>OZ038482.1:72037610-72514711 GCA_964036315.1 Acanthosepion esculentum
CCAGATTTTACAGCGTACATTAAAATGTTCAATTTAAATAGCACAACAAAAGTGTTTTCACAAATATAAAAAAGTTTAAATTTAAACTTTAGGATAAAAAATGATTATAACTCATATTTTTTTTTCTTTTTGCTTATTGCTTTTACAATCTAGATATGTTGCGATATAGTTACTTATAATTTAAAAAAACAAACCTTACCTGACGATATTTACTAAGCTTAGTTTAGTCCAAAATAAAGCCTAATGGGAGTAAATTAAGATAGGAAGATTGTATTGGCTGAATCTTCCAAGTGGGGAGAGCCTGTGTAAATATTTATTTAGTTCAACACAAAACAAGTGGAAACCAACTCAACTTAAGAGTTCAATCCTTAAGGAAGAATGCAGAAAATAAGGGAGAATTGCTACATTCTGAAATTCCTTAGGAAGGACATGGCAGGTATAGGAATGAGAACAACATCCCTTTGTGGATCAGATAAAAGGTTCTATTCAACATTCCTGGAAGGTTACTGAAGGTAACGAATTCCTGAGGAAGGTCAGAGAATACATCAGCTGAAACATTGTGATAAAAAAAAAACAAAGATGAAAAAATGGATCTTTAAGACTCAATATTGGTAGTAATAATAATGCCACACCTCAAAAATTCAGGCAAATTGTTTTGTCAATCTTTCAAGAGTAGAAGGCCTGCCTTACTTTTTACCTGGCTTAAACATTCCCCATTGACACCTGTGGGAGATATGTAGCAATCTTACCTGGAAGCAGATGTAATTAAGCTCACATTCTACATAAGATATCCAAAATCTTAATGTATTTTAGTATTTTTTTTCATTCTGAAATTAATTTGGTTTTAAAAACACTGTATAGTTTAGGTTAAGTTTGTTTAGGTTCAGTTTATATCACTTTGCTACAATAGTCACAAATCAAAGAGAAAATAGATATTATTGTTTGCAATTTATAGTGTCTCATTGGTGATGAGTAAGATAAAAATTAGCAACAGTATTTCCCTTAATTAGTTGGTTATTATTGTTTTAAAATAATCATTTTAATGACAGTAGAGAAAATTTGAAAAAAGATTATTCAAAATAGCACAACAGAAGTAGACTGGTTCAGAACTAAAATGAAATTCTTAAAGGTCTACCTTTCAGAAAAATGTATGCTTCTGACATTACAAGCTGCAGGTTTCAGAATTTAAAAGACAAGAAAAATGTTAAAAATTTTAGGTTGAAAAATGACTGGTAGAATAGTTGAAAGCCATTTATAGCCTAAATTTGGATAATTTATTTTTTGCCTTTTTGAAAAATAGAACCTGAAAAAATTAGATATTTATGGCATTTTGCTAAAGCACATATTTCTTTAAAGATATTAGTTTGTATGTCACATTTGTAGTAACAAATTCATTTACTCTAAATTTTTAAGACAAATATATGATATCTAAGGTAAATATTCAACAAATCAGTGATTTTCGACTGGCTTTTTTCAACTACTAAAGATTCCTTTATATTTTTTTTGGTTGATTCACATTTTTATTCAACATTTTTTTCTCAAATAAAAATCACCCAATTGAAGGGAAAAAATTCTTTTTAATATTTCCTCTTGTATGTATGCATTGTAAGGGAATCATATATTTTTAAAATATTTTATTTTGGAATTAGTTTCTGAAATACTTCAGCTTCTGCAAGGTAAGATTTCGTATTTTATGCCAAGACAAGGTGACCATGAATTTGTTGTAGATATTGATTAAATAATTGGTGGCTTGAATATCAGTAAGAAAGATAAGGTCAACACTGAAATAAATGACAAGTGGATGGCTGGATGACAGAATCATCGGGTTTAATTGTGTAAAATGACCAAATCAAAACAGACGTCATTAAAAAAAAGACGACAAACTGAAAAACAGCAGTAATAAAGAAATGACTCATTTGACTTGAGCGTTTTTCACTGATAATTTTTCATGGATTTCATTTCTTGGATGGGTAAACACTTTTATGGCTTCTCTGATTAAGATAACAAGCCATTTTAGTTAATTAGTAAAAATAAACAAAAATCTTGTTCTTGTCTCTTGTCCAAAAACATAACTCTATTTTTTCCCAACTCCATGAGATTGATAGTTAAGCAATATGGCTGCCAAATTTTTTCGAAACTCTGAGGAAAAAAAATCATTTGTAATTAGACTTTCCTTGATCAGTAGATATCTGAAAAAAGTATTCAATAAGTTTTGAGTGAGACTTATTTCTATAATGTTTTTAATAATATATATTATAAATATTATTTTATGAAGTTGACATTAAGCTAATTACAATGTTTAACTAGATAACTTTGACTGAATCAGGAGCTTAAATAATCTGGTATACATTGCTCCTCACAGTAGACAATTATGTTTCTCTCAAGATCTCTTGCAATGGGATAAAACACAGGGATGTAAATTCATGCCTTTTTCAAGGCTAAGTGAACTCGGGCATCCTCAGTTGAAATTTAAACATGGTTTGCTAATTCTGTTTTTTGTTCAGATAAACAACATACTATCTCACATGTCCCCAGATACTTGTAATCTATAACAATCTATTAATATCTGCAATAAAGTTCCCCACACTGTCATCTAATCTTTTCCATCAGGCAGTTGTTGTGTCTCTGAATTCTATGAGTGCTGGCTTATCTAATAATGCTATTTATTCTGATTCTCTATACTGTCCTATCTTTGGCTTTGCTCTCTATCTCTTTGTCCCAAATGGCTGACTCATTCACTAAAGGGACATAACTCTGGTAACTGATCTACATTTATCTCCTAAGCCATTTGATTACTCCTCAACCAAATCGATCTTGTTGTGCCAGTATTTGTATAACTATAATTTTGTATATAATTTTGAGAAAAGAAATACAATAATCATTTTGAAAATTCCTCCACACAAGATCTGATGTTCTATACCCAAAAGTGCTGCTTTTACCATTCACATGTTTTTGCAGTGATCTAGAAATCCAAATTTCAAATTACAGATTATTTGATTTTTGGGAAAATATTCTTCAATATATTTCTTGGTAAAGAAACTACTGTAGTATGTGACTCACCCAAGATCATGCCAAAATATTTTGCACTCAGTGTCTGTCTGAGAAGCTAGGTGCAGGATCAACCTGTATGAACCTGTGTGATGACCTCCTAGCTTGAGTGGAGAGCTGCATCTCACCTGATGTCAGTGTATGCCTTGACTTCTGAACATATGATTGACCCAGCTGTGCCTGAGATGTGCACATGTGGGGAAAGAACCATATGACAGATATATAATCACTGACTCCAGATGAGACAGATTCTTACAGCAACATGAGAATGTAAGGTCTACATTCAGAGAAGCCAAGACCATACTCCCATTGATCGATGGGGATTAACAAAAACCAGAGTGAAACATTGATAGATTGAGTTTCCTGTTTTAATTTCTAATGTACAACAATAACATTACACTACTTTAAATTTACTAAACTTTAAGCAGTTACAGACAGAAATTAACAGAACTTGTTTCTTTGCATATATTCAGAATGCTAAGATATATTTAACCTCCAAGTTCAAAATTCAAAATCCTGAAATCTGTTGTAGGAGTCATGTCTGATTACTGCCTTTCACTTTTAACCTTTCCTTTATTTTGCTCTTGTATGTTTCTGAATAAGACTTATAATAATGATAATAAAATCTTACACAAGACACTAGTATAATGAGGTTAAGCATCACTGCCCAGGATAGCATATTATAGAGTTTTATGTGTTTATTGAAAGCATAACAGTGTCTTCAGGCTACCTGAAGACTGTGGAATAAGAATGACAACAATTTCTTTGTTAAGTAGCTGTTGGGGAGGCAAAGACTTGCAATTTGATGCTGAGAATGTCTTCGATATTTGTATCAAGTGGAAAAATAAAAAGACAGCAATAAAAGTGGGGAAGGAATTTCTTTGTAAATATTTCTCGATTCTTGAAACATCTTTGTGAGGCAGAAAAGAGCTAATGGGCAAACATCTTAGTTTGATCGAGAATGGAATGTTTTAATTGGGGTCCTGTGCTATTCTCCAGCAGTTATAGCTACTCTGTCCCATACACTACAAGAAGATGCCGCCTTGGAGTTTCATTGTAAAAAGGTGTTATAGCTGTAGCCTGCTTGCAAAAAATAGTCTTGGTGAAGAACACAGAATGTTTTCCATCATTGTCATTTCTCTTCTTCCTCTTTATTTCTCTCATCCACACTTTTATTTTTATACTTTCAGGAGTCCAAGTAATATTTTAAAATTTTAGGTGGGAAATTTAAAAGTATCTACACAGGGTGCGATGGGTAAATTCTCACCATTTTATACTTTTAATTTTGCACATGTGCATTGATTGGTTTTGATTTTGTTAACTGCACAATATAGTAGGGTCAGTTAGGCACTGTCTGTAAGAAAAAGAGCACCATGACACAATTCACTCTGCCAGAAATTTGGAAAGAGCATCCTGTACTACTTGGTATTTGTGCCTGAAGCTCCAATACAAACATTTCAGACTCTGTTTGGGTGTCAATCTGAGGACAGTGCAGGGGATTCAGAAAGAGCCGAATGATATATCCAGTCAACATCATGATGTTTGGAGTGATCACTAGTGATGGCAATGTTATGCCTCCATTCATCTTTCCACAGAGCCTCAAACTCAATATGGGGACTACACCAAGTGCCTTGAGGTGATACTGCTGGAAGACCCTATGTTTTGCACCAGGATGCTGCACCATGCTGCACAAGCATGAGCACCCAGTCATGGCTGTCAGACAGTTACTGTGACCACATCACCCCTTACATCTGGCCACCTAACTCCCCAGACTGCAGCCTCCTTGATTATCATGTGTGGGATGTAGTTGAGCAAGAGACCAACAAAACTCCTTGTAAGACCAAAGATGAACTGAAGGCAAGGATTATGGCTGCATTTACCAACTTAAACAGGGAAACTGTCTAGAAGAGTTGCAGGAGATTCAAACGTCATCTAGAGGCCATGGTTAAAGCCAATGGTGATTTTATTGAATAAATTTATTCTTTAGTATTTCAAGATATTTTTATGTAATTTTGGTAAATATATCAGTTAAAATGAGATGTCAATGTTATTTTCATTTTTGCATAATTTAGATGACAATTTATCCATCGCACTCTGTGTAAGTAGTATAATTACATGAATGCTGAAAAGAATTTTTCCAAAATTTAAATGATTGCCAATATTGAAAAATCTACTGTATGCCATAGTAATTTAGAAATAGACTACAAAGTTATCTTAAAATAAAAAATGTTTAAACATTTAGATAGTAATTCATTAAAAGACTGTGATCTTTAATTTTCACCAACTTACATTTTTTTTCTGCTTAGACATTCTTCAGTATCCAATTCTTTTATTTAAATCCGTTGATTGTGAAAAAAAAAAAAAAAATGAAAAAATGCCTGTAACTAAATATTGGTTATAGCAAGTATATCCAAAAGTAGCCAATTTTTTTTTTTTATTTGTCAAATAATGGTAAAGTTTCTCCATCCAAGTAGAATCAAGATTCCAAAACAATCTGAGAAGAGATGTAAGATTTGGGCGTACTTTTAGATTTTCTATTATAAGGTTTTCTTGCAGAAAAACTGAAAACATAGTGCCAACCATTAATGGCTCCTTAAATAGTAATGTCACTTGTATCAATAGTCAATATATTTGGAGGAGTGTCAGAAGCATTGTGACCACACACACATTGTGGGTAGGTGAAAGATATATATTATTATAAAATGATGATGTAGTTTCAATTCCTTCTGGGAAATAATTTTTTTATTAAGGTTTCTCAAATGTGCAGGTTGATAGACATAATATACACTGCTTGATAAATTAAAGTAAAAGGCACCTATTTCAAATATGATGTATCTACTATAATAACATTAAAGTAATTAAAATGTCTGATTAAAAATAAATCCCTTAATTCTTTAGAAATTACATTGTTGAAACTGAACTGACATGGAACTTTTATGAAAATAGTCTGAGTGAAGATGATGTACTTACCTTAAAAGGGAAAATAGAACCATACTTGGTTTTCCTCTATAAAGGGGATTCAGTTCAATCCCTGTCGTGGAACACAGGCACAGAGATGTAACACACATGGTTTAATAAATGGAAAAAAAATTAAAAATGGAGCATCTATTTCAAATACTAAGTATCCACTATAATAAGGCTTATGGCCATATCTTGTTAAAACACCAGTTCTCACATGATCACTAAAGTTAAGAAATGTCAAGCCTGGTCAGCAACTATATGGGTGATCACTTGGGAATACCAGATGCTGTAAGTTTGGATGTGTGGGAATGGGAATCAGAGAGTAGAATTCCAATTCTGGTTGGATTTTTTATATTCACTTATGTACAAATACCCTTAGGAACAGTATGAATCCAGATCTCCTCCACCCAACTATGGGTTAATTAGTTTAGTAGGACACTTTCCTTTTCTTTTTTTTTTTTTTCAAATATCACCCCAAGCAAGTCAATAAAAGCCTCTAAGACACAAGGGGTTACTGGGTGTGGAAGAATTACAAAACAGAAACATTACTAAGCAGCAAGAACAAAAGAATAATCAAGAACACAGCAGATAATGATTGACATTACATTTAAATTTTTGAAGATCAAAGTTGGCTGGAAAACATGGAACTGGAAGGGATTTCCACAAGTGAAAAGTGCAAGAAAAGAAACTGTTAGTATAGAACTTATGGTTACATCTAGCCAATTCAACTGAAAATTGATGAGACCTCGTCACTATTCTAGTACTGCACTTGAATTCATGAAGTCTAGGTACCATATCAAAGAGCTTGATGAACAATTATCATGAAAATAGTTATAGAAAAGCCGCAGGAATGCAACTTTATGCAGTGGGGAAATGATCGAAGCTGAGATGCCAAACCAGGACCTATAATATTGCAAATATATAGCAGGAGCACCGGATGATATGTAGCAGCAATATTCTAAACATGGACAAATGATAGACATAGATATGCAAGATAGATTCCCAAGAGAAAAATTGTCTAGCATGATACAGTGAACAAAATGTTTTAGCAGCTGACCTAGCAAGGGATTTAATATAGTCTTTCTGCTTCATGTTATCTCAAGAAGGCATAACAAACCACTCCCTTGGAGGTTAACATCAACCATGTTGATAGCAAGCAAAAAGGAGTCTCTCAGATGATTAACAGAGCAGTTTTATTTTGAAGCTGTTGAAACTAATGAGTTATTCTTTGCTTCAGTTAACAGATTGAAGGTTGTTTTTGACATCAGCCACCAATTTGACCATATCAAACTGATCAGATTTACTACTGAGACAGGAGTAAATGGTTGTCATCAGCATAGATACCAAGTTGAGAGCTGATGCTATACAGAAGGTCATTAATGAAAATTAAAGACAAAGTATGACCAAGGATAGAGCTCTGGTGGACAGCAGCATTAGTACAAGAGGATCTAGAAGAGTGGTCATTCAGGATAACTTTCATCTCACGATTTGATAAAAAAAATTGAATCAGTTCAAAAGTTCATCCAAAGACATAACTTTTTAACTTGTGAAGATGTCCAAAGTAACAGTTCAAGTTTCACCATTCTTATCTAAAGTTTGATAGACTTTTTCTGCAATAATTGTTAATATATCAGCAGCTGGCCTAGAGAAACAAAAGTCATATTGCTTGTCTGAAAGAAAATCCTATGATGTGAGATGCTTAACTAATTCATCATTGATTAGGGCCTCTAGTAGTTTACTAAAAAGAGGTAGAAGGCTAATAGGCTGATAGTTGGAAGGGTCAGATAGTTCACCTGAGTTCTTAACGACTGGAATAACAGGTGAGGATTTCCAATAAGCAGGAAAACAAGGGACGGCAGAGCATTTATTATACAGTTTAGAGAGAACAGAAACCCGTTCAGGAGAACACTTAAGGACTGTTACTGGGATACTATCAAGTCCATATGCTTTGTGGGGATCCAGATTAGAGATGATAGCAGAAACCACAGAAGGGGTTATATGCATATCAGCAAATCATTATTATCTCCAAAAAAATTCTTACAATCTAAAAATATTTTCTGGCTTTAAATAACCTGCAAAAGGTTGATAAGCCATAAAAAACAAATCAATCAAGTACTAAAATAATTTTTGAAATAATAAAAAAGTAAGATTAAAAATAAATCCATAAATTCTTTAGAAAATCCATATTATAAAAATCTAGAAATCACAAAGGTGGATTTTTCTTAATGAGTTGCAGATCTTTATTTTTCGAATCTTCTTTTGGTTATTTCATTCTTATTTTTTACTTAACTTTTGGCACTCAACTTTATTATTATTACTTCCCTTTCTGCTGCTTTCTTTTTCAAGGCTGCTCAATTGCAGTAGCCTTATTGTTAATTTTACTCAAAGTTGTTTTCTTTTGCCATAGTAGGATATAACAACACAACTATGAATTTTCAAACAGACTATTTTACAGTGATCAGTTGCCTTCAGTGGTAGGATAAATTTTTGTACAGTAAATTAAATCACATAGTGATAATTGTTAACAAAACTGAAAACTTAAGTGATTTCAGTCAAGTAAATGCCTGCAAATCTTGAAAGTAAATTTACTTTGTTGTAAATGTTTCTGGTTTGCATTTATAGCTTTCAGCAAAGAATGGCAACTTGCAAGCAGCTAGTGGCAATGTCACAATGGTTTTACTTACCAAGAAAAGAAAATTAACTACAAATCAAAGGAAGAATCAGATTTGAGAAAAGTGTCAAATATATTATCAAAAATCTTGGACAGTTGGTGAAGAGGCACCAATAAATAATTATATTAAAGACCAGATTTCATTATCTTTACCATTTTCCAAATGAGATGAGAAAATGCAGCTTATGCTAATCAAAAAAAAGGATTGATCTTGCAAATGTATGGAAAGTGGAAAAAGAAAGACAGAAAAATGGTGCAATCTGCCAGGTGAGAATGTTTTTTTATGAAGACAGATGAAAATGATTTTTTTTATTGATTCAGCCTCGTTCTTGATATTGATCTATTGATGTAGACTTAGAAAGTAGCTTCCTTCCTTGAAACACTTTCTGCACTGCTATAACACCTTTTAGGCATCATTAAGAAAAGAATTCAAATACATCTGCCTGCTTTTAAGATGTTTCAAAGTTTTTATTTTAGTGAAGGGATTTAAATCAAGCAGGTGGCTGGGGTAAAAAGATATTTCCTCTTAATTTATGCAAGATGGCTGGTCATGATTAGCTGTGATGTGATGCAGCAAAGAATCCTCATATTTTCAAAGCAACAGGATATGTAAAGTTGTTGTTCTGTAAAACACAGCTTAAAAGAAACATTGAAATGTCACGGCAAGTAAGGATGGGTGCTTTTAAATAATAAACTTTATTCTCTTCATTCTTTACTTTGTTACTTATTTTTGAAGAACTTTTCTTTGACTCAAGTGATAAATTACTGTTCTGGTGGCATTATAGATATGTGCAGCTGTCTTGTTTCAGGCACAAGAAAAAGACAAAAAACATGGAAAATATATTTTAGAAGCAATATATTTCTGATTGATTTATTGAATATTCCACCAGTATTTGACTAAAATAAATGTTGAAATTTGTAGTCTTTGTTTTATGCAAAAAATCAGATCACCAACAAAAAAACTGGTTAAAAATTCAGGCCTGACAAAACCAAAAACTTATACTAATTTAGCTCAACTGATAGATTAATCAAACATGTAGCATGCTTGATTAATAATGCACTAATTATTAAAATTCCATTTAGTTTTCATTGATGCTGTGCTTCAGGTTTAACTGTTGTTTAGATGTTAACTTGCCATATTTTTATTGTCTAGTATGCTCCCTTGCTTCTGATTGCACAATCCTGCTTTTGATTTTAATAGCAGATTTGGAAGAGAAAATATACATATCAATAAATATTAAAATATTTAAATTTAAAGTAATACAAAAACTGATCTTCCAGTTTTGCTACTCACGATATGTGAAGTCTGTGTAGAAACTACCCAGGCATTTAAATATTAATAAAAATGTAGCCTACCTAGGGAAATGAATGACTTAGTACCCTATAAATCCTTCCCTTGGGACTTTATATACTTACCCCTTCAATATTTCAAAACAGTCTGTAAAGATCTCTTTTAGTGTTGCCATCATCTGCTTTGTTACATTTTCTTTAATTTCAGTCATAATTTCAAATTTACCTTTCAGTGGTGATTTTTAACTTTGAGAAAAGCCAAATGTCACATGACATCTGTGTCATGTGACATTTTTCAAAACAACCCTACACAAGAAGTGAAGAATGCAGTTACATTGTCATGATAAATATGATCACCACACAGTACACAAATTCACTTAATGATGTCTCACTACCAGTTATGCAATGACATGAGAGTGTGTCTGTTTATACAGCAAGGTCCCTTTTAGATTGGCTGCCATGGTAGATCAAAGTTGTAAAACTGGTTTGAAGAATGGCTGGATATTTTCCAGACTGACATTAAGCATCAAATCTTTCAAATGAATAGTTATATTCTAGATATCTAGGCCAAGTCTATTAAATGAAAGAGAAAAGTAAATTCTAATCTAATGAATAATCATTCTTTATTTCCTGAGTTCAATAATTTGACATTTCTTTCTTATTCAAAATACAAGTCCTCCTTAGAAGTGGGCTGGCCCATTCTATGCAAGTAAGTTCATTGCTTTCTATTTAAATCTCTTACTACTCGGATACATAAATATTTGTATCTCATGAAAATAACAAAGCTTTTCTTGTAGCTAATTAGAATTAGAAAGCAAGTTAATTAATTAGTTAATTAAAATACTGATATGAATTATGTTAGAGCTATAAGATACTATTACTATTGTTAGTACTGCAGGTATTTTCATACCTTTTCTGGATTATGTTGAGTCTAGGCACTTATGTGAGTTTGGAAATCATTCAAAGGTAAAAAAAAATTAATTTACAATATGAAAAAAAAAAATACACAAAAAAATTAAAACCAGACACACTAAGATACATTCAATTTTATTTTAATTTATTTTCTCAGTGTGTATTGGTGATTTAGGGGTCATATATACCAAGAATCATTATCACATTTTTGTAACACTTATGAATCATAAAAGTAAACAAAATTCGCATTCTCGTTTTTTTTTTTTTTTGGTTGGGGTGGGGGTGCAGGGTTCTTTTCTTTTTTCACAGGTTTTGGTCATTTCCTTTGCTCTAAAATGAGATACATTTTATACATGAAAACAACCTTTTTCCCTAGAATTTTGCTACTTTTTTAAATGCATCTTATACTCCTAAATGTTCTGTACACAAAGGATTATGGTAATTTAAACAGGTGACAGAAACAAAAACAGTCATTTTTCTTCTGCTAATATTTTATTCTTATTTTAAAAACCTTGTTCACTTGACAAAATAACTTGAATATTATCTTTAAATAGAAAAAAAATGTTCAATTTCAAAGTTTTATATGAACTACAATTTATGGTAGCCAGCAAGAGATTTCAAAAACAAACAAGCACATAACTTTAAATATTTGCGAAGGGTTTTAACAGATGACAAAAAATGGGATGCCTAAATACAAATGCACATTGGAATAGCAAAAGATGCTTTCCAAAAGATAAAGTATTAAGAAACAGGAAAATTTTGTTAGAAACAAAGAAAACAGTGCTGAAATAATCAGTAATATCAGTCCTCCTATTGGACAATTTCCTCACAGATGAAGAGCAGACTTGAAGCAATAGAGATGTGGTTTTATAGAAAAATGCAGAAAATATCATGGACTGAGCATGTGAGCAATGAGGAAGTTTTAAGGAAAATGAAAACAAAAAGTACACTTAGACTTTGAATTAGAAAGAGACAGTTGAAATTTATGAATATAATGAGAAAAGAGGGCTGGAGATTTTGGCACTCACAGGGCATATTGAAGGCAAGTGTGATAGAATAAATAAATCACTTAATGAGCTTGTACAAATGGATGACAAAACTGGGAGTGGGAGATATAGTAAAAAGACAAATATTGCTAAGAGCTATAATGAATAAGAAGATGTGGAGAGCTATGATCGCCCACATCCTGAAGAAGATATATGCAGGTTTGCCCTGATATCCAAATGTAAAGCATTCCTATGGAATACTTTGTTCAACTAAAACAGTTTAGTTAATCCTGGGTATGAATATAAACTACATCTAGCAACAAGGCCTCTGATCAGGAGATTGGATGTTTTGAGGAGTGTGGAACCACTTAATTGCTGTTGTTTCCAGCTCCACACTGACTGGAGGTGATAGCACCTGTTAAGGTCCCAGCTCTGGGCAAATAGTGACCTCCCCAAAAAAAACAAAAAACAAAAGTAAAACACTATGTAAGTATGAAAATACATTTTTATAGTGAAAATACCAGCAATACATTTTTATATAAAAAAAATGACCTACAATACCTATTTATAGTAAAAATTATCAACAATACATCAGTCAACATGAAAGAACACCTTCATGACCTTAATCTATATAGTATCCTACACTTTCTTAATCAAACTGTATTCCAAAATATAACTTCAACAAAACTATAGCATAAACCACACATAACACTGCCTCTAATAATTGTTCACACAAACATCGATATGCACAAAAGCTGAGTATTCAATTGTGAAATTAGAATAACATATATCAGATTTTTATTACTTCAAAGCTCCCAAGAAAATTAAATTTCAGTGATAAGTAATCCATAAGGAGCTGATATGCCATTAAACAATCAAAACTATTTAGTAGAGAAACCATTACTAGTAATTTATGAGACAAACTTTTGAGCTTTTGCAGACCCCACAAAAATAACTTTTTATGAGATTTTTTTTATACAATGATTACTTGAAAAATATGGCATTAATTTAAAAAGGTCACACAAGTTTAGGATAGGTCTACAGAATATTTTGAATGCCTACAAGATTGTAAGCTTGAAAAATGCATCAACTTAAGCAACTAAATATGCTGCTGTGTTTCAAGCCTTTCACATTAGTGACAGTAAACAACAAAACTTGTTCTTTAATACAAATACAGGCAAAAAAAAATGGTTATTTGTAGAGTCTAAGAATGCTTACTGTTTTTTCCCCATATACATTAATTTTTTTCTGGTTGCCATTTCATGTGACAGTCAGAAGCAGTACTAATGGAGGTCTTTTGAAAAGTAGAGGATATCTGTATTTTATTTTATAAAAGCCAGATGGAGTTAAATCTGAAAATTTACTTGTAGATAATCAATATTTGATTGATAAAAAAGAGTTGTGGATTAATATTTCAGCATTTATTTATATCATTTATATATATATCATAATTTTTCTAAATTCATTCATTATTTTTTTTTATTTATGCAAAATATTATTTTAGGGAATGTTTTCCTGGTTTTGTCTGACAATACATATATTTTATTTTAGCAAGTATTTTCATTGTTTTATATTTGTCTGACAAGCAATATACTAATATTATTTTAGGGAATGTTTAACATGAAAAATATAATGAAAATAGTCTGAGTAAAAACCGAAATCATGACACCAGTCATACATGGCAAAGTGTATAATGAATAAACCATCCATCCAGTTAAGTTCAGACTCAAGGAACATAAAGCTATAACCAAAGATGAAGTGGAAAAATCTGGTATAGCAGGCTCTGTCTAGAGTGAGATGTAAATACATGACACCAGTAGTTGGTAACATGGACACTAGCACTCACCAGAGGCCATTTGACTGATTGTAATGGATGATGTTTGGCTTCACTGGTCGGCATTTGACTTGACATTCATAACACTTTTGTAGTGGTGGACATTATTAACACAGGCATGCCTGACTGGATCTTTGATCCTTTCATTATTGATGTAGATCAGGTGATGGATCTAATTTTGGTTGAATAATTTCTCCTGTTGCAACATGATAATAATGAAGCTAAAATGACACACAGTTATCAAGTCATACACAAGAATACTGCTACCAGGTATCAAAACATGTGGTTGAAGGTCAAATTCCTGTCCCTGTATGAGAATCCTTGTAAAATTCCAAAACAAAAATATTTAGATGTTCAGATGTTATCATTACAAGCAGGGCCTGTTGAAATTCCATTCTGTATTATCATAACTCAGGAATACACTTGTTTATAAATCTTAATAATATAGAAAAAAGGTAATATTTTGAAGGTAGTCTTGTTCACATCTTCAGGTAGGTGCATAGAAAGGAGTGTATTAATCCTTCTGTCCTTGAATAAATGCATATTTTAAAATATTTTCCTGAAAAAGAAAGTTCAAAATTTTGTTTTATACCTCCTGCAAGTTGTAAATGTTCCATATCTCGGGTTTTGCAAGACAAGGAACACTCAACATCATCCCATATATTTTTCAGGATTTGTTTTGTTTTTTTTTAAATGAAAATTAGGAATAAAAATATAAAGGTTCATTTTGTGCACTGAAAAAGTATGATAATGTTGAAAGTTACATAAAAGCCTATTAAGATATAAGGCTTTTTGTACTTGACTACATTTTTAAAATGTTTGGTAAAAAATTCACTTTAACTCGAGTATATTTTTGTAGAAAACCATCTTTTTCTTATATGATTTAATGTAAATAATGTTAATTTCCCTAGAGAATTAAATTAGATTAATGTAACTTTAATGCTAAACTAAACCATTATTGTGTTCATTTTTATGAAAATAGTAGTTTTTTTTTGTTTGTTTTTTTTGTTCGGTAGTCCATAACATCAAAGTATAGAAGCCTAAGAGATTAAAAGTTAAATTTTATCTAAGCAATGGGGCAATAAAAACCCTAACTCATAACCCTCAAATATTGACTCAAACATTTTTCTCTTTTTAGCTTTCCCCACTTTAAAATTATCTATATATTTGCATAAAGCAAGAAAACAGTTCAGTTAGCAGTATATCATAAATTGAACCTTTAATTCCATCATATCAGATACAAGTTGGGGTCCATTTTGGCATTATTTATATATTGTAAATATGATCACTTTAGAGCCATTTCACTCTCTTTTTCTTTAAAATTTAAAAAAATAAAAAAATCCTTTTAGTTTAACTTATCACCAATATTTTTTTATTTTTTTTAAATCAACAAGTCCAGTACAAGGCAATGATAAACATGCATTCTTTTAGGAATGCAATTGCTTACTCGTGATTTACACATTTAAAGAAAAAAATTTTAAAAAAATTAAATAAATAAAAAATCTCATTCTAACTGAACTGTATAAAAATACTTTTTCCAATTTGATAAAGATGATTTCACATTTTTGATATAAAGGTTAGAAAATATTTTAAAATATTTCCTACATTCTTCTATGTTTTCTATTATCTTTATTTTTATACTTTTTTAATGCATTCTTCAAGCCAGTGTAGTCTTTTTATTGGTAATTTAGCAAGAGAAACTTTTAGAGATTATTTACTCAATTTTAATTTCTGTAAACATGAGTAATTAATATTCAAAATGGCTGCCACCCAGGGATTTATCTTTTTAGCTTCAAATGTAGAGATCATATACTTTCACTTTTGTATATATAAGAAATCTCTAAATGCAAAAGAAATGTTATAAATATTTCTATATAAAAAATTTGAAAAATATAAAAAAAAATTTAAATGGTCAAAGAGTTAAATTATCAAACATTTCTCAAATTTCTTTTTTGTTTTGAAGCTATTTGATACTGATTCATTCAACTGTCTTTTACAGTCACTTGGGTAAAAAGAATTTTCATTTCACATTTTTTTTTCTTGCTTTCATCTCTCTTGAAATGTACCAGAGACCTTGACACAAAACACTTTGGATTGAATTCTTTGTGAGAAACAGACAACAAATGTTACTTAATTCACCATCCTATTTCTTGTCCTTAAAAGAAGAAGAAAAAAATGATTTCCCAAGATTCCCATCATGCCATAAATAAAATCATTTCTTTACTCTGATACTGACAGTTTTCATTATTATTGTTAATACTGTGCTTTTAGGGAGCATTTTATTCTATTTTTTATTTTTTGCTTTTTACTTGTCATCTGCATATCTATCTGGTTCCTTCCTCTGAAACATTCTTAAGACATGTCTTCCTGCAATCTCTCCCTTTCTACTTACTCCACCCTTTTCATGTCCTCCTCTTCTTTCTATGTTTCCCTACTCCCTCATTGTATGGGTTTTTCTACTCATTTATTATGATTCAAATTAACTGAATCTTAAAAGTAATGAGTTTCTTCCCTCCCAGAGAGAAAGAGAGAAAATAGTAAATCGAGAAAAGTGTAGATAGACAATATAGTATTGTTTGAAATCTGGTGACATTGAGGCCTGCAGGTCTTTATTTTACCTTCAAGTCTTGGCAAGATGAAAGTCTTCTTGTAAGAGTTGAAATGGAGAAACCTTTTTTTTTTTTTCTTAATTGAATCCTCCAAGCAGGAAGAAAACTAGCACAGATCTTGGATGGGGTAATGTACTAGGTATTTGCTTTCTTGTACTACAAAGTAACAATCAATTTAATTGATTAATTTTGGTGTTGCATCAATTTTTGTTCACTTCTTGGTAAGTTTTGCTTTCTTGCAAATTTAATCCAACTTTATTTATACTTTTTTCTATTTTTTGTTTTTTTGAGATTGCCTGAGAGGAAACCAAAAGAAATAAGTATCATTTTTCTGAAGGGAAACTCAATGGAACTGGATTTCTAAGCTTAGTCTGGAGTGAGGATCAAACGGACTTTCCAGAAAATGAAAGTTCAAAATTCTGTTTTATACCTCCTGCAAGTCATAAGTGTTCCATATCTAAGGTTTTGCAGAACAAGGAACCCTCATAGTCAGCCCTTATATTTTTCAGGATTTGTTTTTGTTTTTATGAAAATTAAGGAATGTCTTGTACAAAGGTGCATGTTGTACACTGAAAAAGGTATGATAATGTTGAAAGTTACATAAAAGTCTATTAAAATGTAAGGCTTTTTGTACCTAACTACATTTTTTAAAATGCTTGGCAAAAATTCACTTTAACTATGATTTGAATGAATATAACCTTAATTCCACTGGGAAATTAAATTTTGTAATATTTCTATTAGGAAGATTAGCTTTATAATGCAACAAACTGGATCATTACTTTGTGTTCATTTTCATTATGAAAGAAATAAGTATCATTTTTCTGAAGGGGAATTCAGTGGAATTGGGTTTCTAATCTTAATCTTGGTCAAGGCCATCCAGTGAGGATCAAACTGATGCCACTAACCAATTAGTCATCAAAATGTGTTTGTTAATCTTTGTTTGGCAGTTGACATTCCAGTCTTGATGTCAAAGGCTTGCATGATCAACTTTGTACTGATCTTACTTGCATGGTAAACACTTCTGTTAAAGCAATATTTACTTTCAATTTCATATATAACTATATATTTAATTGAGTTAGAGCCTACCATTAAGATTCTAATGTAGTTTGGGGTCACCAGTTTCAGAAATGAGTTGGGTTTAAAGGACTGTTTCATTGATAATTTACAATTTTTACAAAGTTTTAGATTTCTTTCATCTCTAGTTTATCATGTGACTGGTGTTAATGCTGTGTATTGAAATACAGTGCTACCCAATTGTGGGTGCAGACTGTAGGCATATGAAACTTGTAGGTGAATTTCAGCACACTCAGCCTTAAAGGGCTAACAGAAGAAAACATAGTCAAGATAAACCTTGAATAGTGAGAAACAATTATTAATAAGAGTGTGTATATAGATGTGACTGTATTTTGCATAGGTGTTAGCAGTTCCTTAGATGAAAGAAGAGTATTAGTATACTTAAATTTAGCTTGGTACAGTACACACATTTTAGTCAGTAGCACTCATTATAAATACCAAAACATTTGAATCTACAAGTAAAAGAATGAACAATATAAACAAACTTAATGAAACAAGATACATTACACTTCTTACAAACTCAATCACAACTATAACTGAAAAGATTTATCCAAACTTAACATAAAATTTGTTACAACTACTAAAATAATAAGAGACTAAATTAAGTCAAAACAAAGTAATAACAACCTAAAAAACCTGAAGCAGGGATTTACTCTTATAGCCTATAATAAATGCCACAAGGAATACATAGGCAAGACCTACTGTAATTTAAATAAGATTATATGAACATGAAAAGATATTTTACAAGGCAATGCACTCAGAGTAATGAGTTTGATCATAATTTCAATTTAAAATATGCTACTTTAATTAAAAGGGAAACCAATTTACCAAGGTAAAAATATATAGAAAGTGCACTGATTGCTAAATCATCCATGGTAAATTTTTGTCAAAGTCCTTAAAACATTTTGCCTTACTTGGCAAATCTGTTGTCTCAATGTGGGATATTTAAAAACGATAACAAAAGCATAGGAAAACTGAATGAGATTGTTAAGGATGCGTGTCCAGACACACCCAACAAATATATATATATATATATATATATATATGTATGTATATGTAAAAGACAATAGGAAAACTGTAATATTAGTTGACGCATTTCGTCCAATGTGGGCTTTTTCAAGGCAAAAACAAAATGAATTTATTAAAACAAAGTAACTAATAATAACAAAACAAAATGTCCTTAGCAACTGGAAGAATTTAGAAAACGCTATTGTATTCATATTGTCAACTGAAAATGATGTCGAGTACTGTCACATGTGGAAATATTGTTTTTTATCGTTGTGCTGACGGATTCAACCGTTTTCTTTTGATTTTGGCTTTAGATTAATTTTTATGCCTATTTTTGTAGTCTAAACTTCAATTACATCATGATAGATCTCTGTCTACAGAAAAATTTAAACTCTGTAATTAAAATCTTCCGAAAGTAAAGTAGCCATTATAGAAATATATGAAATTTAATCTCATGTGTTGTGGTGTAATGGATAGCACTTCACAATTAGAAATTGGAGAGCTGAGTTCGAATTCTGGTCAGGTTTGTTATTCACTTATGTGCAGATATCCTCGGGAAAGATATAAATCCATCTCTTCTCACCCCAGTTACAGGTTGAATAGCAGGACAGACTGAGTCCTATAGCCTTGGATGGGAATCAGTTTACCGCAGAAAGAAACGGCAACCTACTGTGGAAAAATATTCTGCCAAGTCATGAATCAAAAGAGGAATGATTGCTCAAGTGATGGCACTTAACTAACTGAATATTTAATCAAGATTTGTTAATTTCATAATTAGTGCATTTAGACAAAAATAAACATTACTTCCTTTTCACTTAAAATATAATAAATTTTTTATAGCAGATGTCAGTCTTTGGTCAACTTGGTTCAGATGTCAATTAGGTATAGAGTCACTTTTCCTTATTCATATTTGACAAAAGTTTGCATACATTCATGAGTTTCTTAGGGGACAACTGAAGTATAGATGACCAAAAATGACAAAACCTAATAATAAAGTATATTCCCAATATTAAATACCATTATATGATAGGCAACACTCTAGTTAATTGTAATGATTATATTTTTATTTTTTAATTTTTGTTTAAATGTTAATTTTATGGATACTCATATTTGATTAGAAGCTCTGATTTTAATTAAATAGTATTTTTTATCCAACTATATTTACAGCCTTGAATATTCAAGAAATCTTTTTCAGAAAAATGTGTCCTCTGACAAGATTTCTCGAATATTCAGGCCAATAGATTTAGTTGCATAAAAAATACTGTTTAATCAATTTCCTAAAATGATTATGAAAAAATATAATCATTACAATTAACTAGTGTTGCCTATCATATAATGGTATCAAAATCATTTCTTTGTCTATTTTTCCACATTGTTGTTTACTGTTTTTCTGTTAAATAAATCAAATTTTTCTTTTTTTATATTTCAGATTTATATTACTTTTGGATGAGATAAAAAATTTTAAAGATGGTGATTTTAGCAAAGGTAAGAAATATTTACAAATTTTACAAATATCCATTAAGTGATATAATAAAATGGCCGTGCAATTTACTTTACTCAAGAATTGATTGATTGATTGAATTTTTTTAATAGCATAAAACTTCTTATAGGTCATTAAATGCTAACTCAATAATAATAGATCATCATTTATAAAATGTCTGTATATCTGTATTTTATATAAAAAAAGAAAACCTATCTAGATACATAGTAAGGCATTGGGAAGGAAGGAATTTGAAGTTGGCTTGCTGATTCCACCTTCCGTACTGATAACAATTATACTGCCCACACGTTCTGTGATATTAAATGGAAGTAAGGTGGAGGGATCTATATGCCATCAAATGTGGTACTTATCAATTTCCAGGAACCACTGGGTACAGCATACACCTGAGGGTATTTATCAGCCTCTTTATAATTCTAAACTCAAACCAATATTAGTTCAATCAACATGCAAAACTGAAATGTAATAAAAGCAACAAAGATTAAGATACTAGCCTTACAGTATGTGAAATAAGATAATGATGCTTTTATATAAGAAATGCCAAAAGAAATGTCAGTAGCAAAAAATTATTTGTACAAATAGAATTCTCAGGTGATCTTGACTTGTTAATTATAACATTTTAATTTAAAGAGCTCTTTGTCGTGGACCATTACTGCTGTTGAGAGTTCAGTCCTCACAGGGTGTCATACACTTGTAGCTTTGTGATAGACTAAGTTTAGTAAATACCCATAAGAGTAATTAAATATTTAGTGGTTATATGATGATTACAGGAGAAAAGAAGCAAAGGCAAAAATATTTGAGCCAATTCTGAATTGCATGTAAAAGCAACATCCAAACTACTGCACTATCACAAGTGTTCTGATATTTTTTATTTATCTCTAATCTTAAAAGTGAATTAAGAATCTTCTTTTTGACATTTTTTGCATAAAGAAATGTTAATGAAGATGGCAAGGAAAACAAACCTTTGATGTTTAAATTTTTTTTGAAAATTTAAACCTTCATGATAAATTCTTCTTCAGTTCCCAATGTCTTCTTTCAACCAGATTAGCCATTTCTTCCAGCTATCCTCCTATCAAAATAAAAAATATTCAAGAAGAAAATATTTAAAAAGCAAAAAAGTCAATTTCAAGCTTTTGTAAATCTGTTAGACACTGTACAATAAAAGAGGCAAATTTATCTTCCACAATATTCTTTTCAAAATGATTAACAAAAGTATGTGTTTTAAAAATCTTTCTAAAAGATTCTTATATTTGAACTGTTTAAAAATACCTGATTTTCCAATTTGATATTTGATAAAATAAAGATAATTTCAGGTGTGCAGTTAGTGTAACAGTGACTCAGAAGAAGAAATCAGCAAGCTGATTTTGAACTCTGGCCAAATTTATTACATTCATTTTTGTACCGATACCCTTGGGAAAGATATGAATCCATCTCTTCCCTCACTGAAATAAAAGGGTAAACTGGACTTTGCTGTGGGATGGTAGTGATTCTAACTCGGAATTCAGTCTGAATTCCAAAAACATGCTGACAAGGGAAAGATTCTATCAGGCTATCTTGTCATGGAAACACCCCTACTGTTATGGCTTCAGTAAAGGTGGTGCCCTTATGACCTTAATGTGTCACAGGACTCATGACATGATGTGACAAAAGATGATTTTCCATTTTTGGTATAAAGGTTACAAAAAAATCAAAATAGTCTTCACATTCTTCCGTGTATTGTTTTTATTCATTTAAATGCAGTCTTCTTTGGGCCAATATTATCTTCAGGCTTTCTGCATTATCAGAAAAAGACAAAGAGAAACTTTTTCATTATTTGATCTAGTTTTGACAATTATCTTCATCTTTGTTGATTTTAATCCAACATTTCAGTTAATATAATTGATAAGACCTCATCTAAAAAGACTTGAATGCTATTACAATACTAATGTTCAAATCTTTTTAGATACGGTCTTCTTATCAATTATTATTAACTTTTAACTTGTCTCTCTTTTATCTTTATTTATGTTCTTTTTAGTATAACTCCTAAATTGCCATTCTAGGATAATGAATAAGTGGGTACAAATTTGATTGGTTTGTTTTCTGGGGTTTTTTTGTTTGTTTGTTTTTTTTTACAGTTTATCAAACCTTTTACAGGTTATTTAAGACCAGAAAATATTTTTAGATTGTAAGCATATTTTCAGATAATGATTTTTCTTATACAAGATCTGCTTAACCTATAGCTGGGTGGATAGAAGAGGTGAACTCATACCTTTTCCAAGGATATTTGCATGTAAGTGTATATAATGAACTCAACTGAAATTAGAAGTCAGCTCTCCAATTTCCAATCTGAGCCATTATCCACTACACCACTGGACATGCAAACTGGTATTCTCAAGCAGTCCCCCATCTAGGTACTGACCACACTTAATGTTGTTGATCATATGAGAACTGGTGTTTCAATGAGATATGGCTGTAAATTTGAATGCATGAATAATATAAGTTATCAGCATAGGAAGTAAATTCAACATGCCAAGTTCAATTCCTACTCCTTCCTGTATTTTTTTTACTATTCATGCTAATGTCATTGAAAAAGGTATCAATCCATCTTCCACCAGCTCTGAGTTTTAAATAGCAGGGAAGATTGAACTATCTTGGTTTGAAGGGGTAGTTTAGGAGAAAGAAAAAGATGAAATCAAAACCAGCCTGAAAAGGGAGGGCTCCATCAGCTCAAGATTGGCTTCTTTTTTTTTTTAAACTAATGTTTACCCAATACAAAGCTCAAGAGCCACTCAATGTAGAGGGTTACTGTGTGGAGTTATATTAATGTAAAAATGAACAAGCATTAGGAGTATAGAGCTGAAGCAGACTTTAGAAGGAATTGGAAACCCATTCCTAAACAGAAAATAAGGGATAAATCTCTTTTCCTGTTCAAAAGACTAAGATGATAGGTGAACCTATTGACTGCTAGTACATTTAATGTTCTTACAGCCCTAATGGGTTATGGAACTTGTTACATGACAGATTGCAGAAAGTCATCATCTGGCAACTTTTGAATTTGAATCCTTATACTTGGGAGCCTGTCTTACCAATTAGTACATGAAACCCAACTGAGAAGTATCACTTAAATCTAGCCATATAGGGTATATTGCAAGGAAGTTGCAACAGGGCCGGTGCATGCTACCCCCAACCCTGTCGGGGGCAAGCCTGATTGGGGGCAGTGCTTTGTGACCCTTGCTATCTTATAAATATTTGCTTTTTTCTACCTACATTTATATATGTTACAGATTAAACTAAAGCACAACTGACAAAGGATAAAATATTTCAATGGATTTTGATGTCAATTTGGTGTCTTTTTTTTTTTTTTTTTTTTTTTTTTTTGGCCAAATCAGTAAATTTGTTTTGCTAAGTATAAAATAAAAAACACTATATAAAATTCACTATTTTTATCCATAATATTGGAGTTGTTAACTTTTTCAACTTTTTTAATGTTAAAAATTGCTGCAAAACATTGTTGACTTATTTAAGATGGGATGATCTATTATGACATGTCTCTAATTTGTATTTAGATACATTGTATTTATTTTCAATTTTTCTAGTTGAATAGTTTGCCTATTGGCATATGATCCATTATTAAATTTGTATTTTATATGAATGTTACCTTATGAAAATTAAGAAGTAGATGAGTAGGGAGGGGCTGGTATCATAGATTGAGTGTGGACCACGAGACACTTGTATATGGTTAAATTTGGATGACTTGTTGGTTGGCCTTTTGGAAAGGCAACAGCCATGATGAGAAATTCATGTATTGTTGAAGGCTTATTCTTTAATTTTTATATCCTGTTTTCTAAGTATTGTAGAATGACACTACAATAAAAAGCAATTGAAATTAAAATGAAAAAAGCTAGAAGTCAAAACTTAATATTTGACAGTGCTTCATCTATGAACTTTAAAAATTACATGTAGAAAAAGTAAGCAAAATAAAATGAAGGAAATTCTAATTAAAAAAATATTCATTGTAAGATAAATGTTGGATTTGATCTCAGAATTTCTGATAAAGAAATTTCAGCATCCATTAACATTTTTATTAAAATTTAAAGAACAATGTTGAGTTTTGTTGATGAAACTATTTTAAAACGGAAAGAACGAATGTTGCTCTAAAAATGTACTTGTAGTTAATCAGTATTTGATGAGCAAAGAAATCATTGTTGTTTTTATTTTAATGTTTATTGCCATCAAAAGATCTTGCTTGTTAATTAAATATTGATTATCCACAAGCATTTCTTTTTTGTTTATTGTTTTTGTCTACATCAGAACTGATTTCTTGTTTCCGATTCTTGGACTTTCCTCAGGTCTTTACTATTTATTTTTTAGTACAATATTTTCATCAGCATGAATTTGATCATCTTCAATAGACAGTTTTTTGAATCACCATTTTCTTTATTGATTTTTTTTTCAATCATTACACACCAGGTGGTGTGTATTGGATATTGACAAATTCTGCAGGGAATTGTAAGATGATAATTGGAAAGATACAAATGAAATTATTCAGAGTTTAGAATTTGGATAATTTGAGTTGTAACAAATTCTTCATAAAATTTCCAAATTTGTTGATTGTTAATTATCATAAATTGTAAGCAGATTTCTATCAAGCTTCCATCCAATAAATTTAATTAACATCTGTAACAGATATCATCACGAATTATTTGCTCCTGGTTGCATACAAATGATTCTTAAAGTAAAATACTTAATTAAAAATCAATTAATCATAAGAAAATAAAATAAAAGCAGTAATGACCATTTTCCAGTTTCAGTCTCTTCTCCATCTTTAAATAACTTCTTTCTGTGAATGGTATCACTGCAGAAAGGATTTGATTACATTCTTCTTTTATGTATCCCTTCAGTACAGTGACGATCATAGTCCTCCACAATTTCCTGTCTTAATAGAGTAAAATATTTCTGTCTTAGTTATCTTACCAATTCATGAATTGACTTGAATAAAATTTCACATTTTATCTCTATATTATCCAAATTTTTTAAGAATTTTAAAATATTTTCTGAAATGAGCCATTGTTATTGTTCCACAAGTTATTCAGCTACTGTATTTTCTTGTGTATAATGACCCTATGTTTCTGAAGCTAAAATCTGGGAATAAATTACATCCTTGAATATGGCTCCATAGTACAGTCATCCCTATGTAAATTTGTACCATATTATCCATTAAAATCTCAATGTCGTACATATATTTCACTAAAATATTTAGTTTTTCATGATATTAAAGAACAGAAGTTAACCAAATGTTTAGTTATTGCATGTTTCTTCTAATTTTAATTTCAAAACTTCTTTTCGAATTTTCAAAGAAAGGTGCTAACAAAAAAACCTGGTAATACATTTTAAGACGTTAATTATTGTATTTTTTGTTTTTATTATATTTCTGTATATTAATAAAAAATGAAAATAAAAAAATAGTGTCTTTCATTAAGAATGAAGAGAGAAAAAATATTGTTAATATATGAAATACCTTTTGTAAACAAATGGTATCAACACCTGCCTACTTTGTCTTATTATCTATTGTGCTGAGTGTATTTGCAATCTTGATGTTTCAAATACGAAGAGGTTTTTTAAGCTGAGTAAAAATTTTTGAAAACATGTATTTGTGTATAATATGATCTCACTTTTTTGTCTTTAAGTTTTGTTCAAAATCTCTTGTATTATGCACAAGAAAATATGGTAGCTTTTTGTCAAAAAACTTTCACCATCTTTGTTTCAATTTTTGATTGAACTATTGAATTCAATTTCATCTTACTGAGGTTGTTCCCACATTTAAAAATTCTACCCTGTCTTTCAGATCTTTAATCTGTAAAGAAGTGTCTTTATTTCTTTTTTTTTTACTTAGACAAAATATAACTGTGAAAAAAAATATAGAAGTAGATATATTAGCATTTTCTGTTCACCATCTCCCATTAAGGATTTTACACCTGAAGAAGGATGTAGTATAGTATAGACCATCCAGAAGACAGATGTAGTATAAACCATCCAAAACCTTACGGTTCATTAGCAATTGAAACAAGGAGTTCAAATATCTGAACAAATCTTGGAATGTAAATGATTCTTCTCAAACTTATAAACAATATATTTCAGCCAATATATTATTTGGCCTTCCTCAAGTGTATAACTTACCCACTTTATATTTTGTATTCTTATAGATAGTCTGATATTGGCTAACCTGATTTTGAATTATGCATACATTATCTTTATTGTATGAGTTCTTCAGAGAAATCTTATCATTCATCTTTTTGGCTGAAACATTTTAAAAGACTAATGAAGATGAGGATATTAGTTTGAAGAAAAATTGTGGAATGAAATAGAAAACATTTTGTGTAATTCCTAAACTATATGTAAATATAATAATTAGCAGCAGCAGCAGACACACGTCCATGAGACACAGCACAGGCAAGTCATCAAAGACCATCAGATCTGCTGACAAATAGATTTTGTGTCACTAGTGTAATATTTTAATTTTTTTTGTTAACCACTTTCATTGGTGTATTGTTGCCTGGCTGTGCTGGCCTGTTTTAGGGAAGAATGTGAGATTTTAGCAACTATAAAAATACTGACATCACTTTCGCAAGGGTGCTACCATTGTGGTTTCAATAGGATACAGTGCAGCAGAAATCAGGTCAAATTGTATGTCTACACTAGTTTGGAAATAGCACTAGTTAGTTTATAACACAAGTTTAGGGACTGACATTTCATGGTATCATGAAAATATATATATGTGTGTGCGTGTGTGTGTGTGTGTGTGTGTATGTATATATATATATATATATATATATATATATATATATATATATATATTCATTAAAGACAACTGACACGGTACTGCGGTTAAGCTTTTTATTTATTTTTTTTGTGTTCATACAAGTGTTTTCTTTTCTGGACACAAAGCGAGTAAAAACTGTCCAAGAGTTCTGGGTATCTGAGTGCTTTCAGCTATTCTAACCGAATGTTTGGTTTTTATGGATGTGTCTAAAGTTATAGGAATGTTTTATTTTCTAAACACAGTCAGCACTTGTGGCCATGTTCATAGTTAATATTATTGAGTGTTGGCTTTTCCTTTTTTATTATTAAGGCTTCCATTATTTTTAATCTCTTTTTACATGTGGTTGAGGCTATTATACTTGTATTTTCTACTAGTATGTTTCGGATGGAGTCTGGTCGGTTTTTGTGTGTGTTTAAATGAGTCCTAATGAACCTATGGTCAGGCAGGTGTAATGTAAGTTGTCTGGATAGGCATGTAATAGCGTGACAAGTGTAATTATTTATGAGTTTGGTTTGATCAGAAACATAATTCCTTATGGGACATTTAAACTCATGAATTATATTGGTTCTTTTTATATATAATATATATATATGTATGTATATATATATATATATATATATATATATATATATATATATATATTGCAGGCAATTATAAGTTTTGTAAAGATGTATAAATAGGTCAACAGCAGCAGAAATCTTAATGTCTTGTATTGTTGCAGATTGAATTTCTGAATTGTGCTTGTTGAGTGGGGAGAGAGAAAAAATACACTTGACTGAGTCTCTCAAACTGTGAATGATTTTTGTGCTGCAAATGTTATAACTATTCAGTTTCATACCAGGAATTCCACACAACTTTTATGAATCTACAATGGATGAATTCAATGCTGATATTTCTCTAACATTTTCTTTCACATTAGTTTTTAAGCATAAAAGAAAAAAGTAAGAAAGAATTTTTGTGTTTTCCCTTACATTTCGTGGTTGCCAATTTTCTAGAATGATAACCATTTTGTGTTCAACACTGAAATTGATGTGGTTAATTTTGTCATTCTTTTTTTTTAAATGTTGGCAAGCTAGGTTTTCAAATAGAGTTGATATTTAGGGCTTTTACAAACCACTTTATTTAAAACAAAGCTGTGAATGAAGTGTAGGGGATTCTCCTGTATAGCTCAGTGGATTATGGAGGAAATAACAGCAAAAGTCATCTAATTTAAAATATTCATTTTACAGTCAGGATGAATATTATTTTCTTCGAGGTATGCGAAACAGAATTGGCTGGCTGAGTTCAAATTCTAGCTGAGTCTGTTTCCTTTCACTTTGTGCTAATTCCAATTTCTTCCCCCTCTCCCAACTGTGGGTAAAAGAGCAGGATTCACTCTGGATTTTTTTTTTTAGCTTTGGTTAGAAACCAGTTTTTGAGAAGTATAAACTCTGAATTCCAAGCAAGAGTAAAAGCCTTTTTGACATGGCCTGATGGTTATAACTAAAAAAAAAATCAGCAGTTTTAGAACAGAAAACCATGAAACCATTTGGTTGTAACGGAGGGGGGGAAAATTCTCTTGTGTGCACATTTTGGAATGATACTTATACACACACACAGACATACATACAGGTTTATGCATTGTAGTTCATACAAACACACACATGAACAATGCGAGATTAGGCACAGATATATATCCATTTGTTTGAGCACACATACATACCACAAACAAACATAATTAAACACATACTAATATAAATAGATTCAATTTAAAAAACAAAAATCAGTTTGTTTGAGGATCACAAAAGCGTGAAACCCAGGGTTACAAACTCATAACCATACAACTGAATGTTAGCTCTGTCACTGATATTGAGCACTTTCCAATAAGCACCATACACACACACACATATATATATATATATATATATATATATATATATATATATATATTATTTGGTTTAACTTAGAGGAGAGGTCAAGTATAAAATAGGGAAAATATTTTTTAAATTACTAAACACTTCCCTAAAAATTCCAAATTACATAAAATATTTAATGAAAACACAGTTAAATTAAGCTACAGCTGTATTAGTAATTTAGAAATCACAACAAAAAGACAAAATGCCAGATATCACAAAACTAATGTGCAGCAAAACATTGTTAACAGTAATATATGCAATTGTAGAAATAAAAGCAGATGTCCATTAGATGGAGTTTGTTACAAAGCAGAAGTAATTGATACAAATGACCAGAAAAAAATACACATAGGGTGTACTTAGGATAACTTTAAAAAGAGGTGGTACAATCATAAATCATCTTTTAAGCTAGAAATATATATATATATATATATATATATATATATATATATATATATATATATATGTCTGTACCCCATCACCAGTTTCAGAACTGTACCAGATTACTTTTTTCTGGACAATCAAGTGTCATGTAATAATTCACTAATACACCACTGATTCACTAATAATATTCATCTGTTATCTTTAAGGTATTATAAAAATCCTTAGTCGCCGAGATAGTTTCTAATTTTGAACTAGCACTAGTGATCATGTTCAGTCTGAAATCAACCTATAATTTCCAAGATAAAGAGGGTTTCCCAATTTGAAATATTGATGCAACTAAGTTTAGCCTGGTATAAGGCCAAAAGTGAAAAAATCACCAGTTTTGAACCTAAGTAATAAGAGAGAGAGAGTTGCCTATTATACATAGGTAATTCTGTAAGTTTCTACTTTAAGAATGACAATAACATTTATTCTAAATAACAAATATTTTTTTTAATATTATCTCATTCCTTGACAATGCATTGACCTCTAAATTCAATTATCTGACAATTACTTTTCAGTGTGAAACTATTAGCCACAAATTGAATTTTTTGTTTTATTTTTATATATATATATATATATATATATATACACACACGCACACAATTTACATATACTTCTCCTAGACTGGTTGACAACTATGACTAAAGGGCCCAGTCTTCTTTGTTATATAAATCATAGCTGGTAGAAGAAGAAATTAATTCTTATTTTTCCCAAGGGTATATATGCCAAAGTGAATGTGATATACTTGACCGGAGTTCATATTTGGCTTGCAAGTTTCTTGTTACGAGTTGCTAAACATTACATTATCTGCACATCCATCCATAATGAAATAAACACTAACATATTTGTTTAAAATTGTATGTGTTAAAAAGTGCTCAATATCAAATTAGAAAAATCAAACCTGTAGAGTGATTTAATGTTCTAAAATAATAAGATGCTGAATGGAACACTACCGTGGTTTAAACTGCCAAGGTCTCATCAGGTGGTTAACTCAGCAAAATAATCACAGCAAGAAATTTCTTAATGTGGCAATGGAAGTAAGGAGGAGGAGCAGGAGGAGTGAAAAAAAAATTGTTTTTTTCAACTTCAACCAGGTTCGTATAATCCTAAAGTCAACTGATGAGATCTTTGCAGTCAAAACCGTGGTAGTGTTCTATTCAGTGTTTTATTATTTTAGGATATATAGTGAACAACAGACAGACTGTTTCGCTGTTTCACAGCTCATCATTGTGGCTAGACATTCAATTGCCTCAAGCCAGGATTGAAGCCCGACTGATTTGCTATGAGTCAGAGACTCTACCCCTAACCATTGGTGCACGGCAGGGATAAAGGTAAATTTAGACGTATTTATTTTTAGAGAAACATGCCAGTAACTGGAGAACTCGATTCATCTTAACAAAGAGTCTTGCAGCAGTAATAGTCACTGTTTACAAATTCATTTTTCTTCTCAAGAGTTCAACCAAAATAATTTTTACCAGGAGCATGTATATATTGTCATCCACAGACAGACTGTTTCACAGCTCATCAGTGTGGCTAGACATCCGATTGATATATATATATATATATATATATATATATATATATATATATATATACACACACACACACACGGACCCCTTAATTAATGTAGCTAATGCATACATTAAAAGATATGGACTAATTTAAAATATATTAATCAAATATAATAACATAGGAAATTATGTAATTTGTACCTCAAATTTTAGTCTTGTTCACAATTAATTTCTATAAGTTTCATCCTGTACAAGGCCCAGGGGCCACTCGAGGTAAAGGGTTATGCTAAGGAGTAGTTTATATAAATAGGAGGGGGAAGGTAATGGTTGACTATAGACTTAAACAGGTTAAGAATGTAGTGATCAGGGAAACATCCTCTTGGGAGTTTGTTCCATAGGGCAATGGTTCGCAATTTGCATACTTTTAGTTAAAATATAGGTACATATAAGATACAATAAAAATGCTATGAATTAATGTTTATTAATCTGATTTTTTTATGAAAAATTTATTTAGTGTAGTTTGCCACATGGTATTCTTCTGTTCTTCATATAATTTACGGTACTAAGGAACTGCCCCTTCAAATTTTCTGCAAATTTGTCAGCTTCTGTCTTCTTCAGGGTTTGCTTCTAAACATTTTCCTTTAAATTCTTCAATGACCCTGAAAAATTCTTTTAATTCCTTCTTTGTCATCTTCCTATCCTAACAGGTAGGTAAATATTAAAATCTAAAACAAAGAAAAATTCAATTTAATTTTTAAAAGAAGAACCTGATGTATATTTTCTATTTTTGGAAATTTTTTAAACATAACATCATCATTAGTATTTTAACCTGAAAATTTTATTTATAATCTTTCCATAGTAAATGCATTCATCTTTTATATTTTGATATTTTTAATAAATGTAAATTTCTGTATCTAATTAAATCCTCCAATTTTTTTTTTTTTTTTATCATTTCCTTTTAAGACCTTCAAAATAAATATGAAAAAAAAACAATCAAATTGTTCAAAAAATTTTAAAAGAGACAAATATTCAAATAGGTATTTTTATTATCAGCTTATATTATAAAATTTATTTATTTATAACTGTCCATTTTTTTTTTTAAATTTTATTTTTACACTACTATAATTATTTAGATAATGTAATACTTGACAAACAAAATAGTTACCCATTTTGCATTTTTAAATTTTAGAAAATTTTTAATTAATTGGTAACTAAAAAAATTAATTTTCAGTTGCTGTGGTTAAACTGAAGAATGTTTTATTGCACTAATTGAGTATTATGCATGCACTAATAAAATTTTGGCATATAAAAATTTTAGTGCACTAATCGAGCGATTCCTCTGTGTGTATAATATATATATATATATATATATATATAGAGAGAGAGAGATGAGGAAAAACTATTCAAAACACGTAGCAGACACAAAGTGCTTTAATTCAAACTTTTAATTATGGCACTCTGTGTTCTCCACATGTTTTGACTGACCTTTCAACCATCTGATAAATATTCATGAATGTTCTCAAATGCAAAAGTCTTGATAAACCAATGACATCCTTGCTCTTCTATATAAACACATACAACAAAATAAATCCTTACATTTGCCTTAAAGTCCATTAGAGGATGAAACGTGTCGGCTAAGAATAGTTTTTTCTCTTGTCTTTCTTTTTAATTTGCTCCTTCATAGATACGCTCTATCTGAAAATAATTTATATATATATATATATATATATATATATATATATATATATATATATTATGGGGTCATTTCATTTGTGCAATAGATATATATTAATTTGTTGCTTGTAATTAATGAGTTTACAAAGAAAATATAAAATCCATTTAGTTTTTTATTAGTTTTTTATGCTTCTTATAATTTTTAATTTTTATTTTTTTAGTTTAATTAAAAAAAAATTCTGCCAGCCAGTTTGTCATCAGAATTGGTAGTGAAATAATCATAGCTCAAGGCACAACATTTCCAGTCTGAGTGAATAATCTCTGCTTTAATGGGACTTGATTTCTCGCTTGAACAATTATTTTCACTCTGTCTTCATATTTCTTGGATTATTCACCTTTTTCAATTAATAAAATACCACATCAGCACCAACCAGTTTCTCAAATCTGCAGAATTTCAGATCATTGCATTTTTACCTCATTGCGTCAGTCTCCGTTAATAGACTTGGTATCCTTTTCAAACTCAACTGTCAAGTGATATTATTACAGAAGTCCACCTTTTGTTGTGAGATACTTAAGTTTTTCAATTCAACAAAGAAAATAAATTATGAGTTTATAAATTTAGAAAAGTTTTATGTTTCACAGGTGTGAACACTGGATGGAAACAGCCTGTTTCATGCTTAAATACAATCGTAAGTCTATGCAGGTGGAAGAGTAACTTGATACATACAGAAATGTTTGTTATTTCTGGTTTATTATGTTATTCTGTTGTTGAATGGTTATTTCCTCTTATTGTATTCTTGCGACAGCTAAATTTGTAAGATTGTTTATTATCTTCGTGCTTATATCCACTCTATTCCTGATATAGAACATGTTTCTTTCATGAATATAGCATATCTTAAAGGTATATTTTATTTTGAATCAGTCAGATTTACAAAAAAACGTTTTTAATGTTAGATTTATTTTTCATTTTATAGGGTGTTTGGTGTTTTATTCGTTCTTGTTTTGTTTTTTCTATAGAATTAAATTTTAAATAAAACCATAAAATTGATGTCACATAGTCAAATGTGCTGTTGGTAAAAAAATTAGAGAATAAATATATGCCTCCTGGATTAAGATAGAAGTAATTGGATTGGTAATTTTTAATTAAAATACTTTAAATTAATGTCATTCTTGCTGAGCAAGATGCATTTTGGAACAGTCAGTTCACAAAAAAAGAAAATGAAACCCTTAAAAAATTCAAATCTGAGTCAAATTTTATTTCTGTGGTATTCAATAAGCTTTAATTGATTTTTTTTTTTTTTTTTTTAAAACATCTTTAAAGGAAAAAATTTAAGAATGTAACATTTTTTTGAGTTTCATTTGTTGGTCTCATTTTTTTTAAATGAGCCACCATTTTATTATTTTTTTTTTTTTGAAAGAAAAGAACAAACTTTGGTTGTAAATCTTACTATCAAATCTCTATGAATAAATACAGTTGTACTATCATTTCATATATTTTTGGCAGTTATATTCTACTTATAATCTAGCAAAGTTAGTTTTAGTAAGGGAATGTAGAACAAAAGAAAAATACTAAGCAATTCATAAAGACCACTGCATGACACATACACTTGAGGAAAACTCAAGAGCATATCTGCTGAAATGATATAACAAAAAAAAGAAGACTGTTACAAAAATTAATACAACGGTCCCAAAAATACATAAAATAATAAGAATATGTCACAAATTCAGATTATATATATATATTCAACTAGTAAATATAATTCTATAATTTCTTTTAATAAGCAACTTAGGATTTTGACCAGTACTCAAGTTTGTCAAATTGGTTATGTGTAGGTTTACTACAAAATAAAGACATTCCAGTATAACTAAATTAGTAGAATTTTGAATACAGTAAAAAATCACATATTTAGTAACATTTGTTTAATATTTTTTAGTTGCTTAAACCACACTGACATCAGTAGCAGTGTTGATTAGATTTAGTGAAATTTGAGTACTGTTACTTATAAACAAAATTGTGTATGTCTGTTTTTCAATAATTATAATTTAAAAATTCTTTCTTTTATATTGATTTTTTTATGGTTAATCAGATTGTGGCTGAAAAAATGAAAAAAAAAATGATAAATCATATATTTTTGCAAGTTACTTCTAAGACTTGACATACCAAAATCTACTTTATTAAAATAACAATGTTGCCTTTTATATATTGTTTCCTCTATCAAGAAATCTTTCTGAGGATTGGGGATAGAGTTGACCAAAATTATATATCCCGTTTTATTTTCCAATAAAACAATTTTTTTTTATTTTTTTTCCCTTTTTTTAAATTTTTTCATTTTTTTTCTTTTTTTTCTTTTTCTTTTTTTCTTTTTCTTTTTTTTTCTTTTTTTTTCTTCTTTTTTTTTCTTTTTTTTTTCTTTTTTTTTCTTCTTTTTTTTTTCTTTTTTTTTTCTTTTTTTTTATTTTTTTTCTTTTTTGCATCATTTTATTTTCATAACATGAAAGGGAGATGTAAAAATGACTTTTAGATAGTTGGTGTGTACAAACATTTTTAGCTTTTCTATTTAATTTAGTTGTTAATTACATATATTAAAATTAATTAATTTACATTTATCAAACTTTTTTCTTGACCTATGACCTTATGCCAATGTTTTTGAGGTTTTCAAATTTTAATTTTGATAAAAGAGCATTAGCTTTAATGCAACAAAGTTATTAATAAATGTTTGAAATCTTTAATTTTTGACCAAATAAAGAATGTTGCCTTGATTAAAACAAATGATAATTTGATGGCAACATTAAATATGCTGCATGAAGAAGAATTTACTAATCCCAAAACTCCACAGGATTTTCTTTCTTCTTTTTGATATGTGGACTTAATGTTGTTATGACTTTCCAGGTTCCCTGTCCTGTAAATGACCTGTCTTTTTCAATTGTAGTGTCCAAAATTCAAAGGCTCTGCAGTAATAGTTTCACCAGTGTTATAGAATTCATAATATGGTACACTTTTGAATGGGTACATGGCCAAGTGGTTAGAACATCCACTTTCCAACCATAAGAATCTCACTATAATCTGACTGATTATCAGGAAGATGTCTTCATGGCCCGGGGAGGCAATCCCAGCATGTGGCACCATTGGAAAATTCCTGAAAACCTTACCATGAGTTGAGCCAAACCTTATGAGTAAAACTGAGTAAATGGAATTGTTTGTTGATAGTTGTGCTATAGCAATGTCATTGTGGCAAGTGTATGAGCATGCTGGTCTTGTTCAAAATGTTGACTGTGCCAGACAATGTGCTGTCTCTCCCAGAAACCGTAACTAAGATCCACTCAACATAGTTGCAGTATAAACCACAAGTGGGTTCTGTGCATGTTGAACAAACAAAAATGTTCCTGAGCAGGTGTCTGCAACAGGGATTTGCAAAGCCACACTAGCAGATGCGCATACTTGGTTATGAGTGGGCAGACATTATTTTTATTACATCTTTGAGGCCTTAGAAAATACAGAGAAATAAATTCTTTTTTAAAAAATTTATGATTTTGTCTTTGATCCATATGTTTTTTTTTAATACTTCAGATTATCATACTGGATACCATTTTTCACGTCCAGTGATAATCTTTCACAAAAAATGCCATTTTTTTTCATGTCTAGCATGAAGTTAAATGCAGACAATGAGATCCTGTCCAATGATCTGCTCTGACCATTAATGTGGAACTTATTTTCCCATACTTTGCAAACATCTTACAAATTTTGATTGATTGGTACCAAGTTTCTCAGCCTCAGCCATTTCTAGCATTGATTGATTGTGGTCATCTTCTAAAAGCACTTGTTATCCCTTCCACGTTCTGGTCTAGCTTTTTCTTTAAAGTTGGATTCATTTTTCTTGAACTTTTCAAACAATTCATGACATATACAGCTTCCAACCAAACTAACTCCATTGGTTTCATTAATCATCATCACTTCTGCTGCAGTCTTAACCAACTTTAAAGGAATATGCAGTTTCAAATATATATATATATATATATATATTTACCACCATTTCTCTCTTTTCCTCTTTCAACATGGGCTAAATGAACATTGAATACAAAACACTCAAAATTGGTTTTCATCTGTGTATAAGATATGAAATTTAATTCCAAGAATGACCCTGTGAAAGTAAAGTTTACTTAGCTGAGCACTATTGATTGCTGTCAATTTCAAAGTACTCCTTTTGTGAGCTCTGCATTTTGTTAGATAATGGTGCCATTACTGGAAATATACTTGGAACTTGTTTTCCAGAATGTAATCAGATGTTGCTGGATATCTGCAAACCATATTGTAAACATCATTGTAAACTTGTAATGACCCTGTCAAATATCTCTGCATTATTCAAAAAGTCAACGAAATGTGAAGCCAATGTTTCTGCTCATCACTGAAGATTCAAAGGAAATTTTTCCCATTCTCAAGTCTGCCTTTAGAATATGCTACATTGTTTCCCAATTCAGATTCAGTTCTTCTATCAGTGGCACACTTAATCTTCTATTTGAGTATACCAAGGTTTGTATTCTGTTCACATTTCATGGTAGAGTAATGGATTATGGCTCAGATTAAGGAATCTGAGAGCCAAGTTTGAATTCCAGTTGAGTACATTACATTCACTTACGAGATAATACCTTTGGGAACAGTATGAATCCATCTCTTCTCCCTCCAGATAGGGTAAATAGCAGGACATATTGGGTTCTAAAGCCTTGAGTGACAACCAGTCCAGGAGAAGGAAAACTCTGAATTCAAAACTGTATGTAGCTCTGGGAAAGCACATACTATGCAAATAAGTTTGTTTGGTTCATTTTGTTTTATGGCATATCAATTATTATTTAATGCCGACAAGATTTTTATTGCTGGTAATATTTTTTTTTTTTTCAAAAGTGTATTGCTGGTAATAATTTTTTACAAAAAAGTATTCTGGTATTAAAACCTATTTTTACACTTTCATAGTATTTTGACCCCTGTTTGGGGGTTAACTATTTACCCATAGCTGGGACCTTAACAAGTGCTACCACCCCAGGTCAGGGTGGACCTGGGAATACCAGCAATTAGGAGGTAGTTCCAAACTCCTCAAAACCTCCTGATCAGAGGCCTTGCTGTTGGACATAGTTTATTGTCATACCCAGAACGGATGCAACTAAGGAAAGGATTGTTCACATTGACTCAATGATCCTAACTACAGTCGACTTTTCACATTTGTATCTAATCTTTGTGTTTTTGGCATATATTCTCTTGCCCTTCCTTGAATTGCCTATTCTACTCAAAAAACACTTGGTTTCTTTGTAGCATGTTCATTATAAGATATTTTTGAATAAAATTAACATTTAACAGGCAGTTTTACTAATCTTCACACAAAACTTGAAGTTAATCCACTGAACAGATTCCTTTCACTCATTTCTGCTAACAGTATATCATGAACCTGTACAACTTCCTCTACTACTCATCAACAAAAACATCTGGTTTGTGTCTCAAGAAAACAGAAATCAGATGTCCAGATGTACTCAAGTACAAATGACTGCTTGATACATTACCCCAGCACTATTGACTGCTGTCATGTTCAAAGTACTCCTCTTGTGAGCTCTGCATTTTGTGAGATAATTGTGCCATTACTAGAAACATACTTGGAAATGATTGCTTGATACATTATCCCAGCCACTGTAATCATTGTAGGAATTGTCATACCATGTATTCAGTCTTTAGTTTTCCAAAAAGATGGAGTGCTGGAAACATTTTTTTTTTTTTGCTTTTGCAGAAACCTAATAATTATGTTTCTCTTTAATGAGTTAATTTTAGATAAAGTGTAAACAAATGGTAGAATCAGTTCTCTAAAATGTTTCCACTTTCTCAGGATTAGAATATGATCTTGTTCTGCTAAATTCAATAAATGTTCAAACTCAGTTGCAAAAACAACAAAATTGATCAGTAAAATCTGAAAAATTCTGCAAGTAAAAACTTTAATGAAAAACAATCCCAAATAATACAGATCAAAACCTTAGTTAAAATAGGTGAATTAATTCTGTCATTGCCAACTTTTCTCCACAAATGATACCTCCTTTTCTAAATCATTGCATCACATTAGACTTCTCCCCACTAATCTTTGCAGGAAACTATTTTAACCATGCACATGAAAGATACAATTATGAAGGTTCATTAATAATCAGCTATTATTCAAGTTCAAGGGGAATTCCTGCTGATGTAATACAATCCTCCACCTCCAACCTCTTACCAGACACTCCATTTTTCAAAAGATGAAATCATGCATATCATTTTTTAAAATTGAACTTATTTAAAAAAAGAAAAAAATTGGTCTGTAATTTTTGTCAAAACTGGATCTTGCTCAATAAACTGGGTGACAGCACTTCAGAAAAATGTTCACTGAGGAGAAATTTCAATAAACTTAAATAATGCGTAATGGCTAAATCCACTTTGGCAGGAAGGGAGATAAGCTAACGGCACTGCTTATAACATCCATTAAGCTAAGGAGTAGAAGTTTAATATATTCAGAATTTTTTAGCCCAGGATGGTGAGTTCAATCCTAGGTAGGACCACAAGAGTCAGCATAGTTAACAATTTTTATCAACCAATCATATTATTTTTAGTCACATGACAATTTAACTAAATTTATTCTGCCTTAATGCTTATTTATGGAAAATTATCCAATGTGTTTGTTCATTTGTGAAATAAATCAATTTTAATGGATAAAATAAAAAACATTTAACCAATTTTTCTGTCAACCAAATTTTTTAAAAATTTCTTATTCCTAAACAAATCAATAATAGTTGCCATTTTAGCCAGACTTACAGGAGTCTATATTAAAATCTCAAGTTTCAAGTGGTTACTTTTCCAAAACTTTAAGTTTTCTCCAAAATCTTCCATTATTGTAATTTCTGAGCTAGACAAAATTATATTTTGTCATGAGAAGAAAAACAGTTGCAATTAATTCCTTCTAAGAATTGTCTACCATAAGAAACAAGAAAGACTTTTTCCTTATTTTATGTCAGCTTAATTGTTAACAGTGACAGACTGAAAATATCTTTCACTCATTGAATCTAATTCTGTTTGAGCAAAACTTACAAGTGAAAAGAATAAATAATAAAAATAAGCTTGGGAAATAGGTGATCAAAATTAGGTTAGGAAAAATGAAATATTCATAATTTAATTTGTTATTTACATGTTTTCTGATGTTTTCACAAGTGTTGTCGTTATTGAATTATTCAGACTAGCATCCTCACCTTTGTTATTTTGATCATTAATTATCATTCCGTAAGTGCATTCTCAGGTTTTTTCTCTATGAGTTTCTTCAATTTTGTATGTTTTTTTGTTTTTTTTTGCAAGTCTCTATACAAAGGAAGACTGTAGGCTTCAGTGTTAAAACTTTTTGCTAACACTAGGAATTCTTGAGCAACTGAGAAAAAAAATCCCATACACAGATGCTAACATTTTGTGTTGCCTGTAGCCAATACTTTTTCTATCCATGACAAATATGGAAGATCTTAACAGCCATTATTCAAGTAACTCTCCTGAGCATTGACTCCAATATAGTGTAGAATACTCCATGGGATATAATTCTTTACAGTAATAGTGGTCTTGGAGGCCATCCTTATAAGCATTGTTCAATATCAAAGCCCCTTTAAGATTACCAAATTTAATTTAACCTGGTGCAAGGCTGTAAGTGTAATGCATTCATTGAAAGTTACACTTGCTACAATCGTACTTTGACACAGGCTTGCTCCCTATTACTACTTTTTATACAGCATTAAGATCTATAGCTGTTTACTTATACATTCTATTTTTTGACAGTTGCATAGGTACTGCTTCCTTTATTTTACAAACTTTACAGTAATTTTATTTACACTATTGCTAATTGGAATGGTTGGCACAACATTGGCTAATTGCCAACTGACTTGAAATTTATAAAATGGTAAATAAGGATTTCATTGCAGTTGGTTCACATATGTTAATAGTTTAAACATTTATAAAGTGATGAATAAAAAAATGTTCATATTTATTCTTTTTTGAAGTGCTAAATGATAAATATTGCATTGCATTAGTTATAATACAAATGTATTAGTTTTTGAATGTTGCAAATATAAAGTTATTCTTGTAAATAAACAATTTAATAAATACTGTTTAATATTTCTGTTTTAAAATTTAAAGAACAAAAAATGTATAAATTCACTTTCATCATATGTTTAGATTTTTTGTTACAGTTCTAATCATTATTTTTTAGAATAACATTGCCAAGAAGTGAAAGCAATAGTGGTATCAACTGTCCTTTTGACACTCTATTTTATTTATTTTTTTTTTTCTAGCATTATGGTCCAATCTTGCCAAACATTGTCAGATTAAAAAGAAAAATCCACCAGTTGCTTAAATTACTTTTTTTACATTTTGGGAACAAAAGTTATTATAATAAAATAATTTATCAGATTTAGACAATGAAAATTTCCAATGTGAGACATAAATTTTTTGAAAATGGTAATTGAGTCTTCCCTTGCTCTAAGAACTGCTGAAACCAAAATGGTAATGGAACATCTTGCTCAAAGGTGGCTTCCAAGATAAAAGGGAATACAGTTCAATTCTTGTTAGGATATACATTTTCTTTAATAAGACTTTGGATGATATAGGCTGTGTGTAAAGAAATAGGTATGTCTACTCAAACACGAGTAATTGCCAAAATAATGCTTGCATTAATAAGAATTTTTTCCAGTATAATTCTCTGTCTATTATTATTCTTTTGACTCCTTCCAGAAAGGTGTGAACTCTTTATCATTTTAACATAATTACAAGGACAGAAAAAAATGGCAGGTATACTAACATTTTTATTTAGATGTGAATGGCTTTAACAAACATTTGATTTTCCCGCTTTCCTGAGCACTGGTTCTTCTATATATATGAATTTAGCACTGATAGTTCCTTTCACAGGAGCTGTTTCCTTCACTTTACACATACTCCAATGTGGTGTCCTCTATTCCCAAAGTGTAAAGTGATAACCAGTTGGCTTAATTTGTTGTTGTTTCTTTGTTATATTTTTCAATTCACCACTTAATTTTTATTCTTATCCTCACTCATCCTCACCTTTTGTTTTAATATATTTTTTATATATTATGGATATTAAAATATCCATTTTTAAAGCCATAATAAAAGTGTAAGGGTTTTCTTTGTTTTGTTTTTTTTGTTTTTTTTAATAGAAAGAAATAGCCCCATAAGAAATATTAATTTGGATTTTCTTAAAAGTTCACTGACTTGGCATTTCAGCAGTTTTCAGAAGTGAAGGGGAATTGCTTGTTCAGCTTCAGCTGAATGCATTTTTTTGTCTTCAGCCTCTGCATTTGATTTCATAGATTTTTATCTTTTGAATTCATTTACTTTGCCACACAGGGACAATACTGCAGGAAAAATAATTTAATGAAACTAATCAATAACAGAAAGAAGATTTTTGCAACAAGGGAAGCCAAACTTTTTTCATTTCTTACTTTTTTTTTATCAGGATCAAATTTTAATTTAATTTTTGTTTTTTTTATCCAATATTGTTTTAACAACCAAACTTCTTTTTTGTATACTTAGTGTTCTTTAAGATAATCAATTGTCTGAATAATGTAGAGTAGGCTAATGATATAAAGATATAGACAAGAATATTTTCCGTGTTAGTTTATTAAACTGTAAACTAAAAAAAGAAGTTAAATTCATTCAACCCTTGACAAGTATAATTAGCAAAATGCAAGAAAATAAATAAATAAAATTATAATCCCATCTTCAAATAAATGAAATAAAACTTAGCCAACTTGAATCAAATATATTAATGTTTATATAGAAAGAATTCAGGAAAATAGAATTTTTTTTCTTTAAAACAGATAAAAATATTTTCTGATTAGGTTAGCCTTTATTCTGTTTTCAACAGTTATTTTGATTTATCTTTTTCATAAATTCCCTCTTTTTTATCAAAAATAATTATTCCATTTATTTGTAACTGAATTGTAGGAATTGTAGATTTTTTAAACTATCAGCCTCATTTTCTCTATGTTTCAAATGTAAGAAGAAAGTTCTACTCAGGAAACATTTACGCAAGAACTGCCCCAGAGAAAGAACCTACAAATGCATAGCCCTGTATGCAATTCATATGTTACTTGTATTTGTAATTTGGAATATTGTAGATTTCATAAGTATATGAATAAGCTAATGAATAATATCAGGCTCCTGATGGGAAAAGTGGCTTTTACTGTAGATGTTGAGATACATAAAGGTCATGGTGCAATGGCTGCACACACACACACACACACACACACACACACACACACACACACACACCTGATAAGAAGGTAAAATTTTTCTCTGAACATTTCATATTAATTACCCTCAAACACTGATGCAGAATTATGTCGATCTGGAAAACCTTCAGGGAATTTCAAATTGAACTCTTTATTCAAGGTACAGAAGGTCAAATGTTTTCATCCTGCTGTCTTGGAATATCTCGTTTTGATTACTTACTGAGTATATATGTACTTCCTGGCCCAAGGATTGCACTCACAAATCACTATTGCTTTAATTCTCTAGGCTATGGGACAATCTTGAATCTAGAATTTAGAACCTTAAACTTAATGTCCTTTTTGTTTCCTCTGATGCTGCAGTTTTGCTGTTAAACTTGATTCATTCCACCACCACCACTTCTCTTCCTTTTGTATTGTCTTCCTTTTATCACTGCAGACTTATTACCATGCCCCAGTGTTATTAGTTGCTGATATTTCTGCCACATGATGTTCTTTCTTTCTTAATTAATGTTTCCCATATAGTATTTATATCTATGTTAATCATACTCGGGGAAGCTGTCATCGCCTAGCATATGTACTGATTCCTTCAATCATCTGATTCTCCAGTATTCTTTGTTATTTCATTCTACAGGGGGTTTGGTGAGAACCCTTTTCCTTTCATACATGATCAACCATGCTTGATTTCATTATATCATCCCTAATTATGGCTTTTCAATGTTCTCATAACCTTACTTTTAAGGCTTAGCTGGTTTGACTTTTGTATTTTTTTTCCATAATTGCAAAAAGAATGAATACACACAGTTCTTTCTTATGTTCTCCTCTATGTTAAGGTTAACTTGTATAGCTGCTTCTGAATATTGTCCTCATGTTGTATTGTCAACAGATATTTTGAATCCTTCCCATAAATACCATACATTAATAATGTACCTCATTATCTATCAGTTTTTTCTTTCTGTAAGAGAGCTGGCCTGCAGTTTCTCAAACTCTTGGCTAGCATTTCATATTATACATTATTCTATGGTAATTATGGTTTAGTTTCATTTAGGATATACTTAAAATGTTTGGTACCATATACTTATTTGGAAACCATAGCATAATATCTAAAGAAATATGCTATGGTTTTCTAGATCAGTATATGGTACTGAGCCTCACCTACCCATATGAGTTTCTTTACTGCTTATAAGTGAAGGCAAAATAAAGAATTTTCTTCTTTAACTTTTCTGCACTTTAACCAACATTTATTTCAGTGAGGCTACAAATTATTGCATTCTGCTCTCTCTCTGGATTAAACTTTGACAAGGTTGACAATGGGTGTAATAGTCTTATTTTACTGCTGTTACAGTGGTTAATTAGTTATGGAAGAGTGATTTGTCCAAATCTTTCTTCATCTACTATTTTCCTGTCAACCATGACTTACCAGTTATTTTGTCTTGATAATGGCATTAGCATTAAGTGAATGTAAATATCTTCAACTGGAATTCAAGTATTTTGTTGATTTTATTTTTTATGCTCATAATCATTGTACATTATGACTCTCCCACTTTAACCCACCCTCATGACTCCCCTAGAATTGTTGCTCCAGCATTTTCAACTGTGGCTAACATATTGTCACTTTTGACAAATAGAAGAAATCCTCATTGTAATCATCATCATCATATGCTAATGACAGAGAATTTCATGGTAGACACTGCAGCCAAAAAGACATGTATTCTGGATTTCATAGAGCATTCAAGATGTAGGGAATCATAGGAATATAAAAAAACTTGCCTATTTGATTACAGTCCTTTATTTTTCTTTAGTTTTAAGTTTTAAAAGAAAGTCATTGGCTAAAATTTGAGTTTGGAGTTTGTTATGAAAGACAATAGCTAAATATTATAGAAGAATTGATCTATTTCAGGTTGTTTGTCTTTTCAAGATGGTTTTTTTTATTCACTCAGGAGAAAATTCTTTGGGTGCAACCAAATACCACATAATTAGCTTTCCAGTTACTTGTGTTTTTTTTTTTTTTTGTTTTCTGAATTAAAATTAGGTTCAAACTCGTGACTTGTTAACCCTGTTGGCTTATATCATTTAAAGCCATTCATTCATGCTTCACTGAAGACAGAGATATCACTTGATAATTAGAATATGTTTTGTTCATTTGTTTGTGGAATGTTTCATTTTACTATTATAAATAAAACTTAAGAACCTTTAAATACATTTATGCAAATATCCCTTCAAAAATGTTTTCTATATAAAAAATAAGCAATTAAGCCTTTGCTTAAAATACTTTTTAGATATATTATTTCATTAGATTTATTAAACCTGTTTCCATCTTGTACACTAAACTTACCAAGTCACAGGAAACTAAATCTGAATTTGGCCTGTAGCTAGTAGAATGTACTGTTTTTGATTACCATTTTACTGTTAATCTGGATTATCTTAATACCAAGTTTACTGTAATCAAAGTGTGGCTATCTGACACGTGTTTTGTGCCAAGCTAAGTTTTTGACAGAGGAAGGGGGTAAAATAGGTCAGTGAGTTAAGGTCAAACACCTGACCTGAAGTCAAATCCGGCTTCTATCTTCAGTATGTTAAATTGATCTGGAGAAGTAACATCCAATGCAGGAAGATGAGAAACTGTTAGAAGCAACCATTTACAGTTGAAAGTGTTCACTGTGATATATTGGAAACAGAAACAGCAACAGAAAAGTGAGAGGAAAAAAGAAACTGACCCCTAAAGTGGTCAATAGTTGTAAAAATGCCTCAACAATATTATCATAAGACACCAGATCAGTACTACACTGCAGGGGTGAACCCTATCATTAACCAAACATCGCAAAAAGAATGTCTTCTCTGGCTTCTGGTAAAATTATTTTTTATAATTTTATCTGTTAATGGTTTTTATAAAAAAAAAACATTATTATTGATATGTTTTCCTGTCTTTATACAGACTCTCATGATTTTAAATGTATCGATCAAGATAATCTAATTTACATTGGTATTTGATATTTAGTTATATCTTTCCATTTTTGGTAATTATGCTTCATATTCATCTGATATATAAATAATATTGCTTCATTTTCATTCTATGGAAAGTAAGTATATTTTGTTCATAATAACAAATGTCAATTTATATTCATTTTATTGTTTTATCTACATTCATATACAGGCAGTATTTTGACATTTAAGATCATTCAGAGAAAAACAGATAAAAGCTTAATTAATCCAGTTGTCAGTTAATATCAATTTCCTTTTTAAGAATTAAATAATCTTTGCTTTAATTTTCACTCTTATTAATTGAAAACTATGATTCATGAAATATTCAATTTTGTTTTGCTTTTCTACAGCACTTAGCATTCCCAGCTTGCAATATAACTTGTCTAATTTTGTTAAATTTAGATTGAATTCTCCTCCAATCTAACATAATTGTCCTTAAATTCCTGGCTTAACATAGCAGTACTATTTGTTTCTCAGTTATTAAAAAGTATTAAATATTAAGTTGCCATTTTATTGATATTTACTACAATTAGATTTTCCCAGAAACAACCAAGGATTTTTTTTTAAACAAATTCATGCTTTTACTTATACTTTTTATTTTGGAAGAATCTAATCTTTTAAAAAATACATGATTAATTTTCTCATCATTTAAAATGTAACCTTTCTAATTCGTTATTGTTATGTGCAACATACATATATCGATATATAAAATCATATTAACTGACCAGTGTCTTGTCAATTGTTAGTCAGTTATGTGCCATGCATGATACACGCTTAGATGATCATGTATCTTATGATACATGACTGATGAGGCAGATTTTTTCCTACAGTAGATTGCCATTTCTTTCTGTGGTAGACCAGTTACCATCCAAGGTTATAGAACCTGGTCTGTCCTGCTATTTACCCATTTCTGGAAAGAGAAGAAGAGGATTCATACCTTTCCCAAGGGTATTAGCATGTAAGTGAATGTAATGGATTCGACTGGAATTCAAACTCTGCTCTCCGACTCCTCAATCTAAGCCATTATCCATTACTCCACTGTGCCTCCCTTGTCAATTGATTAACCGAAAAAAGTTCATGGTGTTAACAATTCCTTTAGAGGAAAATGGCAACTGTCTTAATGAATGTAAGCTGGAAAAATATAAGAAACAGAAATTCATAAGACAATAGGATAACTAATATATTAAAATGATAAATTCAGGCTTTCTTACTAATGATTTGGAATACGTGATTAAACTACAATTACCTACTGGAATGGGAGGAGGCTACATCTACACGGGTCATACAACAGTGGTACAGAAAAACCAACACAGCTTCTGATAGTGCAATATATTGCTTGGATGTACAGAATTACTTTAAGCCTGAAAATGATGCCTGATCTCTGGGTCATCATCTGAAAAGGGTTGTTTTCACAATAGTTGTTGCATAAAATTTATAAATTTTATATATATATATATATATGTGTGTGTGTGTGTGTGTGAAGGGTTGTCAATTGTTTAATGAATATACATTTTATAATGATCTTAAATGGCTCCTTCTAATAGGATATAGACTAAAACATTTGCAGAGCATAAAGAGTAACAAAATATTTTTTGCCAAAAATGGATATATCCACTTCAAGCTACCATCTCTCTAGATAAATATATACTTATGCCTAGTTCTTCTCTCTAGATAAATATATACTTATGCCTACTTAAGTTCTTCTCTCATTTTTGCTACCACACCATTCTAAACATGTATTAGAGTTATTTTAACTATGCTGCAAAAGCTGACCACCAGAACTAGTCTGTAGCAGATAGAAGTGAAGCCCTACTGAAGAGAGAGAGAAAGACTCCTTAAAAAGTACCATCATCTCCTAAAGAATCAATCACTATTAGCGAAAAACAGTGGCAGCCAATAAGATGACATCAAAACACAAAATCTGTAAGGCAATTTCATTTACCAAATAGTTACAGCAAGAAAAACAAGAAAAGGGGCAACTCTGCAATACTGGAGCCTCAACCAGCTTCCAAACGCTATCCTGCAGTTGATATAGAACAATTTTCCTCTTCTATATAATCTTCACTGAACTCCAAATTTGATATCCAAGATATGATATTATTTATATTTAGTTTTGTCATTTAGTCTATACCTTTATGATAAAAAACAGTTTATGTAACAAATATTTATTTTTCAACATGCTCTCCTTATCAATTCACTTGACCCACTGCTTCTCTATTAATCATATATATTGAACATTATACAGTGAGAAATGTAAAATTTAAGTGTGAACAATTGAAAAAACATCTTTCAAAGCTTCTATAAAACTGGTGTACATCTTTAAGTGACTATAGGCAAGAAGATTTAATTGCCATGGAGAGCAAACAGGATTTTTTCTCCAGAGTTGTCAGTAAAGTTGGCAGTAAAATCCTTTCATTCAACTCTCCTTCCCCTAAATTAACAAAGTAAGAAAGGAATATTTACAAAGCTTATTCTGCCACATAATTATTTCATTTTCAAAAAAGAACTTCTGCAGGTGCCTTTTACAGTTTTCTAGGGAATTGAGTTTTTTTTTTCACAAAGAATTTTGTGAATAAATGATAATATAAAGGTGTGATATGTGTGTTGAATATTGCAGATGAGTGAAACTTTCCAGCTGAGTTATAACAATTTTTGCCCACTCACAAATGAAACATGCTGCCTTTTTCTTAACTAATTCTGAACATTTTTGTCAATTATTGAATTCAGTTGATCTAATTAGAAACAATACTTACTCAAATTAATCATTTGCTCTTTGAAAAGGATCTCCTAGTAAAGGTCTCCCAATCTTATATATATATATATATATATATATATATATATATATATATATATATATATATATATATTATCAAATTCTTTAGATAACTATTAGCCTTTGGTACAGTTAGTGGCAGTTTTTTTACTTTCCAACCATCTCTTGCATTCTACATTGTTGTAAAGTATCTACCTTTCATAACCTGTTAGAATTTTTAAGAACAGAACATTTTTATTATGTTTAAGTAGCAAATTGCAAATGGAAAGATAATCAAATGGTTAGTTTTAATTATGTGGATGTTACACATCAGAGTAACTAACATAACCAAGCTGGTGTAAATGATTTTCAATGTTTGATTAGAATGTTTTGATTATGTTGGTTTTTTCCCACATCATATGGCATTCATTTTTCTTGAGTAATGTTTTAATTTAATTATCAACCTTCATTCATCTATCCAGCCATGGAGAATTGATAGTAATCAGAAATCTCTACTTTTGCCATATTCAATTATTCACATAACATTCTCTTAAAACTACACACATCTTTTTTTTTTGTATTTGATTCCCATTTTTAATTTTCTTAACATAAAAAGCATAATAAGCTGAAAATGTTATTTATTTTCTTGTATCTTAGACTCAGCAAACAAAAATATATTAGTTATGATAATTAGACAAATGTTCCTGGTAATAGGACAGTTGTTGCAATACGATCAAAAGTGATCTTTTTTTGAATGGCATTAATTAAACCTAAATGCTCCTAATGCCATCTGACAAGAAATGAACAAACCTTTTTTTTTTCTCTCCATTACTCAACAGTAATTTCATTTGAGTGACTGTGTACCTTCATTTTATCTTACACAAAATTTTCTCTTCAAAATTCAAATGTCAACATAATTATCTATTCTGAATTTTGTGTTATTTTGTATAAAAAAATTGAGTTTCTAAGTTGATACTGGTTTATTCATTTTTATTTTATAACTCCTTTACTGATTAAGTCTTTGCACTGGAACCACAAGTTTCTTAGTGCTGAGCAATGTTTTACAGTATGAATGAACTTTCTATAATATTCTGTAGCTTTCTCTTGAGATTCTAGTCATTTAAAAAATCTTATTTTCTAAACATGTATTGCCAAAACAGCAATCATGTAAAACCTCATTAACAAAGACTACCACCTCTGAGAAACATTTTGGAAGATTGAGGAAGTAACAATTTGATCTTGTAAAAATAGTCAACTCATCCACAAAAAGGAAAGGAAAAGAAGAAAACAGATAAAGTGTAAATACAACATTTTTATAATCAAGAAATTACTGAGGTGGTATTTACAATTATTGTTTCTTCTTTTACTTCAGTTTTTTCTCATGAAGAGAGTTTTTGTGGAACAGGAAATCATCAAGACACAAAAAATTTTTAATGGCTTCTCTTAATACTTCAACTCGGACTTTTACTTGGACTGCTACGTGATACTTTTTTTTATTTATATATCGTGTGGATATAGTATTGAATTTGTTCTCTATTCTAAAGTGTGTTATTTGAAGAGAATAAAATTTCTAAAAACTTAACTATAAGTGCTCAAAAGCTGAAATCTGGCAGATTAATAATTTTTTGAATGCTATGGAAATTTTATCTTTCCCCATCAATTAAAAGTTAATTAAATTTTAAGTTAGTATCCACTTAGTAGTGATATTGTATCTTAATAATTTTCAATAAAAAAAGGTTTTTATCTTGTTTGAAAGTCATTAATTAACAGGATATGTTCTAATAATTTATCTGCTATAATTTGAATCTGTCAAATTTATTTTACCAAATTTTGATTTACATTAACTTTTAAAGTTTTTCTTCACAAATGCTACAACCTAATCAAATATTGATATGCTGTCACAAAAAATATTTAATTTTTTTTGTCCTTTTTATTTTGTTTTTCTTGTTTTGTTTTTTTATTTTTAACAATCTGATTTTTTCACTGCCATAAGCAATACAATTATTGTTAGGACATTGTTAAAAGTTTTAACCTACAAAATTTTCTGACATTTTACTCAATTAAAAATTTAGGATTCATGAGACAGAAAAATCACTTTAGTATTTTGGCAAAATATTTCTTAGAACTCACAGCTCCTTGTGTTAGTAGTAACACCTAATTGTTTGCTGAAGCTCTTAGATCAGACATTTTTATGATCCACACATTGTTTGGACTAGTATCTTAATCTAAAAAAAACACATGACACACCAAATGAAGGCTGAAAAAAGATTTATCAGTCAAAATACTGAAAGGTTCTGACAAGTTATCAACTTGATCCACTTCCCAAAATCTGACCAAACATCAAAATTCTTGGTTAGGCCGAGAATTTATCAGCACCACCTCTTATTGTTTTCACAACAAAAGTTAAAAAGCAAGTTAAAAAAGTGTTTAGTAACAGAATGTCAAAAGGATTAGCCATAATATAAGGATTAATTTAGTTGCAAAGCTCAGTAAATGGCTATTTTAAAAAAAGATAATCCACTTTTTTCAATGTCATCTCATGGTAATGATAATGGTGAGATTAGTTGTTTCCATACAGAAAGCATTCAGCATTCATTGACTGAGAAACTTTATTCTTGATTGTCATTTATAAAATATTTCTCTTAACACAGGAAAATAGACTTCTCAAGTCTACAAATTGTTGTCCATCTTTATAGCATTGATGGAAGTTTCCTTCCTAAAATTTTAGTTTAAGTCAGTGTGAAAATTCACTATCTTGATTATATCATTATTTTCCCTTTTAGTTGCATGTGCTATCCATTTAGTTGTTGCTTCTATTGGAAGTCTTCAAGGGATTTTGTTTTTGTTATTTAGTAAAGTTCTTTGTTTGTGATTCTGTAGTGCCAGTCTATAAGATTTGATGAAGTGTTGTCCTCTTTAACACCAAGAGGATTCATTTGCTTAAATCCCATTTTAATCATTGACATGTGAAAATGGTTGTATGTAGCTTTTAGTTGAGACATTTCAGAATGAGTTGGGCACTATACATCCATATGAGAGTCTAGATCTGATGAGAATATTTGATTGCATGACTTGTGTTCTTAGGTCAATATTTTGGTTTTGTAATATTTGGGGCTGTTGGACAAAACTAAAAGCTGGTTGGTGGTATTTTTTAAATTTCTTTTTCAGGCATTTGTCTTTTTGTTATTTACGATAAAATGTCTTGACCAATATATTCTCTGGTTTTCCTGTTATATCTGATTTCCTGAGAAGTGATATTTTCATCACTTTATGGTATTATCTTTATTCTTGTTGGTTTTAACTTGGCGTTTCAATCAATATTTTTTCCAGCTATCCTCGGATATATTTTACATCCAGTGATTTTTAAGCCTTTTAATATTTTCTTTTCTTCTTTCCATCTCATCAACTTCACAGTTTAATAGAATCACAGGATTAAATGTTAACTCCTTGTGTTAGGAGTATCAACCTTGTATCAGTTGAAATGTATAAAAGCAACGAAGATGATGACGCCATCAATGTAAAACACACACACACACACACACACACACATACATACATACATATATATATATATATATATATATATATATATGGAATAATAATATTTCAATTCCAGCCAATACAGGAAGTTTAGAGAATATATTATATCAGAACTCCAGCAAACAACAAATTGAGTATATAATTAGAAAAAAAAATATTATGACACCTTATACGTTTAAATGAATATACTTTAGCTATTGTTAGTCATATTAGGTTTTATCATTTTGGTCATTTATACTTCAACTGTCCCATAAGGCATTTGTGAATTTAAGCAGTTTTTCATGACATATTGTTAAAAATATAGCATTATATAATTTGTGCATTACAAAGGAAAGGATACTGACTTTTATATAGAAATATTTTTAGATAAAAGAAGACATTATTTAAGCACTAAAAGAAAGAATTATTTGACTACTCTCAAATTATGTCTATTTACTTTACTTTAAATAATAAAGATAATTTTGCTAATAAAAATGTTGTGGGTGGTTTTCTTTATGATAAAGAAGAATAGAATTGTTCAAATATTTCCTGGACTCCTATTATTAGCTCTAATTATTAAGCAAAACATCTGAATAAAAAACAAAACCTCTTCTCAGCTGAGGGACAACTGACCATTATACCATTCACATCTATTAATATCTTTGTATTAACAATAATCATTTTTAAAAAGAACCTTTCCAATGTTGGATTATTTTGTCTTCACCCTCTTATCAAAAATTCCTATTGATAATTTTCATTGCCAAAACACATTCGAAATAATTGTAAGAGTTTTTATAATTATTGCTTTCTTAGTTGAACACAGATCTTTCCTCATGTAATAAGTTTGGCTATTTAATATTTCTTCTTGGACACATTTTGTTGTATATAAGTACATTCTTTTAAACATCTTTCATTAAATATGGCAGACAAGAAAGATTTAATTAATTTTTATTTAGTTTTTCCAGCATCCTTACATTTTTTTTCATTTTGTAGAAGTAAGGGAGTACAGAAATTTTCCATAATTTTCATTGTCCCAAGCACTTTCAGCCAATTCTTTAGCCATTTTCAAGGAGTTTTTATTTAACAGTAGAAATGGGGTGTTAAAAATTTTTTAAAAATAGAAAGATGCTCACGTGAATTCCAGCCCTGCTCGATAAGTGAAGGCTCGGAATGAACGCTTCTATTCAAAACACTACAAAAATAAAATACAACTTAAACAGTCAAAACATGAGGAAAAACTAACATCAAAAACAAAACTCCCTTTTAAATGGCTAAAAAGTGGCTGAAAAAAAACTAAAAAAAAAAAATGATTAAATCTTTCTTGTCTGCCATATTTAGATGCTTAAAAGAAAGGTTTCTGCCCACATATACATTAATTAAAGTATGTTCTTGAGAATACCAATAAGTGATTATTAACAATTTCATCTCACAGGTCATTAGTAAATATCACTCATGCCTAGCACAGTAGAGTGGTTAACAAGCTCATTTAGCATATCAGTTCACCTGTGTGGTGAATTTTACCCTCACTGAGTCTTCTATGCTTGTGGCCTTGTGCTAGACTAAACTAATCTTGAAATTATATAGTGAAATTAATTGGTTAGTGGTACCAAATTCCAAGATGTTTGTAATTAACAAACACATATTTGATTTTTGTTAATTTTTTTTTCTTTAAAGCCTTTTCAGTTGGCACTCATGAAAGGAAAATGTCAGCAATAAATATCAATGATTTATTGTTGAGCTTTTTCTCTGGTGAATATCAACTGTAAAAGGCTTTCAGAAAAGGGATAAAAATAATGAAAAAACAAATGTGTATCCATTTAATTACAGCTATCTTTGGAATTCTTGACATTATTATTAAACTTCTCTTACCAAATGTAATTCTTAACTAAAGCTTTAAACCCCATTAATGGAATTCCAGATAATGATCCATGCTTTAATTATTGTTTTAATAAGTGTTACTTTAACCTTTAACACACTGAATTATTCACTACTTTCTTTTCCACTGCATTGTTTTTCAAAGCTCCTCTACTGCACTACACACTACTTAATTTCAGTCATGGTCATTTTCTGTTGCCATAGCAGGATATGACAACACAACTGCAAAAGTCAAACACTTTATTATTCATTCATCTGTGACACTTGTAGTGGCAGGATAAAACTTTTGCTTTACAAATAAAATCACCTCCAGTTAAAAGTTAAAATAACATTGCATATTTATATACATTATTTATAATTCTATCGATTCACTCTAGGAGTGTGACTAATACAGTGTAATCCAGTACTACCTGCTAAATGATCGGGTCAGAGACAACTAAACCAATCCCCTCACAAAGCTTTTTTGGTGAGGAGGATAGCTAGACACCTAGCAGGATTAAAAACAAGATCTGTCAAAGAGTGGATGAAGCTTCTTGCAGGGTCAATGGCTCTCCAGGACAAGAATAGACCAGACTCCATAGCTATGCATACATCCAGTACAGTGATGACATAGCATCAATGGGTGGAGGACTTGCTAGATTGATGTCAACCTGAGGCTTCCCCCTGATAAAATCAATGGCTATGTATCTGTGATGAAGACATACCTTCAAGTTGGTGTACATTAATTGTGGTTTAACTTGAGTGGGATGAGTTCTGCCTAGCTGACTTGCCCAAGACTTGCTTTGCATGAATGAATACCTCTCCAGCTTTCAATGCAGATATGTGGAGAGAACTGGTAGGGTGCACAGCTGCACTGTGACACTATCACCACACCCGGTCACGAGACTGAAAATAATGATTTATGAAGAATGCAGTTATTGATAAAAATATAAAATCTGAAAAATGTAGCATTTTATAACCTGTAATAACACTGTCACCATGTTTGTTAATTCATTTTTTTAAAATTAATTATCACATTAATTAAAAAATACAACTCATCATGATGTAATGGCTGGCAAGCTGATATTGCAAATCATTATTAGTAAGTAAAGACTTTCATCCTAACAGGGTGCCTTATGCTTGTGGCCTTGTGCAAGAACTAAGCTACACTTAGTAAAAAATTATTGATTAACTGTTCAGTAAGTCTAAAATTTCCTTTATATTTCGACTTAACAAAATAGCTGCTGGATTATCCACCTTCCGACTCATCAGTATGATACCTGTCTATATATATTAGACAAATCTGTATTGAAGACAATCTCTGTTCTTGCTTTTTTCTCAATAGGATGAAAGAGTAATATTACAATGAACTTGACATTGTATTCTGATACAATGTTATTTGAGGAGGAATTTGAAAGCAACCCTAATAATCAGTGACTAATAGCATTCATAAAAAACAAGGTTTCCATGTCTATTTCATGTTTTTAGAATATGGCCCATCAACTCTGTACCACAGCCTAAATTTCATATTCAATCACTTTAATAATTTCAGGCTTGTGTCAGTAGACATATTTTTAATGTCATATATATAGCTGTGTTAATGGAAGATTTAGAAGGAAAATGAAATAAATACAAGACAAAGTAGTTGATAAGAAGAAGAATGGACTAAATATCAGTTATAAGAAGATATGGTTGTGAGCAAAAGGATCATCCTGAGGTGGGAGTTACACACTGGGGTCAAATAGAAAAACAACTCTAAAACTAGCAGAAAATGAGATCAAGCATTATAATTTAGCATCCCTTTTACTCTACTCAATGTTTTTATTGTAAAAGTTTTATAAAATCTGAGAGGGATATATAAAAGAAAATTATATAAAGATTATAATTTATTATATAAATTAATTTAATATATTAATAAAAAATATTAATTTTAAATATTAATAAAATAAAATAATAATATATTAAAATAATATAGTCTTAGATTCGACATTGGAAAAAGGGATGATCTTCAACTATCATTAACATTGATGGAGCTGAATATCAAAAAAAACTTGCAGAGCAGCATCAAAAACAGAGCTCTCATTCATAAATCTGCACTTTTTAAAAATTTTGTTAATTACTCACATATTTTAAAATGGTTTATTCTGAGTTATTTTACTAGTGTACATAAATGTTCTATAGAATTTAGTTGTTAAATACAAGTTTATTTTCATTAAATTAGTTTTATTTCAAAATAAAGCATATACATTTACTATTTCTATAATACAATTCCTAAATTTATCTATTAGTAAATAATAAAATAAGTTTTTTTTTTTTTTTTTTTTTTTTCACTAAATGGTTAGGGGTGGTGGTCATAAAAAAATTGTTCATGGGTAAAAAACATTTTGACAACTACTGATCTAAATCAAATGGAGGATTTTTCATATCTGGGATAATTATTGACATTCTTCCCAAAAAGAGATGTTGAAATTACAATGGCATGGACAACACAATCAAAAATGAATATCATCTGAATGTCTTCTACAGGTCAAGCAGTTAGATACTGACAAAATCACTGAAAAAAAAACAAAAACAAAAAAAGCATACATGTTATATACAGTCAGCTGTTGAGCTAAATGTCAGCTGGAAACAACATATGTCCCATGAAGAACTGTATAGAAACTTCCCAAAGATTATGGACACAATCTGTTTGTTTAGTGGCATATCAACTCCTTATGGGTCATTTAATGCTGAAATTTAATTTTCTTGGCAGCATTAGTAATTTCTTTTGCAATAATGTATTGCTGGTAATATTTTTTTTACAAAAATGTATTGCTGCTAATTTTTTATTACTATAAAATTGCTGGTATTTTTACTATAAAAATGTATTTTTATACTTTCTTAGTGTTTTGACCCCAGTTTAGGGATTGAGGTTAACTATTTGCCCATAGCTTGGATCTTAACCCCGGTTCAGGGTGAACCTGGAAATACAGGAATTAAGAGGTGGTTCCATGCTCTTGAAAACCTTCTAATCTGAGGCTTTTCTGCTAGATGTAGTTTATTGCCATACCTGTGCCTTGTAGCTCTTAATAAACTTTGTCTTTGTTATTTCTCTTAAACCCTGTTCTATCGTACATTTACTCAAGCAAACTAAGTATGTTATGCATTGTTTTCCACTGTCCCTCTTTCCCTCAATCTCTCCTGTGAGTATCAAATTTTCCAAGCTCTCCTTCCTCCTTATGTGCTCCAAAAACCTCAACTGTCTCTTCTTGACATTAAGTATACATTTCTTTTTGTTTCCATTTTCTCTAAAACTTTGTTGTTGCTCGCATGTTCGGTCTGTGTTATCCTCAGCATCCTTCTGTAGAACCACATTTCTATTGCTTCAAGTCTCTACTTTATCTTTGAGGATATTATCCAGCACTCATTGCCATACAGAACAGATATCATGTAACAGTTCAGTACTCTTTTTCTTGTTTCTTGCAAAGTTTTTCTATTTCGCTGCTTTTGGAATGCTTCCTTGGCTATTTCAGTACACCTTTGGATCACATTTTGGGCTCATCCAAAACTATCTTGTTAAAATAAGCTAATTCTGACACAAGACTAAACACATAAAGTACCCACAAATAAAAGAACTTACTAAAAATAGCTTACAAGGTTAGCTTATCCTATGAGAAAATACCCTAGATATTTGTTGGAATAAGCCAGAACTGGGAGACACCTCTAAAAGAAGGTATTCACTAACAATGGCTTGCAAGAGATGTACAAAACCTTGCTCTGTACTGAGATCTCTTCTTGGATATCTCCAACAAAAACTTAACCCCCAAACTTGAGTAAAAATGAAATCAATGATCCAGAAATTGAGATTTTTATTTTTTAAAATTCTGAAAAAAATTGAGACTCTCTATCCTGCAAGGAAGTTAAAGTAAACATCACTTTTGTAAACTTTCAAATATAATTTTCTCATTGTTTTATATAAGTTTTAAAAGAGTATTTATTTTTTTATTGGTAAAATTGTATTCCATTTAAAAAATTTGCATTCTTGCTACAGCCTTGATTATGAAATAACTGATTCATTCAATAAAATAAACTTGTAAACCAATGCTATATTCACATAACCTTATCATATATCAAGGAATGGCTTATAAAAATAAACTTATAAATAAATTTATATTATTGAGTCTTCAGAAATATGGTTCTATTGACAAATGTTAAGAATATCGTGGATAAGGCCTATGAGAAATATGTAAAGTGAACAGAGACTACAAAGAAACTGCTGTTTGGAATTAGAGTTAGCTGAACTTTTTGGTAAAGTACAGAAATTTAAATATCTGGGAAGCGTTGTAACAGATGATGGAAAATGAGACACCAAAATCCAAAGGTGCATTGGAATAGTGAAAAGATACCTTCTGAAAGCTAAGTAAAGTTTTAAGAAACGGGAAAAACAAAGAAAAGAATGCTGAACAGCTATGTGATATCAACCTTCCTATATGACCATTTCCTCACAGATGTAGAGGAGACTTGAAGCAGTAGAGACTTAGTTCTGATGGATGCTGAGAATATCATGAATGGAACATGATGCATAAAAAAAACTTTTTAGAATACAATGAGGACAGAAGCTTTGAGAATTTAACACTCACAAAACACATTGAAGGAAAGAGAAACAGTAATCTATTTGACAAGTTTGAATGAATGGGTTTCAGAAGACTGATCACTAAGACAAAGAGGGATTGTAAAGGATCAAAAATTGCTTAAAGCAACAAATATCAGGAGGTTGTGTAGCGCTATGATCATTCATATTTAGGAAGAACATGGTGCATAGAGAGAGCTCGTAAAATTTGAGTAGAGATTTGTTTTTCATTTGGTTTACTGATTCCTTAGAATAAGTGTAATGGTTTATTTAAAAAGACAAAATTTATTATTTTTGATTGAACTTTGTACAGAAATAAAATCTAAAAGCTTTATTAATTATTTATCAATCGTGATATAAATGTTTTCATGTCAATGATGTAATTAAAGAAATTAAAAAAATGCTTAAAAATTAAAGAAAACTAATTTTTATATCAATCTAAATATATAACTCTAAAGTATATATGTTTTAAATTATCATGGGCAACATTTATTGACATTATCACAGGCAACAATTATTGACATTATCGCGGGCAACATTTATTGGCATTATCGCGGGCAACATTTATTGGCATTATCGCGGGCAACATTTATTGACATTATCGCGGGCAACATTTATTGACATTATCACGGGCAACAATTATTGACATGGAAACAAATATGATAGAAAGCTGAATGTGATCAGCTGGCAGGTTACTCTGACAGATAACCCCTTAGCTACCAAGTGCAGATCTGGGCCTCACAGGATGCCAGTGGCTGACCCTGACATATGAACATTTGGTTGACCCAGCTACATCTTGGAAGAACTGTTTTGAAGGTGGATATATAAACACCCACTGCAGAGGAAAGAGGACATTGTTTTACATCCACACAAGAATAAGAACACCACAAAGCTACACACCCACTGACCGATGGTGATTCATGAAATCCAAAGTTGAATAAGCAGTAATGTTATGTATGTGAGATTCTGTGTTCGGTCAGTATGACATTAATATTATCAAAGTAGTTTCATTATGACATGAATATTTTATGTTATGTAATTAAAGAAAACTACTTTTTTTTATACCAATCTAAATATATAACTCTAAAATATATAAACTGTCTTATCACAGATAATGTTTATTAATATTCAAATAAAAACAAAAGTGATAGAAAGCTGATTAAGATCAGCTAGGTTATATATAAGAAAAGACAAAAGGAAAACTTTTATGTATTGATTCGTTTTGTTCCTTGAGCAACGTTATATAAAGATTTTATTTCTTAACTTGTACTTATACACAGAAGTAATATGTAGGAAAAATGTTGTGATGCAATTTATGCCTAATAAATGTTGTTGACTTCATTTTTTAATGTAATATTTATTTCTATATATTTTATTTTGTTCAATTATTTATGTAGTAATTTATTTATTTTAAATATTTAAAGGTCTTGAGTTAAACATTTTCTTTTAATATTTTAAAATTGTTATCATCATATATGTTGGCTTGAGAAAGAAACATTTCTTTTAAGAAAGGAGATATTTCAAAATAACCACGGTGTAAATTAACACTTATTGCAATTTCAAGAAATTTTTCCATCAAAGTTATTTTCATTTTACTCTTTTTTTCAACAAATATTTCTGTTCATAGAAGGTTTTGGTGATTAAATTTCAAATTTTTCTATTTTGGGCCTAAAATTTGTTAAGTTTTGCTACTTTGCATATTATATGTGGAGCCCCATTTCAGAACTATAGAAAAATGCTAATAGATTTAAGTGCTGTCATTGAAAACACATTTTTTGTACATTGGCCGACTCATGGAAAGCAACTCAATTTTTGTGCATTGACAGGCCTGAATTTGAAGTTTTGTATTCATATATATCAATCAACCAGCAATGTTGTACAAGATGCATAGTAGTTTTTGAATTAGCAGACAATAAAATATCTTAGAATGAAATTTTGGCGGCTCAACTTCAGAATATGTTTAACATACTTTTCTTCCATAAAAGCAATATTTAAAAATATACATTAACCAATAAGCTTGCAATTAATAAATCTAAATTATAAATATGATCAATTCTTGTTCACTAACCAGTCTTTCAGTGAACCTTTGACCAGAGTATTTGTTCAATTGTTTGTCACACAAACAAAACTGAAATTCTCACAATTAATTACACACATCTTTTGCATATTTATTTGAGTATACAACATTACAAAAATACAGCTTAGTGATAGTTTGTTTACATACTACAACAGTCCCTTGCCATCATGTGACTGACTGCTGGAATTTCATATACACACAGTGCACATAATGTAAACTTGTGGAATATACATCCACTCACATGTAGATGCATTTTCCGTTTATCATATACTAACACAATTCATTCAGTTGTACTGTAAAAAAAGATACACTAAACATTTTGTGTGAAGTTGTTTGCAAGGTATCTTTGTTTATGCACACATATTCCATTACATATGCATAAAAAAATCAAGAAAAATAGTTGTCAATAATAAATGACTGTCAGTATTACTCTGAGAATGGGGCTATTATATGCATAATGTAAATATATTGCTGATGATGTTATTATAGAAATAAAAAAGGAATGGACTGTCAGAGGTCAGGAATTAATGCAAACCTTAGAATGTTTTATACAACTTATTCAATTTTTTTTTAATTCCTTTTTTACATTTAACTGTTATGCAATCTTGTCTAATTGAAAGTTGGAAGCATTCAAAGTACATACCAGAAATCTCCTTAGCACATCAATGAAAATAAATAGATTTGTTTTGTTTTTCTTTTTCTTTTTAGTAAGCTCTAGTATTAATAAACTATTTTCAGTCATGTTTTTATTTCTCACATGGCAAGAGCACAACTAATGGGATTGTCATACCATTGTCTTTTTTCTCCCTCCCTCTTTTTTTTTTTTTTTGTCTGATTTTTTTCCCACCCATACATAGACTGAGTATTTGATTGCCACTCGCCTGAAGGCAAGATTAGTACACTTCTCTGATTATATGCCAGGCAAAATGGCTGAATGTCTGAAGTCTCTTCCCTGATCCCCCATTTCACTCTCTCTCTCTTTTTCTCACACATATAAACATTTTGGCTTAATCTTTTGTCTACTTAACATTTAAAAGACAAAATTAACAATACAAATATTTTTTTAAAAAATCCAATGAATAGTGGAATGAAAAAGAATTCCTTTTGAAACATGGGGATTATTTACTTTTCATCTTGTTATAAAAACACATTACAAAATTGATAGGTAAATTTCATTGTTATATATTCATGGCTAATTTTGTTTTAGCAAATCCACTTTTAATATTTAATATTGTTGATAAAAATGATTTGAAGAGGTATCACAAAAGGAGAAAATGTTTCCTTTAAATTGTCTGTGGGGGGATCAAAGGGTAATACCAGTTCATCTTAACTGCTTACAAAAGGAATATAAAAATGTCTTTGAAGTGCTCTCTTTTTACTATTCTTTTATTTATACTCATTTGTTTTTTCTATTTTTTTAAGTCTGTGTACAAGCACTTCAAAAATGTCATATAAAAAATATAGCATTCTTTATAACATTATTTAAAAGAAAACACAATGAGGAGACAATGCCAAATATTGTACCAAAGTCAATGTGTGCAAAATATGGTGTGATAATGCATCATTCATAACTTGTCAGGTTGCACTTCTCAATTGAATTATAAAGTGTTATTTGAACAAAGGTAGAAGTGATAAGAAAAGTTTGAAATTCAACAAAAACAATCATTTTCAGTTTATTAAAATCATAACTTGGAGAATCAAGATCAAGTTGGAGGATCAATGTTCCAACATATGTCTTATTGGAGAATTAAAATTCATTTAGTTGTAAAACTTAAGGAAGAGAACATATAAAAACACGGCTTTGTTTAACATGTAGGCATATACAAACATAATAATAATTAGAAATCCTGTCAGGTCTGCTTGTATAAATGGGGGAAAAATGTATTATTTATGCCAGAACTCACAGGAAGCAAAGAAAAAAAAAAAATAGATTTAATAATTTTTTCTTGTTAGTTAAACATCTATTGCTTTCATTTATTGACTTTGTTGTCTCACCAAAATTTTTTTTAAGATCTTATAGTTGCAAACACTTAACATGACACCCACAATTGTGTGATGGTGCAACATTCAAAAGCTTCCCTTCCCCAAAAAGAATGCAATGCATACCTCTATACACAACCCTATTAACCAATGTATGTACAAAAATTTCTTTGATAATGGCTTATGAAAAATAAAAGCACTCAGAAAAAATTGGAGAATTTATATTGAAAATTCTCTCTGAAAACCAGAAAAATAGTTCAGCTAAAGAAAGATTTACTAAAAAAAAACCTTAAACAAAAAAAATTTCCATTAATATATCAAACCTGTGTATATATATATATATATATATATATATATATATATATATATATAAAACATTTTTTTCAAATCTATTACAGTATCCTTACTATTTGTCAGACATACGGAATAATTGGCTTTATACTGCCTGCCATATACTGGCCCTTTAAATGAGTAACCCAAAGTGTTTAGATCAATCACATTTGGACATAATAAATAAGAATAAATATTTTTTTCAGTTTTTAAATTCATCATTGTTAAATTTGTGCATTATTGATAACATAATGTCCAGGGCAAGCACACAAGCAAAATTCTTCAGAGCTGATCATATCAATTGTTAAATTTATAGATATATTCAGGGGACAGTCTATTACATCAGCACAAGAATGAGAATAAATTCTTAATTTTCGTGTTACTGTAATAAATTCTTGAAAACAAAAATAAACTCTTCTCCATTTGCAAAATGTTTACCACAAATTTGCAGTTACTCAATGTTACTTTTCTTTTCAGGGAGACCATGTTTGGCTTGAGCCCAAAATACGAGATGAGTTCAGTGTGGCCATTGGAGCCAGGGTGAAGTTTACAGAATCTGGGAAAGTCCTTGTTGTTGATGATGATGGGAAGGTAAGAAGACTATCTTTTTAAACCTATTTACATCTCTTCATAAATTGCTTTACACAAAACTTTTATTTTATATTTGTGTCTATCGATTTGTATACAGATATTATTCTACATAGATTTGAAACAGAAATTTACATGCTCTTCATCTTCTTCTTCTAGAGTTATATAAATGGCTAAGACTGAATTTTATGCATGCATGTGTGTGTGTATAAATGTTTCTTTTCTAAACTAGTATATGCATGTATTATAATTCTCTATAGATTTTAGTCTACCAACTGGAAGTTATTTGAGATTGACTCATTGTTTCTCTCTGGATTAGATATAGTTTTTTTCTTTTTTTTTTTAAGATAATATTTTGTGGCTTAGTTTTTTGGGTATTTTTTGTGGGGAGAAGAGGAGGAGAATGTTCTTGATAATAACTAAAATCTATCCCATCTATTTTCGTCTTTATAACTTCCTATCCATGCACTTAATACAATTAATCAAGTGTATTCACTTTTGTTCTTGGACAAAGCTGAAATTGAATAGTGAAAATTAATACAAAAAGACAAAGTATCTACAAATGAACTAATGAAAAAAAAAATCAATACACAACTTCAAGGTTCTGATACTTTTTTTTATCATACTCTGCTCTTGAGTTCATGGCTCCACCTTTTCTTTATTGTATAATATGCCATGTACCTTCAAAACATAGATGATCATATCTCTATACAAATTATTTTTCTTTATTATCTGCAAACTGTTATAACTTCTTAAAGATACTGGAGTTGTTTCCTCATTTCTTCTCGATGACTTTGAATTCCATGTAGCTCTTCTAGACCAGTGGTTCCTAAATGATATGGTACACCTTATAGGTGTGGTGGAAGAGGATAGCAGGTGAGGCAGAATGATTGAGAGACAAGGATTTAGAAATAGTTTTAAAAAAACTCATATACATATAAAAAATAAATATTTCAAAATTTAAAATATTATCGATTACTTGTAATTGCATGCATGAGTCCTAGTATAAATAGTTATAAATAATTATTGACCAATTTTATCATTGTAATGTTTTTGTATTATATCAAGTATTAAGAATACAGTAACTAGGATCTGCAAAGTGGAGGAGAGAGTTATTAATGATAATGTTCTGAATCTGTGATTATCTCCCTTTAACCATCTTTCTGTTTTTTATTTTAAATGTACTTTTTATCACATAAAATTTGAAGTGCAAACAAATTTTCATTTTAAAAATGCAACCCAGAGAAAAAGTTTGGGAACGACCGTTCTAGACAGATTGCCATCCAAGGCTAGAGTACCTTATTTATCCTTCTGTTTAATCTATAACTGGGAGGAGATAGAAGAAATGAATTCCTGCCTTTCCAAAGACATGAGTATGAAAATAAATGCAATGCATGAGGCTGGAATTTGATTCAATTTTCTTTTCCAATAACAGAACAATTTTTTTTTATGGTATGTCTCTTCAGGATGTAGGCAATCATGGGCCTCTACATATTCTTTTTTTCTTTTAATATATGTGAATTTTCATGACTTGGAAAGGTAGCAGGGTGGTTTCCTTCTCTATGGTTTCGAATTTATAGTAGTCTTTCTCCTAGGGTGGTTGCCACTGAAGGCTAGAACACCAAGTCTACCCTTCTATTTAACCCATAGATGATGAGTAAGAGAAGAGATAGATAACTATTATACGACTCATACATGCTCTTACACAATATGAAATCACACTTTGATAACAAAGTGAATTTCTTTTTTGTATGATATTGGTGCAGGTCTTGTATTCCTTTTTTAATCTGATCAAATTTTGAATAGAATATTTTATTCACATTTATTGTATGTTTGTGATTAGCTATAAATCTATTCCACAGCTGCAATTCTTATCTGATCATTTTATTTAATCTGATCAAAATTTGGGGGAAATGATTTACATATACTATATATCCATCACATATTAAGTTTTTAATATTTTAAGTTTCTACTTATAAAACAGTGAGTCAGAAGTATTTGCTATTGCATAACCTAACCTAATGATCTCTATTTTATGACATCTGATAATCTAGCCAGACTCTGAAACAACTCTGGCCATTGTACTGTAGGACTTCAGTCTGTAACTGATTTATTATATAAATTCTTATCAAGCTGCGACCTACACAATGATAAGGTTGTAAGAAACTGTCAAAGTCATTGATATCAAAATCAAAACTTTGTACTACTAAATCTCATACACAACAGGCTGTTCCATTATTTCATAAAATAATTATTTTTGGCTTCAGTGTAATCTATTGAATCATTAGTGTTGTTTCTATTAACAATATTTTGATTAAGATTTATTTTGTCTATATAAAAAAATTACCTTTTTATGTGTGTCAGTGCATAAAGGAGATACTGTCATAATTATTCCTAGAAAGGTTTCTTTTATTGAGAATGAAAGATGATTTGGAGACATACATATTACTCTGCCTACTTTTCATCCCCAAAGCAGCTTTGTAGCTTATGCATCAATGAAATCTATTTTTATATATGGTCTTGAAACTAGAATTAAAATGGTAAATATCTTAGATGTCTTGGATTAAACCTCAATTGCAAGAAGATAGAATGCATGGTTGTTAGCAAAAGGAACAGCCCTGCATATAAATTACAAATTGGAGATACCAAAATCAAACAAGTACAACAATTTAAATATCTGGGAAGTGTTTTAACAGAGGATAGAAAGTGCAAAACTGAAAACTAAATATATATTGGAATAGCGAAAGATGCCTTCCAAAATTTAAGCAAAGTATTAAGAAACAGGAAAATTTTGTTAGAAACAAAGAAAAGAGTACTTGTAAAAAAGAGTACTTGGAAAAAGAGTAAAAATTGTTATGTAATATCAATCTTTAAAAAACATGATGGTGAAAGGAAAAGATAACATTATTTTGATAAAAATATAAAGTCTATTTAAAATTTATAAAATATGGCTTAACTCAGTCTCTGAGGAAATATTTTCATAATTGGATCTGGAATATTGAATATTTAAGGGCAGAATTTTAATCTAAGGCACACTTTAGCTTAAAAGTTTAAAACTTCCTGCTAATAATGAAGATATTTTGAGTTTCAATTATGTAAAAGTTTTTCTTATAAAGAATTTGGATTTTGTATTGAGATTTAAAGATGTTAAGATTTGGGTCATACTACTCAAATTTTGGTAAAGTTGAATTCTGAATTCAATAATTGTACTGTAAAGGTGTCCATTTCCTTTTAGATAATCTTTCTTTTCTCTCACCTTGTATCCCCCACATCCCATCAAAAGTATCCTCAGAGATGAGTGGAGAATACAATTCATTTCTTTGAGCCAGTATCTTTGCCAGCAGCTATCAGTGAAAGAGAATTAGTTCTTTTTTCCCCCCATCATTCTGACCAAAATGAAAATTTTTTATTAAATTTTTATTTCATCTTACTCTCCAAAGTAAATCTCATTTTCTGAAACTTTTTTCTTTGATTATCTGATAAGATGTATTTACACTTCCCTATTTCTTTTGTGGTATTCAAGAATGAAATTATTTCTGTAATGATGTAAAGGAAATAAGAGAAAAAAAAGGAAAGAAAAAGATTTTAAATTTCTTAGTTTAATAGGATCCATATTTATTTGTTTTTTTTTTTCTCTATAATTGCATTGATCCATAAAAGAACCATTTTCTTTTATACCAGAACTTCTCTTGGAATTACTAATCTCTATCATTGTCCATTGACCTTGGTGCCTAAGTGATAAAATTCTATAATGTTGTTTATCCAAGTTCTTAAATTGTTTATATGCTGATTTTCTCATATTGATATTATCCTCTTGATTATCTACCCAGTATTTCACTAAACTGTTATGAAGATAACAATCATGATAAGGATAAAAGTCTGAGTAAATCAGTGGATAATAATTCTTTATATCAAACATTCTGGAAAATCTCCTTAAATTGATTATACAAGTTCTTAAATTCAGCAGACATAAAGCTGACTGCCCTGTAAGTGAATTTTGAAACCTAACTGTACATTTTCACAGTTATTTACGAGTTTCACAATCCAAATATTGAAATATACATTTGTGATTTTCTGTTTAGCACTCTATCTGGCACATTTATTCATCCTTCCACAGGAATGAGATGCAACACAAAACATTTTTAATCTATGAACCTCATGTGAAGATGGACAAAAATTACTGTGTTCCCTCAGTACTTGCTACTTAGCACATCACATTCATCCAGCTTTTCGTACAATAGGGAGGTATTGCCAGAAGAATGGGTCTCCTGGAGCTTAGCCTTATACTTAACATTCCCAGCCACACATGACCAATATTGTATTGCTATATTTGTTACAATGAGTGGTCTTCTACTTAAATTTTTTTCATAAGTGCTTTGCAGAGTTAAAGTTCCTATCCATTCTTGTATTAAAGCTTTTACAAGTAGCAAATCTAAGAAAATGAAAATTTTACTTCATCTTGTAGGTTACTTTTTTACAAAATTCTCTTCAACTCAATCTTGAGGTCCTCATGACAATCAGTCCAGTCGTCTACCAGTGACTTTTTCTCTTGCCGTCCTTGTTTTATTTTCATCTCATAGCTCCGACTATATAATGTATACACACATGCACACACACGTGGGTGCTGAAAAGTTCTTGGCCTTCCCTACTTCACAAAATCTGATCAATAACCAAACATCAATGATATTCCTGTCAGGGCAATACATCAGATTGATCATTACATCAGATTTTTGAGAATTTTTCAGCACTCCCTCATAAGTGTAGACGTTTGAAGCTTTAAAATATATTTTGATGTGGTCATTTTGAAGGAGGGAAATATTAACAAAAAGTTCAATGTTACATTTGGTGTAAGCCTTTACATACTGTTTTTATCTAATTGCTTAATATGCATGAGCCTTTCAGGCAGATGATGAAGATGAAGCTCTTTAGTTATGGATAAAACAAATTGGCAGTAGGCAGTAGTAAACTGTTGCTATTAGGATAATGAATAATATTTATGCATGTATTTAAAAATAAAAAGGATAAATTATCGCAAAATTTACTTACCAAGCTTTTATCCTGATAAACAGCAGCTTTGTTGCCAAGTCACTGGAGCTGACCCAATAAATTACTGAATGAGAATTTTTGTGTTAAATCTTTTTTCTTCTAAAAACCATAAGTTTTATTATGATTTTGAAAAGATGTGTGCAAAAACAGTCGTGAGTTTTTGTGGTTTGCTTGGATGCATTTTACAATTAGTTTAAAGCAAAAAATATTTGCTTTCTTTCCAAATTATGGAAACAACTCATTTTCAGAATCAAGAAATCTTCTGCTCAAGGCTTCATCAACAGAAAAGCAATTTACTTGAAATTTTTTTTTCTTACTTGTTTATTGCAATTTTTTAAGATACAACTTTTCTATTAGAAAATGACTTCCAAGTGGGTGGCCCATTTATTAGAAATATGACATGACAATGAATTTACAACTGTTTGAACTTCTTGTCTGTTCATACTTAAGAGAAGAACACTTGTTACAAAATTGTGCTAGTGGCCAGAATCAATCTGTTCTATTTGAGTATTCTGATAATGGCTTTCTGTTAGCATTAATCTATGCAAAAATATTAATTTCCTTTTGTGTTTATTCAACTAAAGCTTGATGCTCTTTTGGAATGGTGAATGTGTGAGGAGACTGTAAGAACTTTTCCATGCCTATCCTACCTAATACTTGTGTATAATTTTATATACAGTACTGTTTAAAAGTCTTCAGTCACTTTAAAATATTTCTAATAATTCCCAACTTATAAGTGGATGTTTCGCATTGCAATTTCTACATATTAAACACTTTCTCAGTTGTAGTTATTTTCATATCTAATTATCATATTTTACAGCAAGGGTTTTCAGTATGAGAGCAATATGGGAGACAACCTCTGAAAATAGCTGTTTTCCCATCTAACCCTTTTAGTTTTATCTTTAATATACTAATATTTTTTGCAACAACATTGGTTTTTGGGTTGGGTTTTTTTTACTAAATATAGTGAAAATTCTTACTTGGACTGACTTACTTTCTACATTCTTTCATTGCTTTGGATCATGGTAAAATTTCCAAAGAAACCTGGGTGACAATGGGCAAGAATATGTTAGCAACTCAAAATTTAAAGGAGTGACACTTCAGAAATCTTGAAGTTTCAAGGAACTGGAAGTATTTCAAATTTACCAAAATGTAGTCACACAAGAAAGCTGAAATATAGGATGGTACAAAAACTGATGAAAACAGAAAAATAATTTAAAGCAGTCACAAACACAATACTGTATATAATGTGAATGAATATATATGAGGTCTGTTTGAAAAATATCAAGCCATTTTGAATATCTAGAACATGTTGCATGGCCTGGCTGTACCTTGGTAAACTAACCAGAATGTGCATGCATGAACAGGTACTCTCCCTTGTAATTCATTCATCCATGGAAACTTCTTGTAGGTGCTGTGTCTCTTCAGGACATTGGTGATCATGGTTCTCCACAATTTCCTATCTTTTGTAGCTCTTAATAAATTTTATCTTTTTGTTATCTCTTCTAAACCTTGTTCTGCTATCCATTTACTCAAGTTTGTTAGGTAGGTTATGAATTGTTTTCTACTGTCCCTCTTACCTTCAATCTGTTCTTCAATCTGAGTATCAAATTTTTCAAGCCTTCTTTCCTCATTGTGTGTCTTAGAAATTTCAACTCTTTACTTGTGATATTATCAAGGTCCTTTTTGTTTCCATTTTCTCTAAATTTTGCTCACATGTTCAGTCCATAGTGTTCTCAGCATCCTTCTGTAGAACCACATTTCTGCTGCTTCAGGTCTCTTCTGCATCTGTGAGGAGATTATCCAGCATTCACTGTTATATAAAGGATTGATATTACATAACAATTCAGTACTTTTTCTTTGTTTCTAACAAAATTTTTCTATTTCTTGATACTTAGGTTTTGGAAAGCATCTTTCCCTATCCCAATACACCTTCAGATTTTAGTATTGCACTTTCAATCCTCTGTTAAAACACTTCTCAGAGTTTTTGTGGTTTCATTTCTGTGTTTGCTATCAACACTGTGTCATCTGCATATCTTATTTTGTTACTTGAATGATTAATGGATTTCACAGATGATTCAGTGAATGAAACAGTGATATAAATTTAGTATGAATGCTTCAAATTTGGCTTGGAATCCTTTGAAAGCTATCCACATTTTACAATCAAAGGAAATTGGGGGTATGACAATAAACTACATCCGTGTCCAGGGTAAGACGATAAACTACGTCCAACAGCAAGGCCTCTAATCAGGAGGCTTAGAGGAGCGTGGAACCACCTCTTAATTGCTGGTGTTCCCAGGTCCACCCTGACATAGGGTGGTAGCACCTGTTAGGGTCCCAGCTATGGCCAAATAGTTAACCCTGAAAATGAGGGAAAAAGCATTATAAAAGTTTAAAAATAGGTTTTAATACTAGAAATACTTTGTAAAAAATTATTACCAGAAATAAATTTTTGAAGAAAAAAAAAACCTTACCAGGAATATATTTTTGAAAAGAATATTACCAGCAATATGTTTTTGAAAATAATATTACCAGATATACATTTTTGAGGAAAAAAATATTACCAGAAATAGATTTTTGACAAAAAAAAATGTTACCATGAAAAAAAAGTTGTCAGCATTAAATAACCCATTGAGGTTGATATGCCGTAAAACAAAACAAAACAAACCAAAGCAAAGGAAATTGGCAACTGACAATGTAAAAAGTAGGTCTGGAGATTCCATGGACTATCCAGAAAGTGTCCAGACATTTTGAATATCTCAACTGTCTACTTTGATGAAACACCTTTGATCTGCTAGCATACCCATCACCACCCATACAGTCTAGATTTGGCTGTATGTAACTTTTGGCTTTTTCCATGATTAAAATTGCCATTGAAATTGTTTTTTTTTTTTTTTGTTGATTGATTTATTTATTACGGGTTATCAAAATTTTGCAGGTTATTTAAAGCCAGAAAATATTTTTAGGGTGTAAGAATTTTTTGGAGATTATAATGAGTTACTGGCAAAAGTCCTACTAATTAACCCATAGCTTGGGAAAAGATGTAAATTCATACCTTTCCCAATGGTATTTGCATGTAATTGAACCTGACTAGAATTGGAACTCGGCCTTTCAAATTCCAATTCCAAGCCATTATCCATTAAACCACCTGCACATCGAAGCTTACAACACCTGGTGTCCCCAAGTGCTCACCCATCTAGGTACTGACCATGCTTGACGTTACTTAACTCTGGTGATCGTACAAGAACTGGTGTTTCAATGTGATATGGCTGTAAGCCCCATTGAAAGGGAGATATCAAATTATATAGATGATACTAAAGGTAACATGAAGCTGTTGGTGATCCCTAAATATGATTTTGAAGTTTGTTTTGAAAAGTGGAAGGGGTGCTGAGATAATGGAGTGAAGGCCCAAAGTAAGTCTTTTGAAGCGGATGAAGTTGCATTATTCTAAAATGGCTAATTAATATTAAATGACTGGATTATTTTCAAACAGATGTCATGTATTTACTTGTGTAGATATTTGTGCATCTCTGTTGATATATGCATGTATGTATCTATACATATTAATAATAATTAAATGCTTTCTCCACAGGAACACTGGATAGATGGGAAAAGACAGATTCGACATATGCACATGTCCTCAATTTCAGGCGTTGAGGATATGATTGGATTGGGCGATTTAAATGAAGCAGGCATTTTGAGAAATCTGTTTATTCGCTATATGGACAATATCATTTATGTAAGTAAACACTTCCGCTTTATACTTATTGTTTACATGTACAAGGGGGAGGGGAAGAACAAATAGTTGCAGTAAGTAGCACTTGACATCACCTATTTGAATTCTTAACAACAATATAAATCTAACAGTCTTTGTACACTGTGCCATAGTTAGCCACCATCATCTTAGGTCTGTCACTATCCTGTAACCCCCTGCCCAAACAATAGCAACAAGATGGCTGCCTTGAGAGATGTAAGCTAGACAAGTATCATTTCAGAAAAGGATATTAGAAAATAGTTTAGAGTTTTGTCCTGATATCATTGCTGTAGAGATAAATCCAATTCTCTCTTCTGTAACATATTCCATCCCACCTGTCATCATGACATGTTTGGAATATCAAAGAGAGAATGAAAGTAAAAAAAAAAAAATCCATGTATTCATTAAATACCAAAAAATCAAAAAAATTTTTTAAAAATGTAATTTTTTTCAATAACCATTCAGTTCATGAAAATTGAGTTTAATAGCTTATTAAAAATAATGGATTCACTTCTACATAAAAATTAAATAATCATTAAATAAATAATTTGTAGCATTAAGAATTTAAAATATTTTCCTGCTAGAAATGGAGAGAAGCTGATATTCAGTTTTGAAATAAATGCATTAACAAGCAAGAAGTTAATATTGAAAACTAAATATTTATTGTGCACAATAATTGCTTTTTAATGAAATTAATGATTTACTGACATGCAAAAATGTTTATCCTTTGTAAGGACAAGTAATATTTTTACAGAACCTAAACAATGAATTGATTTTTTTTAAAAATACAAATACATATTTTATTAAAACCAAGATGTCTGTATTTATTGTAAACTAAAAGCATTTGCCTTATTAAAATGTAAGAAAAGGTTGAAAACATACAATCAGTAAAAATCTTCATTTTAATGCAAATAAAATAAATTTGGAACTTTATGTAGTTTTAGATTTCTTTATTAGAATGTGGAAAGTTAAAAGCTAAGAAAAAAAATGTGAAAATAAAGAAATAAATTTTATTTTAAGGATAATTCATTTTTAAAAATCTTTTCCCAATTTGAGAGGAAATGAAAAATTTATTTAAAATTATAAGTTTATTTTCTTGACATAAAAATTATCAGCATATTTAAAAAGGTTTTAAAAGGGATGTGGTATAAAAAAATATGCAGTGTTAAGTGTCAGCCATTAAAAATTACTATCAATTTTATTTATGACAGTATATCATTAAATTTGTAGCCTAATGATAAAAAAATATTTTATACAAGAAATAATTACATTTTAACATACCCTTCCTTGTCTCTGCACTTAACACATTTCTTCATTGAAAAGATTATACAATGAAACATTAAGATCAAAATTCAGCTAATAATTGTGTCAGAATATGAATTTATTTATTCTATATATACACACTTTTCAGATTTGAAAATGTTCCTCTTGGATGATGGTGGTCTGCTTATGTATTTCCCTTGATTAAATTTTGAGAAAACTGCTAATTATTGTGTGTTCTCTTTCTTGTAGACATACACTGGGTCAATTCTAGTGGCAGTCAATCCTTACCAGATTCTTCCCATCTACACAGCTGAACAGATCCAAACTTACAGAGATAAAAAGATTGGGGAATTGAGTCCCCACATCTTTGCCATTGCTGACAACTCTTACTTCAACATGAAAAGATATCAACAGGATCAGTGTGTGATCATCAGGTAAGGCTCAAAGTTTGACTCAACTATTCAATAAAAATTATGCTCAACAAAACAAAAGATTGGTAAAATATTGTTTTAATAAATGTGATCCTTTAAGTTGTTCAAGAAAGTATTTTCATTGGTAATGATAAGGGTTATATATATATATATATATATATATATATATATATATATATATATACATATATATATATATATATAGGTGTTAATTCATCAACAAGAATTCTTTCAAACATGTTTGATGAATTAATATCAAAAAGTTCTATCTATACAATTTTTTATTTACTTTTTCAAATTTCTGAATTGTTTTATATAATTAGCAAATTTACCAAAATTCATATTTATTTTTATTTTACTTTATTTTTTCCCCAGAGTATTTTCAAATGTTGCTACATTTGTTTTTTTGGGGATTGTCTTGCATATATGTTTACTTAACTGTTATCCATAGTGGTTGATATGCCATAAAACCCCAAACAACCAACCAAATTAGCTGTTATGTTAGAACACTGGAATTAACCAATAGCAGTTGTGTTCTGTGAGAAGGGGGAAGTCAGGTAAGGGGATGGTCCTTATCATCTAATGTAGAATTAGAGACAATTTTCATTGGAAAAAGCCTTGTATTGTCTAAGAAGGATGAACCCCAGGGCCATTTATGATAGTTTGTACTAACACTTTGCCTCTAATGAACATTTTATTCAAGATATTCCAGAACTCAGAGTTTTTTGTTTTCAACCTTGGCTTGGACTGATTGTGCATAGCTGCTTTTTGCATTTTCTAGAACTCTCTTGCAATGACTGTTGGCAGTTCTGAATGCAGCAAGATTCCTACTACACCATTCTCTGTGGTAGAGATGGTAGTAGTAGTTATGGTGGGTTATGGCTGCAGTATGTTCTAGTGTGGACCAAAGCTGGCTATTTGCTTTCTGTTAATATTATTTCTGAGAGATAGAACTATTCATTCCCAAGATGATCCATTCAGAAATGAGGAAGGCAGTTCTGGAATTTCTATGTTTGAAGAAAGGAGAGCTTCCACAAAGTAAGATCTGAAGTTGTTCCAGTCAGCTTTGGCGCACTTAAAAATTATCTGATGAAATGGTACATCAAGGGATACTTTTGGTTTGGTATTAACTTTAACAGTGATCGGCAAATAGTCAGAAGTGCCCAGGGGATTTTTCAGAGTAGGATGTGAAAAAGGGGTCTAGGAGGTTTGTATGATGATCCATTGTGTCGGGAACATGAGTGGGCTGATCAACAATTGTTTTATAAAACTGATTTAATGCCTTCATTGTAACAGATATAAAAAAAAAATGAGATTCATTTGCATTGTAGAATTAAATTCCTTACATACATTTTTCTCCACTTGAAGAAATTCTTATTCTTAAAGTTTTTAGAAGCTGAAGTTTGGTAACAATGATAAATATATATTTTTTTTATTATGATATCTAATTACTTTATATAAAAAATTATACCAATGGGTAAAAAATAAAAGCTGGAATAATTTTGGGTTTCATAAAATTATAATTTTACTTATTCATTAGATTTTATTAAAATATTTAAAGGTGTTATTTATGTACATTTTTCTGAATATTGCTTCTAGGTTAAATTTTTTTTATGTTTGAAATCAGTTAACATAATTATTTTGTTTCTTAAATTTTAAAAACTACATGTTAACCTTTTTAATGATTTAGAAAATTAAAAAAAAAACTGAGAAAAAGCAAACTGAATAAGCTAACAGCATGCAGCAGTTTAAAATTTATAAATGTCTAAAATTGATAAAAATTCATGTTAAATTGGCATATTTTAAGGAAACTTCAAACGAAAGGGAGATAAACTCTGTCAGTTTCATTTTTCTTAAAGATCTGTACAGTTATCTATTTAAAACTCTAAAATCTTTAGTATTGCTTTTAGCCATATTTATTGAATTGATTTAGGGACTTTTGGATTCTTTCTATTGCTTTTTATTGTATAAACTCAGTTCAGAAATGATAACAAATGTGAAACTGACTGATTTCTTGTTGAATTAGATGTTTCATACTCAAAAGATTATAGAGTAAATGTAAGTAAACAGCAGATATAAATTAGATTTTTTAAAGTATTTTAACCTAAGATTAATAGTCAAATAAATTCAAATTTATTAATTAAAGCTCATTTCTTGGTGGCAGATACCATATAAAAAACCTGTGAATTTGATGCATTTTTACAGTTTTAATTCAGAAGCACTCCTTAAAAGTTTCTCTAAAAATGTCAAAAGGTTTCTTGCTTGCATCAAAAGTAAAAGCATTCTTACTTGGAGCAAAACTGAATGATGATTATATTCCAAGTTCCATTCATTTATTGCGAAAGTCTTTTTTTATTTCTTTGGCAAATTTTCAGTCTGTCATTGTGATTCAAATCTTTTTGAAGAATCCTGATGCTTATGCTGAAGCATGGTATCAAGCTTGCAAGAAACTGAAGATATCTGATTTGGCAATATCAGGAACTGTAAAAGATGCCACAGAAAATCAATTAAAAACTGTTCAGAAAATTACAAAAGCAATAAGCAATTAGTGCAAGTATTGAAATTTTCCATGTTGTAAGGCAAGCCAAAACCATGTTTATGCAAATACCACAAAGAAGTCAAATACCTGTGGGCAGCGATGAAAACACCTTAATCTCCAGAATGTGATCTAGACAGATGAAAAGTGTTTCAGTCTTGACAGACTTGCCTACTACAGCATTTTCTTGGTATGATCTATGATGAGAAACACCAAGAAAGGTTTCTCACAAGTTTGATAATGAAGGAATTATGATTTGATTGGCTGTTGGCTACACTCTAGTTATTGTTAACAGAATTTTGACAGCTCCCAGTTACGAAGAGATGCTAGAACACAGCTTGATCCTAAAGCTACCAATAAATAAAGAAGAAAAAAACAGTTGATCTATCAGTAAGAAAATAGAATTTACCATTCAGCAAAGACAACAGTTTCATACCTCAGCGAGAATTTGTCTTCTCAAATTAAGTGACCTGTCTTGTTTCTAGACCCCAATCCCATAGAAAATGTTTAAGTATTAATGACAACATCCAATATACTACTTTTCAGGAGCTGAAACAGGTAATCATGGATACATGGGGAAAAAATTCCCCCAGTCTGTACTCTTTAAATAAAGTAAACAGTGTGACAAATTGATAGGTAGTGTATTAATGGTTAACTTATTGCTAAATAATGTTTTGTTAATAAAATCTACTTTTATACTGTTTTTATATTTTTTTTTTATATATAAAAATTTGTTAAAATGAAGAATAAAAATTCAAATTTACAACTATTCAGAAAATACTTAAAAATAACCTAGAAACATTTTATAAAAATCTGGACTCACTTTTAAACAAATTCCACTTAAAATTTTAAAAAATATTGTTTTTTTAAAAATTTCTGGACGGAATGTATATTTTAAGTTAGACTGATAAATAGAAACTGATGTAATATATCTGGATAAAACAAAAGTGATGAAATTGAATTTATAAATAAAACTGACTATAAAAACAATATATATAAAGTAAAACAAGCCTGCTTGGTGCCTGAGATAGTTGTGTATTTCTTAGCAGTAAAAGCCAAGATTTCAGATACTAATTTTCAAGATAAACAATCAGGCCCTCACCAATACAATCTTCCTATCTTCATTTTGGCTAAATTAATTTTAGTAAATATCAATCGTTTAATGTTATAAAATATATGAAAATAATTATCTGGTAAGATGTACATCATTTCATCAACAAATGTATTTCTAAAAATCATAGAAAATGTTTTTTTAAATAAATTTTTTTAGAAGAAGCATTTTTATTATTATTTTATTACTAGTTTTATTTCTTATTATTGTTGCTTCTTTTTAAACAGTTTTGGCAGATAAGCAATTCTCTCTGTATTCTATCCAAACAGCTTCTTCCCATGAACCACTGCTCTGTGGAACAGACTCCCAAGAGGATGTTTCTCCAGTCACTACAATCTTAACCTGTTCAAGTTAACTGTTATCTTTCCCCTCTTATCCATATAAACTGCCCCTTAATGTAACCATCTACCACAAATGGCCCCTGGGCCTTTTACAGGGTAAACTTTACTGCAAAATAAATCAATAAATAAAATAACTACAAACATTTTTTCTATCTTTTTTCTTCTGTTTTATTCACAGGGAAATGGAAAAGTATTCAATGTCTATTAAAACAAATAGCTATGGATAAAATAATATATTGATTTATGTGAAAAATTACAGTGTACTTCAACCATCTGGAGGAATTATTTTATTACATGAAGAATTGTTGAAAGTTTTCAGTCTGGCTCACTCCCCAAAATATAACCACATGACCAGATATAAATATTTTTTTTAATTATTTTTTTGTCATAGAACTTTTCTGGGTCTCTCCAACTTTTCTTTTCCAGAAAATATCATACAATTAAAAGTTTTCATGTTACGATCTTCTGCTGTGCATTTAAATATTTCCCTACAATGTTGTGGCTTATATTATCCAGAAAAATTTTTTAGCAAAATTTACATGAAATCAATTTTCTCTTTTTTGCCTAGTGGAGAATCTGGGGCAGGCAAAACAGAAAGCACAAAATTAATTCTTCAGTTTTTGGCAGCAGTTAGTGGGCAACACTCCTGGATTGAACAACAAATCTTAGAAGCCAACCCAATTATGGAAGGTAAGTTCTCTTTTAGCTTTCAATTGGAATTTTACTATTCTACAAATAACAAATGTTTTATTTGAAATAATAAATAAAGGGTTATTTTCATCATAATTAATATTCTCATCTTCATTGATTTGTAAAAAAGTTATTGTGACTGATGATAAACTGAGACTTGAATCTTTTATATTTAGCATTATATTTTATTTAATTCTGTTACTTTATCATTTTCTGTCAGCTAACTTGTGTGTGTGTATATGCAGCTCTGATCCCCTAGTTTGAAAATATGGACCTTACTTTCTCATGTGCAATGTCTGAGAGAGACTGTTTACTCACCACTCAGGTGGGTGTTTATATAACTATGTAGTAGAGTTCTTTCCCATGCTTTTGATCCAGGTGAAGCTGGTCTGGTCATATGGATCTGCACTTGGTGATTGGGAGGTTACCTCAGGTCAACTTTGCACCTGAATCCTTTGATGGTATGGTGTGAAATTGAGTGCAAAGTCTATTCTGGCATGATCTGGAGTTAGATGCATACTACTGATTTATTATGACTTTTAAAAGGAATTTATTTTTTTAAATAGATTTTATATCATAAACATTTAATGGCAGTAATATAAAGAGTTTATAAAATAAATTCATAAAATTTCAAATTAAGAACAGAAAATATTTTTTTCTAAATTTTGAATGACTCTAACGGAAATAAATTTTTTTTTTTATAATATGAAATTAATTTTGGTGAAAAAAAGAAGACAAATTACTTAAAATCCAATACAACATTTACTTGAAATAAATGGCTATAAAGACACTAATGGTAATTTTTCATAAGCACCACCATTATGTTTTTGACTGGATACTCTGAAGTACAGACTAAAAGAAACGACATCAGCTCTTAAATTGGCATCTAGGCTGATGACATTATCATTTACTCCTGCCTTGATACTAAGGTCTGATCAGTTAGACAAGGTCAAAATGGCAGCTAATGTACAAAACAACCTCAAGACCATCATTAACTGGGGCAAAAGATGGCTTGTCAATATTAACACCTCCAAAACTAAACTTCTCTCCATTAATCATCTGAGAAACACCTCTCTGTCTTCCATCAACATGGTGGATGCTATCCTCCAAGAAAATGACTCATGGCACTTTCTCAGGCTGATAAGAGGTGGAAAGACTACATTGCATCCATCACTAGATCAGCTGCTAAGAACGTCATTTCACTGTGTTGGGCAAGACAATTTTTCTGTCCAAAATCTATGTTGCATATCTATAAGCCTACCATTCATCCAAGTTTAGAATATTGCTGCCATATATGGCCTGGTGCTCCTGTTATTTTCCTGGAGCTCCTTGATAAGATCCAAAGAAGAATCAGCAATATTATTGGTCCTGATCTGGTAGTTTGGCTTCAGTCACTTGTCACCACTTGCCTTTTTTATAAATACTTTCATGGTAATTGTTCAGATGAGCTCTTTGCTATCGTACCTAGACTGTATGAATTTAAATACTAGACTGGTGGCAAGATCTCATCAATTTAGAGTCAAGCTAGCTAAATGTAGTCATAATTTCTATGCTGACAGTTTCTTAGCTAGCATTTTTCACTTGTGGAACTCCCTTCTGGCTCCATGCTTTCCAGCCAACTTTAATCTGCAAAAATTTAAATGCAATGTCAATTGCTGTTTGCTCTTTCTCCTCATTACTAATGTTTCTGTTCCCAATTCCTCCGCACCCTGTAACCCTTTGCGTCTTAGTGGCTGTACTGCCTTGCTTGGGGTGATACTGATTTTTAAAAAATGTTTTCATAAAACATGTTGTATTGTATGCTATTATATGTCTACACTGGTTTGGAAATAGTATTAATTAGTTTATAACACAGACACAATGGACCAACATTTCATAGTGTCATATATATGTATATGTCAACAGTAGGCAATGTAAGTTTTCACAGGACATATTGAAAGCAAGAGACAGAAGAAAACAGTAAATAACTCTACTTATAACTTACCTTGTGTAAATGGTTGGCAAAACAGGGATTAGGAACAATAGCAAAATGACAAAGCTTACTAAGAGCTACAAAAGACAAAGCTTACTAAGAGCTACAAAAGACAAAGCTTACTAAGAGCTACAAAAGACAAAGCTTACTAAGAGCTACAAAAGACAAAGCTTACTAAGAGCTACAAAAGACAAAGCTTACTAAGAGCTACAAAAGACAAAGCTTACTAAGAGCTATAAAAGACAAAGCTTACTAAGAGCTACAAAAGACAAAGCTTACTAAGAGCTACAAAAGACAAAGCTTACTAAGAGCTACAAAAGACAAAGCTTACTAAGAGCTACAAAAGACAAAGCTTACTAAGAGCTACAAAAGACAAAGCTTACTAAGAGCTACAAAAGACAAAGCTTACTAAGAGCTACAAAAGACAAAGCTTACTAAGAGCTACAAAAGACAAAGCTTACTAAGAGCTACAAAAGACAAAGCTTACTAAGAGCTACAAAAGACAAAGCTTACTAAGAGCTACAAAAGACAGAAAGTTGTACAGAACCATGACACCAATGTCATGAAAGCATACAGTACATAGAAGGAGGAGGAGGAAGTATTAATTAGAGGAATCATTCTTATTTGTTGCCATTTCGGTTTTTCTAACAGAATGGGTTAATGGAAAATATTTATCATTTTCCCTGTTATCAAAATTTACAGTTAATGTTTTCTTTATTCAATATTTTTGTAAAGCTTACAGAACATATATTTTGTTGAATAATCTAATTTTGCTTCTTAGCACTGATTATTGCAGCAGAGTGAATTAATGTTCTGGGGTTTCTTTAAGAGTTATCTGCTCCTTATCAGATGAGAAGTTTAAAAAAAAAAAAAATCTGAAAGTGTTTTTGAAAATCCCAGCAAATCTCATTTGTCTTAATGTCAGCAATGATATTAATGTCAGGGTTGTAACTGCTGATTGTCCCTTGCACCATTCTTTGGAAAAGACATCACGGGATCTTTATCTAATTTGGAAATCTGTACAAGAAAATGGCAACTTGAAGAATCAGGTGTTCATTTTCAGCAAATCAATATCTCACTGCATTTATGTTTTCAATTCTGAGTGCAGATTTCATAAAGCATTATTTTTTGTTTTGTTTTTTTTTACCTAAAAATAATCATCTTGAATTAGATATGTCTAAGCAATCAGATATTAAATGTAGAGCAAAAATATTTAGAAAGTAAACTTAAAAGAAAAAATTAAAAATATTCACAGAATTTAATATTGAATGTGCAATATTTTTTGTTTGTTCTGTTAGTCTCTTCTAGATATTTAAAACATAATATACAAGTTTTATGGGGTTATTGCTGATCCCAGGGTTACATTATTTCCATTTTTCTTGTTTCTGAGGTTATCGATTTTCCAGTGTTTCATTCATCCATATACATTTGCTTTTTCACTTACTAACTCTACTATAGAATATTTTCATTCATTAGAATAACTATCCAAAGAATCAAAATTGCTATCCCACAGATTTTGACATATTTTATTAGTTCATTGGATATTCATGGCAAATAGATATACAGTGTAACCCGGATATAAGAGAGTTGTCGGGACCGGAGAATAAGTTTCTTATATCCGGGTTTCTCTTATATCCGGGTTTGGTCTATTATATATACATTAACACAGGCTCTAATTTGGGACCAGAGAAATCTCTCTTATATCCGGGTTACACTGTAATTATAAAATAACTTTAATTTCTACTGAGTTCAAGAACCACTTTTGGAAACTGAGTTTCATGACATGTAACATTTCCTTTGATCTTAGAAAGCACTTTATAAGGCATGAAATACACATGCGTAATATTTTATTAATATATTTAAATTCTGTAATTTCTGTTAGTCCCTCCATCACACTCTCTAAAATAGCCATACATTGACTGATTGAAAGCAAATTTTGGTGAGAAGTGCAAACGGGTAAGTGGGTGCAAAGTACAGTTTTAGGTGCATAGCTTAGTACAATAAATTTTTATCAATTTCATTTTTGAAAAATTAAGTTTTATTATTTAGCATAAAAAATACTCCCACTACTATAAAAACAATTTATTGATTAAAATAACAAATACTTGTTTAATAAAAATGCAATATTGTTTTTTGCATATCTTTTATTTAAGTTTTTTTATATAGATTTCATTCTGGTAAAATATAAGGCACGGTAGTAGCACTGTAAATACAAACACAGTAGGGAGAGTAGATTTTGTAAATCTCAACAAAAAATGTGAGCAATAACTTCAACAATGCTAAATACTGTGAGGATTTCAACATGCATCAGTGTGTTGCAAAAAAGTTCTAAAAAATTCTAGTACAATAAATGCTGCAACAGCAACAGTGATTCCTCCAACAAAGCATGATACCAGAGCCACATTACCATTAACCCAAGAATCTTCAGCATATATGTGTCTATGTCTATGTATATGTATGTGTGTGTGTGTGTGTGTGTGTGTGTAAAATTTCAGATAGTGTATATCTGTAAAAGGACAATATGAATAATGACAAAAGAAAAGCTTATCTTAGTTGACGTGTTTCATCCTCTGAAAAAGGTTAAAAAATTCAAAGAAAATGGTTAAATTCATAACTTCATCTTATTTGAAATATATAACACATAAATTAATCCCAAACTAAAATAATTTAATTACTAATTTGCATTAAAAAATGTGAACGTACCAAAAATAACCTGCCTTCCTACCTGTAATCTTCCAGTGACATATAGTAAATACTTAGCCTGACAATTGTGTCTAAGCTTGAAACAGACTGTCATTATCCAGTGTTGATATCTAGGCCCACATTGCTTATATTTACATATGCTCTGTTCTGATATTGAGCACTTTTCCCCTATAGATACAGCATACCTTCAAAACTATCATATTCCATTCTTAGGGGATATTTCATATTAGTTAATTATATCTAGTTTATTCTCATGGGAAGTAAGATGGGAGCACTTTATTGCTGTGGATTGAATAATGGGCTTAGTTCAACATTCTGAGAACTGATATCTGAAGAAGGTCAGAGGGTACATTGACTGAAACACTGTAAATATAACAACCATGATGAGCATACTAATCTGACTAGAAATGCATATAATAATGATAGTTCCTCATTTTTATTTTTTTTTAACTCCCAACTCTATGAACAAAAGAGCAGAATTTATTTCTCATTCCTGCTAAAATTTTGGAAGCCGACTTATCACCATTTTTGTCTTTTGCTGTTATGTATAAATTTCCAACATGTCTCCACCTTCTAATAAGGCAAGTTAAAAACATATATTTGGTGCCTGATCATCAGTAATCCTTTCTCCAGTCATCACCTTCTCATTCCATTAAGAAAGGTAGGATCAATAACAAACCCTGACATCTCCAGTAATGGCTAAGGGAATTAGGCAACTTCTGGATGATTTACCATAAAATGTTGTTCAGTACCATATCCCCTGGGTATACATATTTTACCCCACAATAAAAACTGACCATGTGTAAAATTTTGCCACTATGTTGTAACAAATATCAATGTTACAGCATCATAATATTTTATGTTTGAATTCCTGCACATTGTTTGATATTTATACATTTCTTTGAAATTTTTACTTTAGCAGCTTTTGAATAGCATTTGATATCAAGTCTAGGTTTGAACAAATATGACTGTGGTATCTAAATTCATGCTGTAGATAAATAACAAAACATGTAACATTTTCATTTTTACTAAAACATTTGTTTTATTTCCACATATAATTCAACTTTGTTTTTAAAAAACATATATATATATTTTTTTTTTATTTCAGCTTTTGGAAATGCAAAAACTATACGAAATGATAATTCTAGTCGCTTTGGGAAATATATTGATATACATTTTAATGAAAGTGGCTCAATTGAAGGGGCTCGAATTGACCAGTATTTGTTAGAGAAGTCCAGAATTGTGAATCAGGTAAAAAAAAATTTTATTATAAAAAAAAAAATTATACACATCTTCAACTTAAAAGACAGAAAAAAATTATTTTATAAAGAACAGTTTTGTTGCAGCACCAAAGATGACTGCATAAATGAATCATGTGTTTCTCATCCATATTGGCCAGTGTGTCCACGATAGTGGCTTTCAGTGAGTTCTCCATAATGTGGAGCTACTGGTTGGTCACCCCCTTAATGATACCCACCCACTCAATGATACCCACCCACTCACATAGAACTTTACCAAATAACAAAATCCACATCACTTGAAGACTTCCAACAGTAGTAACAACTAAAATGGATAGCACATATAACTAGAAAGAAATATTCTGATGTAATCAGATGTTGACTTTCCATACTACCTTAAACAAAAGGTTAGGAAGGAAAGTTCCATCAATACTAGAAAGAGTGATAACAGTGAACATGAGAAACCTATTTTCCTGAAAAACAGTTTTAAGAGAAATATTTTGTGAATTTCAAATGTTAACTGTTCAGTCAATGAATGCCAAATGTTTCCTGTATGGAAATGGCTATTCTTATCATTGCCAAAACTAGTAGTTTATGACAATCCCATTAAATGATAAGGGGATGCAACATCTTAGGGATGACATTATTTTGAAAATTCTCAGCCATTTCTTTTTTTGTTGGTCATGGATGACATATCCCTATCAGAGGGCGATAACTTTTTCTTAACCTTGAGCATAAGAGATTTGACCACTTTCAAGAACTGGCTGAGGTTCCAATCTGGAACTCATACCATTAACATGGTATGAGTTCCAGATTGGAAGCTGCTAGGTTAAAACTTAATATTAAAATTTGGCACATACCACATAAAATTATATTAGTATTCCATTTAGAGCCTGGTCTCAAATACCTGGTGCATCTTGTGTAGTGTTCAGTCTTTGTGATTAATGGAGAAGTGTTAAGTGCATTGACAAGGAAAGAGATTATGTTGAAATATATTTGTTGTGTACAATAAATGCTTTTTTCATCATTATGCTATGGACTTATTGATGTGCCTACATAATTTTTTCATTTTTGTTCATAGAAGTTCAATATTTGAATTTTTATAAACTGCATTTTTTATTCAATGTTTCAGGCTCATGATGAAAGAAATTATCACATTTTTTACTGCATGTTGGCTGGAATGAGTGCAAGTGACAAAGCACAACTGGAGCTGGCTGATATTAAGCATTATCATTATTTGACACAGGTAAGTTAGTAAAGATTTCTAAAAATGAGTAATAGTCAAGAAAAATATATTTTTTTAAATAATAGAACAATACTTTGATTTATTGAGTAAAATGAATTTTCCTTGAGGTGTTATTTGTGGAACAGATTGAGATATATATCAACAATGGAGCTATGACTAACAGATATAGAAGCTTTCCAAACTTATGTCCTTGTGCCAAACTTAAGCTTAGTAATTACCTGTGCACCTTGACTTGAAACAATCATTCCTACCTTAATATGTTTAATCCATATCGGACGTTCTACTTTTATAGCCTTGTTCCATATTAAGGTTACTAAATCAGGCATGTCCGAAGTTCAGCTCTGGGTGGGGGTGCAATTACAGCCTGCAGCCTAATTTCATATGGCCCCCATCCTCTGTCATAGAATGTATCACTTACAGTTCACCAGTATTGTCAATCAGAGTATGTAAAGTACACACCTTAGAAATGAAATTTCATGTTTTACCAAAAGATTGCAGCAACACTGTGTGGCCGGCCTCCGGCAGTGTAACCATGACCTTTTCCAACCAATTTCTAAAATCTCTGCCTTTGTTCACATTAGTGCAGGTAAGTTATTTGTTATGGTCACCAGAGATGAATAAATTCTAAAATCTTAGTGAATTAAATTTTTGTGTTGGTCAAAATCAGTTATAAATATATTTGGACACTTGTACTTGTGTCACTTTATTTTCTACTTCTTAATAAGATGAATATTGGTGTGATGTTCATATTCATATGTTTTTAACTTAAAAGTTGACAGACAACATTAATTACCAATAGTATGTAATGTTTAAGATTAACCTGAGATACATTATAGCTTCCTGGTAGTTCTTTTTTCTCAGACATTTTACTTCATCTTATATGGGCTTCATGTATGACAGGCTGAATGATTTTGGTAAGACCTGTTTAAATTTATTTGTCATTCATGTGAAGAAATGAAAATATGCCATTTGCCATAAAATTTTCATAAGATAGTTCATTTGCATTTAATTTTAATGGTTTAAAGAATGCCAAGCAGAGTGGTTGACCTTCACGCATAGTCACCTCATCAAATCTGACCTTCTTTGAAAAAAGTTTGCACACCTCTGATCTAAGTAGTGTAATGTATCTATAGCTTAATTTATTTGAGTTAGTTTCCTCATTTATGCACTTGTCTGAATAAATCAATGTATAATAGTAAAACTTCATCTCAGAATTTAAGATAAAAAAAAATGATTGCTTTCTTTATATTACGGATTAACCCAAACCTCTTTCAATATTTGTTTATTGTATTTAAGCTTACTAATTTGTGTGTGCTGTCAAAAAATGATGGCAGTATTTAAGTTTATAATATTTTATAATTACAATGCAATAAAAAAATTAATATCCATTGATCTGTAAGTTATAATAATTAGAGATATAAATAAATTATGGAGAGTAATTTGTCAAGGTTAAATTCTATTTTTATTACATCATCAGACCAGTCCACTACACAAATGTCCAAGTTCCCCAAGCTCTTTGGTGATTTTGTTCTTAGTCATTCTCTATGACATCTCAATTATCTTTATACTCTTCTCATTATGAAATTTAAATCAACCACTTTAAGAGTCTAATCTGTGTTTGGTCCTTTTAACTTGAGAAATTTGCATATATATCTTAATTTGTGAAGATATTTATCACCAGCAGTGGGGGTGTGAAATGGCTTATAACTTTTGTATACCTTATTTTAAGAATCACCAGGTATCCATACCTTTATTTCTCCTAATACTGTGTCCTTGTGAATGTGACAACTTGCATTAAAATCCTGTATGATCACAAATACCTCTCTTGAAAATATATTGTTGAACAGCTTCTAAATGAAAATTAAACAATTTTCTTTTTTTTTTTTAGTAAAGTGGTTAATTTCTTTTGCTTGTCACTCTACAAGATACACTATTTGATCTGCAATAACTATTCAAGAAAAAAAGTTTTTATGTACTTTAATATTTATTGCCTCTATCCTATAATAATTGTTACATTTTAATGTATGTAATATGTATGTGAATGTAACAATTATTATGAATCAGAGGGAGTAATATTTATTACAAATTGCAGACTTTAGCTTCACATTAAGACCTGTGATTTTAAGTGTATCTTATATCTGATCAAATACAACCTATGTGCTACTGAGTTACTTGTTGCTAGAACATCTGATCAAGGTAAAACATGATTCTCAACTGAGTTTCAATTTCATCTGATTATTAAGACAATGTATTACATGTCATTATTGCATTAAATGATCTGATACAAATGTGTGAAGTTACTGCTCAATAATAGCAAGACAAAGTCTGGAATGTTTCATTATCATTTATATAAATAGTTGTATTGTTCTTTCTGAAAATAATATCTAAAGAACAAATGGCATTAGAAAGATAATAATTGTTTTCTTTATTCCTTCACGTAAATGATTTTTTTTTTCCTTGGCATAATTTTTAGAAATGGTCTTGTTTTAAACTGAAAGTCACTGGAGGTCGTGGGCATACTATAAATACAGATAGCATGCATCAATTTTGTCATGTAATGTGAAAAAAAAAATTTGATTGAAAATTTTTAATTTATTTTTCTCTTCAAAATTTTCAGGTTTGTTCATGTTGTATACACTTGACATTTTTACAGTAAACTGGCAAGTGCTACACTTTCATTAAGAACATGCTAGAACTGCTGGGCAGTGCCATTTAACCCATGAGGAATTTTAGCCACCTATTTCTTCAGTAAACCAGAATCAAATATCATAAAATAATAGTTTATTTTTGTTGTTGTACAAAGACAGCTTCAAACAGTGTTTATAAAAGGTAAAAATTCAGTAATAATATTTCTGGAGATCCCTTTATTCATCTCTCTTTCTCTCCAGGGTGATTTCGTTTGCATGTAATTATTAAACTTAATTTATTTCTCATTTGTTGTCTTATCCTAGGGTGGTTCAGTGAAATGTGAAGGTCGAGATGATGCCAAAGAATTTGCCAATATTCGTTCAGCTATGAAAGTCCTAATGTTCCATGAGAGTGAAGTGATGGAAATCATGAAAATCCTATCAGCTCTTTTACACCTGGGCAACATTACATACAATGGTAAGTCATGAGGCTAACAAAATGATTATCATTCAAGACAGGTATTTCATTAAACCTGAATGGGTTGTTATTAAATTTTAGGTTTTCTTACTTTTATCCACAGTATTGCATGCAAGATATCATGGAATAATGCATTTGATGGCATATAAAACCCATAGGCATATAAGATTCATCCTTACATTTCAGTAGAGAATATGAAGAAAAAATATTGGATGATACAACAAATTAGTTGCATTGTATCTTAACAGTTGAAGAATGAATTGGCAAAAAAAAAAACGCAAGAAAGCCTGGAAAATAGGAAGAGATGAAACTTATTAACCTGATTTATCTACTGCAACATGGTTGAAGTTGAATGGATTGCATTTAAGTTTGATTACATATATACAGAAATGGAAAGCCTGGAGTTTTAATTATGTTTTATTCTTTTTTTTAGATCTATAAAACCATTAAATTTGTTTGGAACTATCACCATTGCCAGCACTGAGATTTAAACTAATATTTTTGTTTACTTATGAATTTTGTAAGAGTATGTTTTATACATTTTAAATTTTAAAGATTTAAAAAATATTTTTCTTTTTGTCTGTAGCCATTCAAGTGGACAATATTGATGCTAGTGAAATCTTAGACATTGCTTACGTTCAAAAAGCAGCACAACTTCTGGGGGTGAGTTTAATTTTTGTTTTATGAAAAAACAGTATAACAAAAATTTAAAGAATTTTAGAATGTTAGTTTTGTTGTCTACAAAGAAAATAGAACCAACATTCTAAAACATTTTATTTTTTTTTCATTTTATATATGTATATTTACTTTTTTACTGGAAAAAATTAGAGTGAAAAGTAAATTTGAAAGGTGGATGATGGTAATGGTAATATTATCCATTTTCTACTAGGAACCATTTAGTATTCATTGACTGAGCAGCCAGTACTGCTGTCCGTCAAAATTTATAAAATCTTCACCTTAAAACAATTTTTCAGAAAAATAGTCTGTTATCACTTTTTTCCAATATTGACTGGGTTTTCCTTCTTCATGTTTTATTTGAAGTAGTATGAAATGTCAACATCTTGATTAGGTCATTATTTTCTTATTGAGTGACATGTGCTATCCATTTTAGTTGTTGGTGCTGTTAGTAGTCCTCAAGTGATGTGGTTTCTATTATTTGGTACAATTCTTTGTGATTCAGTAGCACCAGTCTACAATGTTTAAAGGATTATCTTTTCCAAGAACCTCAGCTTCACTTACTCAAAGCCTTTTTAACCACTGAAAGCATACAGCTGATAGTTTAGATATTTCTGAATGGGTTTAGCACCATGCATGACATCCATATGAAATTCTTGATCTGACGAGGTTATTTAAGAACATGACTTGAGTTTTCAGGTTGATGTTTTGTAGCAATTGTGGTATTGGGCAAAAGTACTTCTGGCACATGTTCAATTTCCTTTTCTCCTATATACTAGATTTGTTATAACTGATCCATATTCTGAGGTATTTGAAGTGTTTGGTAGATACTAAATCCACATCCTGATTTTTTATGATGGATTCAAGGTAGGTGTCATCACGGTTTTCATTCCATTTCTAGATCATAGTTTGTTTTGGAAAGGTTTATCTTGAGTCCTATTTCTTGGAACATTTGATAGAGGATGTTGATAGAGTAAAGAATAATTTAATGCATTCAGTATTTTTTGTCCTTCATCAGAAACTATCTACAAGTTGTTACTACTGAAGAATCTGTAAGATTTGAAGGAGGAAGGGGAGATGACTGAGGTTTGATTGAAAGTTAAATGAGGATATGCAGCTGGTGTAATGGTTAGTGATTCAGAAAGAGAAATTGGTGAACTGAGTTCAAATTCTGACAAAGTTTGTTAGATTCACTTTTGCATAAATACTCTTGGGAAAGATACAGAGCCGTTTCTTCTCCTCCCAGCTATAGGTTAAATAGCAAGGCTGACTGTGCTCTCTTGCCTTGAGGTAGTAACCAGTCTAGGAAAAGGTTAAAGAAGGATGGACTCTGTCATGCTATCTTTTGCCCTAGACATACCCTTGCTGCTATGGCTGCAGTACATGTGGTACCCCCATGATCATAACGAGTTAGGGAACATGTAATATAACAAAATGTGTAATGACAAATATTTGATGAAATATGTCTGTTGAATAAAACATTTGTTTTTTCTAAATTTAATTTAAAAAAAGGAAATTAAAGAAAATAATACTAAGCATAATTTCAGCATTTTTATATAAACCAGAAAAATATCTCATCTTTAATTAGTTTTACTTATTTTCATATAAAAATAAAGTATCTGTCTACATTTCTAAGTTGAGGTATTGTAACTATTTACATTATTTACATTGTTTGGACTTTGTCATATTCATAATGTTTTGGTCCAGTGGATAAAAGCGTTGGTTGAAGTAATCCAGTGACTTAAGCAAAAGAATTGTGAGTTCAATACCTGGCCACAGCAGAGATAAACAAACTCTTGGAGAGTTGAGTTACTAAAGGGAAATAACCGAAACTGAGATATCAAGAAAAAGGCATGGCTTATGGAACTAGAACAATCTACCAAAATTCCAACATATATCTCCTGAAGAAACCCAGAGCATACAATGGCTGAAATGTGGATATGACAATAAAAATAGTCCAAACAATGTAAATGGTGTAAATAAAAATAAAGTAAATTTAATAATCACTAGTGACTGTTAGAATTTCAATAAACATATCTGATTATTTACTGTTGGACTAATGTTCTCATCTTTATGATCAAAACATTTCAGCTATTGTGATCTTGAGCCTTCTTCAAGTATCTGCCAATCTAGTTAACCTTCAAAGAATTTGAAATTGTCTTCAGTCTGCTGTACATTTCTAGGGTTATCCTGTCTTGGTTAATTGTTCATATTGTTAGTCGTTTTTCCATTGTATATCTGTACTATCTAGCCTAAGTAATGAACTTCTAATTACTATATTACTAAATTCATTCACCAATGCTTTAAATTTCTCAGCTATGTAACTCTCCATTCCAGAATTTCAAACAAAAATAAATAAGTATTCACAATTTACATACGTCCTAAGTATTAAGGTGTTCATATTTACAAACCATTAATGACTTGTTGATGACGGAACATATTGATGCAAAAATTCTTATAGGTTTCATTATCATAATAAAAATAGAATTCTTAGATATTTTTTTTTTTTTAGGTCCGACCACAGAATCTAATTGATGCTTTGACAACTCGTACCATTTTTACACGAGGGGACAGTGTTACTTCTACAATGGGTATTGCTGCTTCTGTTGATGTCAGGGACGCTTTTGTCAAAGGCATCTATGGACGTATGTTTGTCTGGATTGTTGACAAAATAAACAAAGCTATTTATACACCCAAAATCTCCCCAGATCATTATAGAACAAGCATTGGAGTTTTGGATATTTTTGGTTTTGAAAATTTCGATCATAACAGGTAAGAGAAAGCATTTTCAGAAAATTGTACATTGAGCCACAATACCAAGCATGATTTTTAATGTCACAAAATTTTTTTTAGTGATCTCTTCCATGTTTTCCATGAAAAGTTATTCTTTTTCAAAGAATACTTGGTAACAACATGCATTCAGGAAATACCAAATTAATGCATCAGCTAAAACAGCAAGTCAAAATAAAAACAATAAAGATAAGGATAGTAATCCAAATTATTGCTAGACTAACGACAATTTTATCTTGTTACTTGAGACAAAAATGCCTGCTATTTTAACATTCAGATAACACTATATCAGATTTTATAATGTGACTCAACATCTTTACAATATCATATTTTTTGCTTTTCAGTTTCTGTTTTTGTTATGAGCCATGACAATATTTAAATATCTGAAATTAATAGATCGCAACATTTATTAGAGAGATGAAATTTAAAATTTTAGTATTGAATTATTCCAAAATTTTAGCACATCAGCAGATAGCTATTAATGTCAACAACTGAGCGCAAATAGTTATTAATTAAAATTTAGTAATTAATGTATAATATTATCCATAACTACATGTACAAGAATGTCGTTTTTGATAAAAGTTAAAAAATAGCCATAAATACATAAAAAATGCATATATTGTTGAAAATTTCGTTTTCCACGATATAGCTATTTGGGCTATTTTGTAATGTTTATTACCTAAACAATAATAATACTGAATACATTTTTTTAAACATTAAAGTATATTTAATCACATCTCCCTAATAGCTGTCACAATCTGTAAAAAAAAAAAAAAATATTAATAATTATACTATTTATTTTACAATATAAGCTGAACTTCACATGGAGTATTTTTTGTCAACATTAGTTCATTAATGCCAGTTATATTGTTGAAACATTGACTTGCATAATAAAATCTGACATTGTATGGCAATATTTTTTTAAGGCAGTAAAGCCACTAAGACACAGGGGGTTACTGAGTGTGAAGGAATAAGAAAAAAGAGAACTATTGTTAAGGAGCAAGAACAATAGCAGAGTAATCAAGAAAACACTAGATAATGATTGACATTGCATTTAAATTTTTGAAGATCAAAGTTGGCTGGAAAGCAAGAGGCCAGAAGAGTTCCACAAATGAGAAGTGCAAGAAAAACTTTTAGCATAGAACTTATGGTTACATCTAGCCAGCTCAACTATAAAATGATGAGACTTTGCCATCAATCTAATACTGCAATTAAATTCATGAAGTCTAGATACCATAGCAAAGAGTTCATCAGAATAATTACCATAAAAGTATTTAGAGAAAAGGCAGAAGGAAGCTAGGATAAGTTTTAATTTATTTTTCAAAATAAAGTAAAACTGCAAAAATTGTATATAAAAATGACATCAAAATTTTTAAAAAAAGGAAAATCATCTTTGGTGAACTGATAACTTGTTTTAACATAAATGTCTCTCTCACATTTTGTCTATACAGATATTGTAACAAAATTTAAAAAATCAGAAATTAATATTTCTTAAATTTTAAATTTCAGCTTTGAACAGCTGTGCATCAACTATGCAAATGAAAATCTTCAGCAATTCTTCGTGCGGCACATTTTCAAATTGGAACAGGCAAGTTGGAAATAATTTTTCATGATTTAAAAAACCTATCCTGTAGCATACAGAGTTCAATCCCTTTCAGAGTAGCAGAAATGATAAAGAAAGTATTCAGCAACTATAAGTCAAAGAGTTCTTGTGTAATTGGCAAAAATGCCCAACAAACAGAATTGACAAAGTTTCAAGTAAACAATAACAAAAGAAAAAAGAAAAATATATGTGCAAGACAATACTAAGCAAACAATATATGTGCAAGACAAAACTAGGCAAAAAGTTCACAGAGTAAGAATTGTGTTAACACACAAAAGGGATACAAACAAGTAATTATAGCATTCTGACTTCAAAACAAGAAAGAACAACAATAAGACAGATGCGACCATGAAGTGGTCCATTTTATTGGATAGATAGAAATCTCAGCATGCATCTGTGTGATTTGTCAATAAATTTGTGGAAGCGGGTGGTTTTGCAGTCATTTCTTTTGTATGCTTTTAGAAGAGTTTGTAACTAGAAGTCAATTACTTCAATGTATTTGAAGCTGAATAGTTTGTTTTCATATCTGAACATTTCTAAAGTAAAGATAGATGTGATTGTATGAAAATAACATTGAGATTTTTACTTTTGAAAGATCTCTCTTGTTTTTATGACATTTAACTTTTATTTTACAAAATAATTAAAAATAAGATCAGAATAACCTCACTTACAGATTAATTTTGTATGCCACTTTCAAGTAGTTGTAAGGTATTATAAGAAAATTGTCTGACATGAGTATCTTGACCCAAATCAGTAAATATTTTCATATTGCTTCTAAATCAAAATTCCAATAAATTTCACAGCCATTTGAAGATTCCTTTATCTAAATATTCCTTTGTCTATAAGTAAGGGAGATTAAATTCCTTTACTCTTTACATAGTTCTATGATTACCACTTTAGACTTGGTGTGTAATTTATAGAAGAAAAAACAATTTAATGTCTTTGATTATTCTCCATTTCCTTTTTATTCTGGCTTTGATTATTGTTGTAATATTTTTTTTGTTTTTATTTATTTAGGAAGAGTACAATAGTGAAGGGATTAACTGGCAGCACATTGAATTTGTTGACAACCAAGATGCTCTTGATTTGATTGCAGTCAAGCCCATGAATCTCATTTCACTCATTGATGAAGAAAGTAAATTTCCCAAGGTGAATCTTTAAAAAAAATCTTTACCAAAATAAATACAATTTTTTTTCTAATAAATAAGGCTGTATCAGTGGTTTGTCCAGAAAGGATCTAACCAATTAATATTAACCAAAAAATTAGCCCACTTAGGGCAAATATACCTTAGTCACTTTCAAAGAACCCCTGTGATGAACCTCTGAAGCTTTGCATGTGAACGGCCATTTACAATGCAGGAAGTGTGCATGTGCAAGAGCAATCCTTATAATACTATCAGGTGATAAATATTCATGAGTTTGACATATATATAAGGACTCTCTTGAAAAGGCAGACAGTTTGCTGCCAGTTTTGCTGAGAAGCTTGCAAGTGGCTATGATCTATGTTGAACTGTGTGTTCCACAATTTACTGTGATGGAGTGAGTTTCTCTCTCTCTCTCTCTCTCTCTCTCTATTTGTGTTACAGAATCAGCTCACTTGCAGGAACAGCCTCATAACTAAGCCCAGCATCCATTCCAATGTTTAAAACAATCTTCAAAGTTCACTTTAAGGATCAGCTGTCTTGTCACAGTCTCCTTAATCTTTCCCACAGCTTGAAATGTCCTGCCTTCCAACAGTGGGAAAAGATTGAAGTTTTACTGAACCAAATCTGGATTTTCTATAAAGTTGCATGAGGATGTGGTTGTTACATAATACACATGCTCACTCAGTGGTATCTCACTGCTGACAGAGTAACCCTGTGTGTGTGTGTGTCTGTTCAAACATATGCACTAAGGTTCCCCCATGATTGGATGCCACTGAGATGCAAGGGATTACTGAGTGTTAGAGAATATAAGGAAAAAAAAACACTATTAAAGAGATAGAACAATAAAAGAACAGGAATTAAGAAGACAATAGATAATGATTGACATTGTATTTAAATTTTTGAAGATCAAAGTTTACTGGGAAGCAAGAAGCCAGAAGAGAATTCTGCAAGCAAGAAGTGCAATAGAAGAACTTATGGTTGTGTCTTGAAGACAACAACTAACATAAAAACTGATCTGAAGTCTGGTACACAATGACTTTTTGACACTAGAATTACAATACGGTTATTGAGACCATATAAAATTGCTATTGAAAAGAAAAAATTAATATGTATCTGATGAATAAATTATAGCAATTAGTTACATGTGCTTCATTATTTTTTAATTCTCATGATCTGCATACAAAAGCAAACACGTTTTTTGCTTGATATAAAATATTTTTAGAATATTTTTAGGTCTCTTTGCAATTATCTCAAAGTTTTAAAAGTAAATGAACTAAATGTAAATATCTTCAGATTTTTATTTTAAAATGTGAATTCAATTACAAAGTATATTTTCATTTTTCTGAAATAAAAACTTGGATAGTTTTTTTGCCATCCAGTAAGAAAATGTAAGTAAAATAATATCAACCAAATAGTAATAAATCCATTTAAATGACCTTTCTTTTTTTCATTTCATTACAATTTTGCATTTTAACTGCAGGTTCTTTGAAATTTATAAACTTTATAAAAATGAACTATTTTTAACAATATTATTACAACAAACCTGATGCACACATAACAAAATTCAAATAGAATTTTTATTATTTTTCCCCCCATTATATCAATTTTATGGAGCTGCATGAGACACAAATATTGATGTTCTGCATTGTCTAGGTTTACATTAGGTTGCAAGATACATCAACTTTGCACATAAGATCTATGAAATTATTATGGAGCTGAGAGAGTGAATGTTGTTTATGCCATTATATCTGGTTATATTTCATTGGTTTATAGATGTTTGTTTTCTGGTCTAAGATTGTCCAGAAAACTTAATCAATAGATGCATGTAGATCTTAATTAAAATCATACTAGGAAGCTTATTGAAGAAATATACAAATAAGCACATTTTAAAAAACAATTATTTTTCTCTCTGATTTCATTATTTAAAACCAAAATCTTTGGGGTTTCTTGTTTTAAAAATGCAGGGCACAGACCAAACATTGCTGAGTAAACTGCACCAACAACATGGAAGTAACTCTAACTATCTCCGAGCCAAGTCAGAGATCAGCATGGTATTTGGCCTCAACCACTTTGCAGGAGTCGTATTTTATGATGCCAGGGGTAAGTTTACACACACTACCATATATAGCACAATATTGATTATCTTAAAAACTGACATTTCTTTGAGGCTTTCATTTGCATATCTATCAAAGGACATTGAAATACAAACTAATCTCCTAAATTATGGTTTATATAGTAAGTTTGACAATTACTGGTTGCTTCATGGTTTTGATTCTGGGGCATGCTATGGTTAGTTAATGTCTATTCAGTGGTAGACATTAATATATACTACCAAATATAGGAATTGAAAAGGTATCAAGTGCTTATCAGAGTCTACAAAAGGTTTCTCTGTGTGAACCAATAAAATACAGTATCTCATCAGAAAGGCTTTTACTCTGTCAAATTTTCAAATGTCAATTTTACACAAATGTTTATTTTTCCTTTAATTGCAGGTTTCTTGGAAAAGAATCGAGACACTTTCAGTGTTGATTTGATCCATTTAGTGCAGTCATCCAACAACAAATATTTGACAAACCTCTTCACCGCTGATGTTGGCATGGTAATTGGATATAATGTATGTTTCATAGAGAATCCTTCTATAATCAGCACATGCATTCTAATATAAGGCAGTTCACCATTTTTTATGGGTTTTCTTCTATTGTGCCTCTATTTTTCTCAGGTTCATTTACTCCTGTCCTAAAAAAAATTAAGAAGAAAATTGGTCTTTAATTTTCTTTAGTAAATGTCATATACTTTGGGCAAGTTAACAGAATCATTTCTCAATATAACAGGATCAAAATTTGCTACGATATAAAAACTATTAAAAGTTTAAATAAAATCAGCAAGAAAACAAAGATATCAATATTGTCTATAACTTTGAGATGAGTTAATCCAAATTTTGTCAGCCATATCAAGAGCATAAAGTTTAATTCCTTTACCAAATTTCAGAAAGGTACCAGTTTTGTGAGATGTAATGTTACTATATCCTTTTAGGACATAGATAATTATGGTTTTCCACAGATCTTTTTTTTTCATCTATAAATTGCTTTAATTTCTTGGGAAAGTCATTTCTCATTGCCTTATCCACAGTTTTGAATTTAGAGCTGTCTTGCTTGATTGAAATCTAGTCTACTGTGCTATTTAACACACAGTTGTGGGGTGAAGAAATGGAATCATACCTTTCCCTAGGGCATTAGTACTAAAGTGAATGCAACTGACTAGGCTAAAACTTGAACTCAACTCATCAATTCCACTTTCTGTACAACATTACATTACCCACACATCCCCAAAATGTAAAATAACCAATGACAAGTCGGTAGCAAAAAATCTTTTTCTCTGCTACCTAGACAAATGATGTACGAGACTAAATTGAGTGTACTGATTCCAAATCAGTACTCAGAATTGTTTTACAAGTACTGCTTTTGAGATATGTGCATAACAAATAACAAAAGGAAAATACTATATTGATAGTATATTAACATAATATATAGTATATTTCTGTTCAAGACAAATAGTATATTAAAGAATAGCATTCATGTTCAAGAAAAATTTAGATGATGATGAGAAATGTTTAAATACAAAATAAAATCATTTTACTTCTGATTTACTTTAGTGTTTGTGCATTGAGGTGGTCTCCAGTTGTAGGAACAAAACATAACCAACCAATAACTATCTCAGATATGTTTTGATGAAACCTCACCATGCTTATCACTTACATCACTCAAATATGTGCTAAAAACTATATTGGCAGCAGCTAACCCTTTTTAGCTTTTGGGCATGCATAAAAAAACTGGGAGCATGTATAGCACGAATTCCAAGAGGGTAGATCTCTTTCTTACCATGACACAAATGAGGTAAGATGCAAATCTAAGTGCTCCCAGAGTGCACGCATGACTTAAACACAACACCTCACTGTTTCACTCACCAACAGAGTTCAATCACGTTCATTTTCTTCTTTTTACAGGAACTATTGTAAGAACGTCCCTTAAATTTACACACTCTTTCAGGAACTACACGTGAAACATTCTCTATACTAAAAGTTCCCAACAGAATAAAAGTTTTTATCTCATTTTATTCATTCTTTCATTTGTCTATTTTTTCCACCAGTTCACCTTGTGTGATTTTTGTTCATCAACACACAACACCTTCTCAACTTAAAAGCCTACCACAAAAAACAACAAAAATGCATCTTAAGTGACATTCAACATTTCATTCTTTGAAACATTTTTAGCATGTTTTTTTATTAAACAAGTATAATTTTTAACTTTATAAGACACAAAATAGTTCTGGATAATAAATGAATCCCTTACCAGCAGCTCCAGTGAATATTATTGCTAACTATGCTGATTCTTGTGGTTCTACCTAGGATTGAACTCTCCATCCTTGCTTAACAAATTTCTGAAGATATTAGACTCCTACTCTTCAGCTTCATGGATGTGTTCTAACGAGTAGCAGTAGCTTGTCTCCCTTTCTGCCAAAGTGGATTTAACCTTTAGGCATTAAGTTTATTGAAATTTCTCCACGGTGAACATATTTTTATTGTTTGGTGAAGTGCTGTCACTCATTTTATTGATCAATATTCTGTTTTAACAGTTGTTGTTGTTAACCTCATAGACACCCACTATGTAACCCACAGCCTCCCTCACACAAGCTGTTGCTGATGTTGGTTTCCATGGCATGTAGGTTTTTATAGGGGGTATTGCTAGCCACATACTTAACCAGTTGTTCTTCTCCTAGATTGGTTGCAAAACAACCAACACTAGAGAGTCTGACTAGCTATTAATAGCTGTATTCTTTTACACATTTGTAAATTGCAATGAAGTATGTGAAATCTCTTAAAGACAGTGGTGGCATCCTACCAGTTCATGCAAACCGATTCTTAAATTTATAAAAGCTTAGCAAACCAGTTGTTGGATTATCCAAAATTAATCTTATATATTAATAGCCAATATATAATAGCTAAAAATATAATTGATATAAGTTCTGTGGAAGTTGAAAGAGGGTTTTCTGTGATGAACATAATTTATTGACAAAAGAAATCATCTTGAAGTTAAAAATGTGGAAAATCTTCTAGTCATAAATTTGATAGTTCTTTCATTGCATCTTTGAGGCTGCAGTGATTCAGTTTGAATGTGGCTCAGAAATCATAACACAGCTGATGATGATGCTAGAGTCAGAAAGCATCATCCTTCTGAACAGAAATATGATGTGAAGAAAATTTCAATCTGGAAATATCTTTAATAAATAAATGTTTTCTATTAAATTATCAAAATGGTTTAATTCTTTTTCATACTATAAAGTGATTTGTTTCCATTGTCAGATTGAAAAGAAAATAAGCAAAATAGGTTTTAAAGATTACCTGCCTTTATAGAACCGATTCCCAGAAATTTGGGATGCCATTATTGTTTAAAGAGTTGAATTTCCTAACTATGCACTGTTGTATGATACTTGGGATAAGTTTTTGTGTAAGCATCTTCTTGATGCTATATTGTATGATAGCAAGAGAAAGAAATAATGAGGATTATAGTGAAACAACATTTATTGTTGGTAGAGAGTACAGGAATAGCGACCGGGTGTACACGTAGTGTTGGTAGTTGAACTATTTCTCATGCTAGTGTGGCCAAGGTCATGGGATATGGCTGGTGCACGTTTGGTTGATGGAAGTCATGGTTGTAGGTCATCTTGTTGGTTAGTCAACTTGTGTTGAAACTGGGTGACGTTGAATTGGTGTGATCTTGGTAGCCCTGTTTTGTGAATGGAGTCTGCTGATGTTGACTGAAGGGAATGCCTTGTAAACGAGTCGAGGTAGACCTGTAATAGCTCTGCTGGGTGGAGTTGGAGTTGAAATGTGTGGTCATGTTGAGTAGTGACAGTGGCAGTAGTAGTTCTCCGCATGACGGCCGGTCGGTCCACAACTCTGTTGCCATGGTGATGAGGTCCTGGCAATGGTGGCAGCAGAAGCACCCTGCATGACAGCTGGTTGCCACACTGGGTTACAACTGTGTTCTGGTCATCCTCCAAACCTGCTTTTAAATGGGTTTGGTGGTCCTCAGAGATGCCTCTTTTACTGACAGAAACATTTGCGATTGGCCACCGCTGGAGCTCACTTTGTATACTGAATGTGGGGCATGGAGCGTAATGTGCAGAAAACGACTTTTGTTATTTCATTTTCTGTCTTCGAGGCATTTACATCTGATCATTGTGCAGAATGAATCAGAATGAGATCTAACTGAGACGGAGTATAGCATTGGCAAGCTATCAGCAATCCAAAATGTTGCATATATGAGTTAGCTTATATCTTGAATCCTATATTTTGATAACAGCTACTTTATATGGGGGAGATTTCTTGGTTAAAGAGTTCAAATTTGTCTGTTGGAAGACATCCAATATAGTATAACCGAAGTTAGCTTTTGAAGACAAAATATATTGATATTTAAAATAGTTTAATAACAGCTTTAAAGTTATTTTTATTACTAATTTGTTTTTCTTTAGAACTAATATTGAAATGCTTAGAAGATATTTAAATTTTATTTTTGCAACATATTTTAAACCATAAAAATGTCAGTGATTGTTGCTAACATTTTGTAAAGTTTTTGGTACCATCCTCATCAAGATGATCAAAATATAAATCCTACTAGTTTATTTACATCTCTTTGGAGGCTGTGCATGAAAAATTTGAAAGTTGTATATCTGGTTTACACTTTCTGGTATGACATCAAAATAATGGAGACATATCCAAAAAAAAGACCCTCCTCAGATTTTGATTTAAGAGATGTCTTTCTCCTAGACTATCAGGGCTATAGGGCCCAGTCTGTCTTGGGTGGGGGGAGAAGAGATGTATTCATACCTTTCCCAAAGAAGGAGGGTAATTTGAGACTTTGTTGTACATTATATGCACCAGTTCTTTGTATTCAGCTCTTCCAAAAAGTGTGGTTGGTTCTACACAAGCCTTCACCATTATAATCAAATGATATGTAAAGGGAGTCTGGCTGTTTGGTTCTAAGAACTGAGCTGCTTCATTCCAGTGATGTGCAGAGGTTTGGGGCCAACTCCTTGATTGTATGCTCCTAAGACTCAAGTAGTGGGCCTCTAGGGCCTAGTACTGAGAAATGTGATAAAGGAAGACATTTTAAATATGTAAAAACAGATGAAATGTGAAAGAAACATTTTGTTCAAGTTAAACATAAAGCAGATTTTTATTTCACACTTTGATTGGATACCTGGGGCTATTGCACCCTCTTCCCCCTACTACTGGACCTTCATAAATCAAAAGTAATGAGAGAGTCCAGTATATATATATATATATATATATATATATGCACATGGCTAGGACATTTGCTTTCTGACTATGAAACCCAGGTTTGAATCTCACCAGGGTCAATTTGTTAGGAAGGAGACTTTCTGATGTTATCGGTCTGGTGGGGGTGATCCCAGAGTGCGCTACCTTTGGAAAGTGCCTAAAAGCCATGCCACGGGTTGACCCAAGCCTTGTGAGTGAAATTGGGTAGGCAGAACCTTTGGGGGCTGTCGAGAGATGTGCTAGCACGAAGTCACAAGTTGTCTTGACCGCAGGTTTGAGTGTGTTGGCCTTGTTAAGATTGTTGATCACATTAAATAACACGCTCTCTCCCAGCTATTATATATATATATATATATATATATATATATATATATATATACATATATGTGTGTGTGTGTGTGTGCTATTGATGAAATAGAGTTAACTTATAGGTGATGTTTTGCTCTGAGAAAGAATGTGACAGGATCAGTCTTGTATATAAAATGGGTGAAGTTGGGAGTGAAAATACAGCAAAAAACTGTTGCAGTTTACATTGAATTGTTAATGATCTAGAGATGCTCAGTTTTTAAATATAACTTTTGACAGCTAGTGTTTAGCTTAATTTCATTCAGCTTATTGCTTTTATTTTTATCATTATTCTCTTTAATTATCTTATATTGTATCAGCTGTAGATTCTGAAATTAGTTCATTTTTAATAAATTCTTCTCTAAGTTATTTTTCCTTTTAATCAGGACTTAGTCATTCTCTATATATGTATAGTTGAAACCTTGTAGGCTTCCGTGGAGCATAGGGGGTGGTGTTGCTATTGTTTCAGTAGTAAGTCTTAGGAATGGAATTGCTAGTGTCATGCCCAACTTGTTTGAATTCTGAGCTTTTCTTCTCTTATAGTGGTTTCCATCCAAGATTAGAGAGTCCAATCAACGCTGCTATTTTAAACATAGCTGTGTGGGTGGGGAAGGAGAAATTGATTCATTGTTTTTCCCAAGAGCATTATGGTGAAGTGATCCTAACAGACTGAGTTGGAATTTGAACTTACTGTTTCCATTTTCCATGCTGGTAACCAATATACTACCTGCACATTGCAGTATAAAAGAAGATACATAAATACACATGCTGATAATATATGTTTTACTGTTCAAGGTAAAATTTAATTGCTAAACTACTCAGAAAACTCAACTATTTCTAAATGATTACAACATTAAAAACTGAAATTTTGCATCCTGTTATATAAGTATTAAAGAGATTTATCCTGATTCTATAAACTTCACTTATGTATATGCATTATGTTTTGAATCTCCCCACCTATGAAAAGGTTTAAGATTGTTCCAAATTTGTAAAATTAATGATGCTGATTATATAGGAAGTTTTTCTCTAACCTAGAAGGTAGATTAATTCAAATAAGTCAAGGCTTTCTTTATAGTTAAGTGCACACTTTTTTGTTATTGATGTTGAATAGTTTTTCTAATGATTTCTTTTCAATTCTGCAGGGATCTGAAACAAGGAAAAGAACTCCCACTTTGGGAGCTCAGTTTAAGAAATCTTTAGATTCTCTGATGAGAACTCTTGGAAATTGTCAACCATTCTTTGTGCGTTGCATTAAACCAAATGATTTCAAAAAGCCACTGGTAAGTATATTTAATACAGTTTTTACACTGTAGTCTGACAGCAGTTGGTTGAGCACTATTGATTTTTTTAACTAGTTTTTTTATGTGACTCATTCTTTCTACAATAGTCCTGTCATGTTATAAAACTTTTCCATCTATTGAACACTTAGCACTCACCAAAATATGTTTTCTCTCTATTAAAAACACAAGATGAGGCTACATACCAGTTTTATGATTGGGGTAGTGGAAATCAGCTCGAGCATTCTTACGTATACAATTGCATAAACAGAAAAGGGGTGTAGATTAGTATGAGGAATACCTTTTTCTATCATCTACTGTTTTCTTGAGAATGTTAAGGGATCTTCTCAAAAGCAGACTTTTTTGAATTATTCTTAATTTCTGTCTAGTATTTCATTTATCTTGCTTTCAGTTGCCTTTTATCATAGCTCTCAGATTATCATTCTTTGGTCATTAGTAAGCACATGGATTGGAAATAAATGTATGTTTCTGCTGAGATTCAAATAGATATTCCTTATCATTGGGAGCCTTTCTTATTCAAGGCAGCTGCTTTATCAACTAGGCTACTAGGACCAACTAAATACATTAAATCAAATCTAACTATATAGCTTTCATTTGTTATTTTGTCTGAAAGCCTGATACACTGCCATTTTCTTTTCATACACTTGTAATATTAGTTATATTATTTAAGTTTCTAATATTAAGTATTGTCAGTTATTATTAATATTAGTATTTATTTCATCTTAAATTCAGTTACTTAATATCATTTAACAATTGTTCATGAGCAGATTAGATATAAAGAATAAATAAGATACTTTTATTGTTCCTTACTTTTTCTGATCTGGGAGTAGCAATAAAAAGCAACTGAAAATGAAATGAAAGAAACACTTGTTAAAAATTAACAATAAGAAATTTGAATAATGCCATTTTTTTTTTTTTTTTTTGCTTTATCAAGTCAATGGCAGTTAGAATTACTAAATTTTACGATTTGTATTTTTAAATACATTTACTTTGGGGAAAAAAAGAGGTTGAATCAGTAAATATTTAAATAAAAGAATTGGAAAATTCTATATTCTGATTATGTGAAAAATAGGAAATATTTCTCTCCAATGCAAAAGGTCAGAGTTCAAACCTACATAAAAAGCCAAGATCTTAATAATTGGCATTTTTGACAACCAGATCTTCTTCATTTGAAATATTAGCACACCAACTGCATATCTTTATTTGTCCTTGTACCATAAGCTTAGTAAATAACCTGACCAATAATGAATAAAAGTCTTGTCTACAGACCAATTCTGCACATCCATTACCTTTTCTTTTTAACTCTTCAGATGTTTGACCGAAACTTGTGTTGCCGCCAATTGAGATATTCTGGTATGATGGAAACTATTCGTATCCGACGAGCTGGATATCCAATTCGACACAACTTTGAAGATTTTGTGGATAGATACCGCCTCCTTGCTGTGGGCATTTTGCCTTCTCAAAAGGAAAACTGTAGAGTAGCCTCAACTAAAATCTTACAGACTGTTCTCAAAGATGCTGACTATCAACTTGGAAAAACAAAAGTCTTTTTAAAAGTGAGTATGGCTTATCATAATCTTCTTGGTAAATTTGGTTTAAATCTGCAATATTCTTGGTTTGAGTTTTCACGTTTTTGTTTTGCATATTGACATTTTTTAAAAATTTGCCAATTTCATCACATTTCCTGTTTATTTCATTCACATTCTGAAAGGAAAAATATTCCTTAGATATGTTAGCTAATATTTCTTTTTTTTATCTGTTTCCTCAATGTATTATGTCATTTTTCTACTAGTATATATTTACTGACTCTTGACAGATCTTTATAAGTAGCTAGATTAAAAGGATTTGGAAAGATGTGAAATGATTTGAAAAGATGTGAATAATTTTCTTCCCGCCAGCCTGTTGATTATTATAAAGGATGTAAGAATTTTCCCCAAAATGTTGGAGAAAATCAAACCGCAATTTGCATTCCACTTTCGCAAGCCATTAATAATGAGTTCTATATCCTTTCTCTTTAAGAAATACTGATTTATTTTAGTGTAATGATATATTATCATCAAGCTTTACAAATGAAAACACTAGCACCAAAATGCAATGTCATTGTGCTGACCAATGGTAACAGAACTTATTGTTTTGTATTTAACATTACATTTTATTCAACTCCTGACTTAGTCAATCCTTCTCAGCCATTGTGTGTGCATGTGACTCTGGACTGATCATGTGAGTCTACACTTGGCAACTAAGAGGCCATCTTAGGTGAACCCTCCCCTTAGCTTCTACATTATATATGTAACTGATTTTGTCCTAAATGATTAGCTAGTTGGCTGTGATGAGACAGTTTTGTGGCATCAAGCTGGGTTCTTATATCTTTAGCATCCATTTTTTTTTATAGTAATTCAATAAGCAAAAAGAATTATTTTGGCATTTCCCATATCCTCTCCAAATATCATGCAGTAGGTTGTGCTGGATGACATAGCGGCAGTTATGAATTTCTGATCTGATTAATCAAAACAGGTCATTATAGATGAGTGGATCACATATATGCCACCATCTTGATGGCAAACCAGAAAGAAAATTGCAGGAAATCCTAGACAAAGTAATTAAGGAAAGTGAGAAGAAAGGACTAACCATCAATTTTAAGAAGACAGTCTAAGATGTAATCTACGAATTGATGTCATAATCAAGCAAGCACAGAAATTTCATTGTATACAATCGCACTCTCATATCAATGGTTAAAAATGGTTTCAAGCAAATGAAACCTGTAGGTCTTAGTGAGGACCACTCTTTTTCATTTTTTAACCTTGTGAACTGGCACTACAGAATTACAAACGTAGAACTGTACCAGATAACAGAAACCATATCATTTGAAGACTTTCAAAAGCAGTAACAATTAAAATGTATAGTATATATAACTCAGAGAAAATAATGACATAATCAAGATGTTAACATCCCACACTACTTCATGCAAAATGTGAGTACTGGAAAGAGCAATAACAATAACTGGACTTGAGAAGCCTAAATTGTTTTAAAAAGAAATATTTTATAAATTTCAACCAAAAGAAGTACTGGCTGTTTAGCAAATGAATGCCAAATTTTTCTTTATAAGGAAACAACTAATATTACCATTGTAGAATTAGTAGCTAAACCATAGTCAAGTTGAATGGCAATGCGACAAAATGCAGGTAGAATTGGATTTATGCCTTTCACAAGTATGAAAGTGATATAAGTAGTTTCAGTAAGAATTAGAACAATTAGGCCACTGTACACTACTACAAAGTTGATTTACTTTTCTAAAATAAATCAAATGAATATTTTAGGCTTTATGATTTGTTTTTGATTTGGATGCTGAAAATTTTCAGTTTTTTGGTTGTTTTAGTTGTGAGTGGATCGTGAATTTGTATCTTTGGCACTTTCTATTTCAGGATGCACAAGACGTTTTCTTGGAACAGCAACGAGAACTTGTGATGACCAAGAAGATTCTAATAATTCAGAAAACTGTCCGAAGTTGGCATGTGAGACGCAAATTTGTAATGATGAGGCATGGTGTCATTGCAATCCAGCGGGCTTGGAGAGCACATGAAACCAAGAGGCGCTTCATGAAGGTGACCCTACCAGACATTTTCTTTTTTTTTTCTTTTCTTTTCATCTTTGTTTTTCTTTTCATCTTTGTTTTTCTTTCCATCTCTTTTTCTTTCCTTTCTTTTACTTCTACTTACAAGACTGTTTTTGGGGTTTTTATTTTTCTATATCTTTTGATTTAGTATTAAATTATTAGTTTTATCATCAACAACAAATAAACATGTTTCTTCTATTCTCTGAGAATAACTTACAATCCTCTCAAGTGTGATATTTAGAGATAACATGCCTGGGCAGATAATGGATTCATAGGAGAGTGGTTCAGCCAAGTCTTTACTTGCCATACTCTATTAATCAATTGAATCAAACATATCTTTTTCACAAAATAACTTGCAATGAGATAGGCAGGAATCTACTTCACTCTACATTTTCTCAAGTTCATTAGGCTAAAGGGATGAATAAAAACAGTCTCAACCAGAGAACTGGCTTATTGCTTTTTCTGAGAAGTGTTGCAGTATATCATAACAGATTCTCAAATGAAGATTTGGGAGAGTTTTTCACCTCTGTTACAGACTCTCAGGTGGCTTTTATGGCCTATATGGAGAGGCAAGTTTTTTTTCCCCTAACAACTACAGGAGTGTGTACCAGCCAGCTTGTGATCTTTTTCTGCTGCTTAATTTTCTAAAAGGTTTTGCCTAATAGACCCTGTCTGCTGCCTCTGTTACCAACAGATGGTGGTTGAATCCACAAGAGATTCTCCTTTTCTAGGAGTCCTTGTATCACTACAGTAGAAAGCCAGTTTTCTGTCACTAAAGGTGGTCTGAAGAGGAGAGTTTTTGCAAGATGACACTTCCACTGATCTGGACATACTTATACATCTGTATTAAACTTACATTGTCTGCTGTCAACAAATATATACATTTTCATGGTCTACTTATATGTGTTTATGAAACTTACATTACATGCTTTTGATATATCTATATCTAATTAAAACAAAAATGATAGTGCCTAAAAGAAATCCCTATTAGTGTCTTTATAGTCAGTTATTTCCAGTAAATGGCAATTTCCTATTTTTTTCTCAAAATGGGCCAGCACTGCCAGGCAACAATACTATGACAATGCTGCAGTGAAAGTGTGATAGTCCTCCGTCCTTACCACATCGCCAGCTTACTACAGTTGAGTCTTTTACCGCATAGCTTTGTTTGAGTCTTGGGCCTCAGTGTTAGTGATGAAATCATTCCAGTGCATTTTTAGAATGGTGCAGAGTCCACACTGATGAAAGAACTCTAATAGGTGTAGGGATATTTTTCCACATTCCCTCTCAAATGGAAGGTGGCACAAGATCAAGTTTAAAGTGAGTTCTATGTCTACAAGGGTCAAAAATTGCTCAAGTCCCCTCAGCTATGCTCCATTAAGAAGAATCAGATGCCAGGGACCAAACCCAGCTCCTCCTTTAAGAAATGCACTGCTCAGGAGACACTTCAGGGTTTTGGGCACATTATAATACACTTTAACCCTTCTGGCTAATAATATTTTGAATATTACTGATTCAGAAACAGTTGCATTGGGTTTAAGATAAATGGATATTTAAGGCTAAGCACAGTTAAAAACCAGGATCTTGAATGCTGGTTTTAAAGGCAGATATGCTTTCCTCATCTGGAAGAATGGTGCAGCACAATCTTTCTACTTCATTTTCATCTCATTGTATTATTTAAAGTTAAGCATAAGAAATGTTAGATATAAGATTGACAGTTAAAGGACATGGTTGATAAGAAACTTGGAAAATGATATGTTTACTCTGACCTGCAATATGATAAACATTAGAAATAACAGTGTTAATATCAATTAATTATGAGTGTTAATATTAATTCATTATGCTAATTTCCTATTGATTATTACTCTTAAGTATTGCATGTTGTTATAATTCTTTTATTTTTCTGCAGATGCGGTATGGCTATATGAGACTGCAAGCCCTTTCTCGCTCAAGAATTCTTGCCTACCATTATTCTTCATTACGCTCTCGTATTATAAGTTTCCAGCGCTACGCCCGAGGGCATTTGGTGCGGCAAGCCATGCTTAAACGCAAGGAAGCTATCATCAAAATACAGTCAGGCGTTCGCGCAATGATTGCCAGAAAACGCTTTAGAAGACTCAGAATTGAGGTAGGCATCATAAACGAGATTCTTTTTGTCCTTTCTTCCTTGTTAAGAAGCCTGTGAAAGCTTAAAGGTTAATTCTACCTTAAAGTAAATTTTTAGCAGTCATTTTAAGTTCATTTATTGAAAGCAGTGATTTTTAATTTTTTATATATGTAATGGGAGTTTGGTTAGTCTATTTTTTAACTTCAAAAAGATTTTTGTAACTATTGTTTTTAATTTTTACATTCTGTAAAAAACATGTCATTGACTTGACAGTTATTTACACAAAATAGAAGTAGTTCCCTTAATTTTGGAAGTCTGTTTGGTGGCTGAGATAGTTGCATTTTTACCACTGGCACCAACTCAGTTTTTGAATTCAGATGGAAAGTTAACTAGCTCAATAACACAATTTTCCAGTTGTAGTATTTATTTCAGCTTTTTTAATAACCAGTGATACCAAAATGGTATAAAGAGTAGAATTCTATGCCTTTGCAATATCAATACAAACGCGGTAGTGCTAGAAAGATGTCATTTGTTAAAGACCTAATGAATGTAAAGCAAAATCTGCATATTTAAAATGTAGAAACAATCACTTCACGGGAAATCATGTAAGAGCATTAAAATGAATGCAAAGTTGTTGATAAAAATCCAAGATTTGCTTATTTTCAAGGCAGGCTCTAACCAATAAAAACTCTGACACAACGTAATCTGCCAATGTGGGACTTTTTAAAAACAATTAAAAAGCAAAAGCAGTAGGAAGCTGAATAATAATCTGATGAGGTTGTGCATGTAGACACAAGTTAACTCTCCCTGCATCTTCAGAATTTCTTTTGATGTATAATTATAACCAACAATTGTTTATACTTCATTCATTCCCTTCCGCTCCATATATACGATTTCATCAATAAAAACATAAAAAGAAATCCTTTTGAAGGATGAAACACATCACATAGGAATTTTCCATTGTCATTCTATTATCTATTGTTAGTCCGATATAGAGGGGTTTATATATCATTCTTCTGCTGTCAGAAGGGCCCAACTTACACAGTCGCGTCCACTACTCACACTACTCTGTAACTCCTGCTCACAACTCTTCAGGAGTAGGCTAGGCCTTCACAGCCATCTCCACCACTGCCACCAGGTGGCAGAAATGGGATAGGGAGAGAGATGACAATCCCAATGCTCATATGTAAACAGGTGCCGACAACGAATCATATTCAAGATAATTTCCATTCTCACCATTTTGGCCAAATGCCAGATTAAACTAAACTTGGTAAATGTTTATAAATTGTATGCAGAAATTTTAATGCAAAATGCATTTGAGATAAAGAATATATTGATCAAAGCTTTGTGTTAAAAGCAACAAAGATTACAACTATAGTATACAAACATATATACATTTTGAATTTAAATATTCCATAATTCTTTGTATTCATGCAGAACAAGTAATTTTTATTGCGTTTGTACATATGCATACCCTGAAGATATGACAAATTTTAAAAGTATATGAATGTTTGAAACTGTGAGAAAAACTTCTTTTTCAAAGATGTATGCTCTCCATATCTGTAGAAATATGCTTAGTTAAAGAACCAATCTCTAAAAAGAAGTCAACCATTCTGATAACCCTGCTCATATATATTGGGACTTTTAATTAAGGATGAAAAGTGAGTATTTTATCCTTTTTTTTTTCTTTCTTTTTTATGAAATTATGAATTTATAATCCCTTGTCTCTTCAAAAAGCATCAAAAGAAAATGGAAGCAGAACAGTTGCGATTAGAAGAAGAAGAAAAATTGCGCAAAAAGATGAATGACAAGAAAGCCAGACAAGAAGCTGAAAAACATCATCAGGTAGGTTTAATTTACTTTTTAATTAATTTAATGAATTGGAATAAGACTAACATGATTAATGATCAATCCAGATAGCCAGCAGTGTCATAATTTAATATTTTGGAAAATAATGGAAATTTTTTTTTTAATCAGAAATCCGATTCAAGATTTTTTAACATTTGTTTAAACAAAATCCATTAAAATTCAGTCACAAATCTTTTACTGACATTCTTGAATAACCTAATTTTAAAGTATTTTTTATTCAATGCTGCAAGAACTTTTCAGAACCTCATTTTAATATTCTCATCCTTGTAAAAAATGAATAATTGTGGTATTTGTCTGTGTGTGTGTGGGGATATATATATATATATATATATATACACTTACACACAACAATTTCTTTTTTTCACTCTCTCTCTCTCTCTCTTTCATCCCTTAATTTTTTTAAAAATTGTGTATTTATTTTTTTTCCCTTTTTTTATTATTATTTTTCCTTCCCTGTTTTTTCTCTCTCTCTTTTTACCTTTTCTCCTTTATATCCTGGTATATTTGTAAAGAGATGAATATAACAATATTCATTAAATAAATTATAACCGATATGGATCTTCAAGGTGTTCTCTTGATTTTATTATATATATATATATATATATATAAGAATGGGCAGGATAAAAAATCTACATAGACATATATATACTTGCTTGTACATTAGAACATATTTGCACCTGAAGATTATGAGAAATGCATGTAACTCTGAGTCTTGCTATTGACATTGGATATTATGTATATTCATTAATATATATATAAAATCTCAAGGAAAAGCTAAACACATCACAAAAATATGGTAATAGATCATGATTTATTTTAACTAGTAAGTCTCATCAGACTGAAGATGTAAATGGTATAAATTTACAAACAATGGTTCAAATTATCCAGATAAAAAAAAGAAAAAAATTTTTAAAAAAAAAGAATGAATAATAACTGGAAGAGGTAGCAGGAAGTCGAGTTGTCTGACCTAGGAAATCTATTTTCAGAGTGTTAGAAGCTGTCAGCCATTCATAAGTGTGGTGAGAAATATATTAACGTAAATACATACACGCACATACAAATATATATATATATATATATATATATATATATATATATATATATATATATATATAATTTTTAAGCTTTTCAACCCAAGCAAGGCTAGAAGCCACTAGCACACAAGGGGTTACAGAAGATTTGGAGTGAGAGCAGATAGGAGTGTTAGAGGAAAGGATATGGAGAAGGATAGTGGATAGATCAAGGCAACTGGAGATGTCGATTGACGTTACATTTGAATAGTTGGAGATTATAGTTGCCATCTACATTTAACAGTTTCAACAGTGAAAGGGTGGGAGCGGGATGCCAGCCTTGTAGGACGCTTGAATTCATGAAGCCTGGGAACCAGCGAAAGCAGCTCATTGGAGCAATTACTGTGAAAGTATTTGCAAAAAAGACAGAGCAAGGTAACAGTGCGTCTGTGAGAGAGCGACTGCAGACGAGGTGATAGATCAGGGCCAATTATGTTGCATACCCGTCTCTGGATCTTATCAAGAACCCCGAGGCAAACAGAAGGGGCTCCAGACCATATATGGCAGCAATACTCCATGCAAGGGCGAATGGTTGATTTGTAGATTTGAAGGATCGATTCCGGGGATAATTTCCTGGCCCGGCAAAGGGAGTCAACTTTGCTTGCGGTGGATGAAGTAATTGACTCAATGTATTTGTTTTATCTCAGGTCAGCGCACAGTGTGAGACCGAGCACATGCAGAGAGGAGCTCTCGAGAAGTTGGGCATCAGACATTCTAATGGGATGCAGGGAAGGATCCCTGTGGTGATTAATAGAGAGCAATTTTGTTTTTGAGGTATTAGTTAACCAGCCAATTCCTGCCCCACTTCACAACTGATTGGATGACCTTTTCGAGATGAACTGCCAGGTTAAATTTGTCAGCGACACTAGATTTGTTTTTGAGGCAGGAGTAAATTGTGGTGTCATCCGCGTGGATGCCAACTTGGGAATCTATGGCTTCAGGAAGATCATTTATGAATATAAGGAACAGAGTAGGGCTTAGGATGGAACCTTGAGGAACACCTGCGTTCGTGGGATAGGAGCTGGAGGAGAATCCATTGAGAATGACCTTCAATTCATGGAAGGCCAGCATGCCAAACCCTATCAAATGCTTTGGAGATGTCTAGGGCCACGGCACGAGCTTCACTGTTATTATGAAGAGCTTGATAGACAAATTCAGTGATGGCCGTAAGCACATCAGCTGTAGATCAGGCAAAGTGGAAACCATATTGCTTGTCTGATAGCAGATCATGGGATGTAAGGTGATTAACCACTTTGGTATTGATAAGGGCTTCGAAGACTTTGCCGAAGAGGGGTGGGAAACTTGTGGGGGTCTAAATTAGAGATAATGCCCAATACCAATGATGGGGATATGTGTAACCCGCTCAAAAGGGCCTCAGTTCTGAGAGGGAAATCGGGTATGAGTACACTGGAAGAGTCAAGAGTTGAATTGAAAGAAAATTTCCGAGCAAAGCATTCAGCCTTGTTGGCAGAGGTGGTCAGGACCTCAAACTGGTTGAACAGGGGAGGTATAGAGGGTTTGCTATTGTTCAGAACACTCTTGCAAAGACGCCAATAATCCTTGGAACCAAATTTGCGAGATGCAATATGTTCCTTCATCCGAGCCGCAAATAATGACTTAGCTTCATTGAGGACATGCTTACTCGTTATGGGTGGAGGCAAAGAGACGTCTATTGCAGTCGGGCATATCGCTATAAAATAGATGGAAGAAGTGGTTCCTATGGGCAATGGCGGCTGAGCAAGGAGCGGAGAATCAAGGGGAGGAGCGCAGTTTGACCTTAAATTTCCTTGAGGGATGAAAGCGTCAATTCCAGCTTTAACCCAGGATGAGACCTCTGAAGCACATTCTTGAACAGGGAGCTTAAATACAGCATCCCAGGGAACATCGTGGAGGAAATCACGGAACGAGTCCCAATCAGCTCATTGATAGTAGAACGAGGTTCAGGTGGTAGGAGGCTCTTTGCAGGGGGTGTGGTTGAAGGAGATGCTAACAGACACTACAGCATGATCGGAGCTGCCAAGAGGAAAGAGCTGCATGGCACTACAAGACTTGGGGATGGAGGTAAAACATCCCAGTTGTAAGCAAAACGCTTGGGGAAACCAACTATCTGTGTGAGAGATTGAGAAACTGAAAAGTTAAGAGTATGAATGCCTGCGAGGTCAGTAGTAGCATTCTTAAGTCACTTGTTGTGTTGGGCGTTAACGTATGGAGAGAGAGAGCCTTGTCTATGCTGCCAGAAATGATATCAAGTATTCCACAGTCCTGAGAGGATGGAGAGTGATAGAGGAAGAAGAGATAGCTTACAGCATTGAGAAGAGATAGCCGAAGACACATGTATGAATGGTTCAGCAATTCGAGAGAGCACTCTCTAGCCAGAGGGAGATGGTCCTTGACATAGACACCAAGGCCATGCATGTGGGTTAGAGAGTCTTTTCTGAGGATAGGAAGGTAGCCGGGGATCGAGAGATCAGAGGAGGGGATAGATGAGTCAAGATTGTATAAATCTTGTATTGTTTATGTATGTATATGTGATTTTGTATAAATACAGAATCACATATACATACATAAACAACATATCTACATATTCAAACAAATATATTCATACAACAAAATAAATACACACACACAGACACACATACACACACATGATAATGAAGAAAACGAGTACTTTCCACTTACAGATTTGATATATATAGATATATATTAAATAATATAGACAAGTTTTGTCTATTTATTTTAAGTAAGTTCCTTTCATATTGTCTGATAAGCTTAATCAGATTATCGTTGAAAGGCGAAAGGAAAACCCCATATTGATACATGTTTAAATCCAATCTAAGCTTTCAGCTTACATAAGCCATTATCAAAGATGACAATTTCAAAAAATCAAACAACACACAGACGAAACTACAATACTAGTCCACCCTTGCTGCTTGAATAAAAGGAGTGCCCTTTGCCTGGCTGATCTTGCTACATGTCTTACTTCTTGCCTATCTTACGCTGCAAATTTTTTCTAAGCTCTATACTAAACATTAAATCTGTTACGAAAAAAGAACTAAACAAAATGAACACAAAAAGGATCAACTTTAAAAAAGGATTCATAACTGGAAAAACCGAATGAAAAACCAAATGAAAAAAGAATGTTAACAACAAATACTTTTTCACACCCAACCCAGTTCTGCAGAATCAGAATCAATGTTGAGTTGAAGCAAGCGAATGAGCCAATTGGAGTAAAGTGCCATGTAGATTTAAATTTTTCCCCACTTATGACGAATGCAGCTATCGATTTTTTTTTGTATGCTAGTTAACATTTGTGTCAGTCAGTTGTTGGCTCTCATGCTGGCCAATAGAATCTTCCTGCTTATTCGTGGCAGCCAGCTATAGGCTCTCACTCTGGCCAGTAGAAAATGGCTGCAAACTACATGAAAACTACCGTAGAAGCATGAAAAAATCGATTATTTCCACTATTGATGGGAGTTGGGAAAAGCAAAGTCGTTCTTGGCCTTCCTACTAACTTGGAGCATGTGCATGTAAATTTTGGTGCAAATCCGTCGAAAATTGCGGCCGTGCATTCATTACACACACACACACACACACACACACACACACACACACACATCCTGCCTTTTATATATATATATATATATATATATATATATATATTTAATAGCACTGATAATCTGCCATTTATGCTGATATTCATTTGTGATCCTTAATAATCGTTTTCTCCTTGCCTTTCAATTTATAAATTGTTATAAATTGAGTGCTGAATCTTGCTCAAACAAATTTCAAATTAAAAATGTTTGTGCATTCATTTTCCCCTAAACATGTGTATTGCATGAATATAGATCTCTAAATTATCTTCAAAATAGGCATATAAAAATGATATCTATATATCTATGTTGATCTGATTATTTTTCATGATTTTGGGTCTTTTTTTTTTTTTTTCCAGCAAAGACTGGCTTCCATACAACAAGCACGTGAAGATGAAGAGAGGAAAGACAGAGAAGAAGCCGGAAAGAAATGGAAAGAAATTGAGAAAGCAGAGAAGAAACGGAATGATGAAATTAATTATGAAAAAATGGTATTCACTTATTGTTTCTTTTTGCTGCTTCTTTACCAAGTATGCTTCACTTCATTGCCAGCCATTCTTTGACAGACTTTGTATGTCACAGTGACTTACAAGCTGCAATGTCACTGAAAGGAGAATGTCATCTCATGTAGACATTTTTCCTCAAGTGATGAAAGAAGAATTTTTTAGATATTTTATTGATGGAGCTGGGGTTTTATCTCTTCTCAATGCTTATTATTATTGAATCTGAGAGCTTGCCTAGTAGCGAAGATAGTTTTATCTCTACTCAATATACTCTACTCAATATATTTATTATTATTATTATTGAATTTGAAAGCTTGCTTGGGAGCTGAGATAGTTGCATTTTGAATGCAAATTTTCAAGACAGGCAAGCAGGAGCTCCTAGTGGAAGATTAGCACAACACAGTCTTCCAACTTTAGCATTGAAATATGGCTGCCTTAAAATTGCTTTATAAGTAGATGATTTGGAAACCTATTAAAGAAATCATGTCCTGTGAGATTTGAAAGAATATTTTGCAGTTAACATTTGTATATATTTTCAATTAAATCTTTCTTTGCTTAAATCAATTAAGTGATTACCATGTTTTTTCTATCCCATATTTCATTCTGGAATTGACTAATGACCATTCTGCTAAATAATGTGAGGGTACTACTTATACCAAATGATGACCTGTCTGGTAAAAATGTGCTGAATGATTTTTGAATCAGTATGATGTTAGAATTTTCTATAAAAATTTAAAGATATATTGCAATAATTTCAGTATCTTTGAAGTTTGAATTACAAGAAAATGTCATAAATTTCGTAATAAAAAATAAATTAATTTTGTGTATTTAACTCTGCAAAAGTAATTTTTCATTTTTTACACATATTTTCTAGCAATTAAAATTGAACTTGAAACATCAAAGAATATATTTAAATTGTTGCTGTTAATCTTAAAATATTTATAAAATGTAGCCATATCTATTTGAAGCAGACTGCTTGAGCAGAAAAAAATAAGCACATTATATGGTGAGAAATACAATGAATTTAAATATCTTTCCAAGAAAGTAATTAAAATCAATTCAAAATTCTGCTTTTAGTTTGGCTGCAATTGTTTGGAGAAATGGAGAAAATGAGGATTTTAATTTAATGATTTTTTTTTTTAGATGTTATGTTTTACCCCAACAACATTATTCACTGTTTTATACAGAAATGATAAATTGTTTTCTTTAAAAGTTTTGGAATGATTATCTAATCAAAAATGGTGGATGGCGAAGACAAATGCTTCTAAGAAGAACTATGAAGCAATGATTTCCTTTTCTGATATTCAATAATTTACAAGTGAATGAAAGGTTTATAAAGACTAAAATATAAGTATAAAAGGTTTATAAATACTAAAATATATATTTAAATTTTAGATTTTCTTTGCCAAGAATCTATGCTCTGTTGTTTAGTGGGTTTGAGTTATGTATTTCCCACTTATAGAAATGAATTCAGCTATATGATATATGTTTGACATGGTAGGTAAAGAGATATTGTAGCTGTGACAACCATGAGATGGAATTAACATTGTTTGACTGCAGCATGGCTGTTACCAGATAGATGGAGTATTCTGTCTCTGAAATGGCAACTGCTCTAGGTTTTTCCTGGAAAATAGTAGCAAATAAACCAGGAATATTTTTGACATATATAAAAACTGAGGGTGTCCACAAGTGATGCAAATATGGCTGATAAGAATGGCAGCCACTCATTGAAAATGAACATTGCATTAGCTCACATCCCTATTCAGTACTGGTGTCATTCAACCCACCAATCAATGCACTATACTATGTACACAGGATCCCATGGGGTTTTGTAGTTATCACCTAAGAGGGGTACCCTTATAGATTCGTTGTCATCAGTTACTGCACCTCAACTGGACCTAAAAACATTATCATTGAACTGTAGAAGACTAGTACCATGTTACCTGGATAGACAAGTTATTTCAATTTTATCAGCCAAATGGTTCAGTTTATATGGAGAGGAAACTGAATGACTCTATGGATATACCCTGTCAGCAGTATGGTGATTCTGTAATGTGTTCTGTTAGAGATCACAAGGACCACTAGTGAAACTGGAGTCTTGACAGGTGTGATACATACATATCTTATTTGCAAACCATTCACACTCTTTTATGCTTGTCACATTTCCCAGTGGTAATGGTTTATTCAAGCAAGACAAGGTAACTTCTGTGCTGTGTGCAGGTGGCATAAATGTTATTCCAGAAACTTGACTGGCTTTCAAGTATACCATTGTTATCATCAATGTGCTTATCAGATTTGAACTCCATTGAGCATATAAAGACATCACTAAATCCCCAAAGCTACAACCGACAAACATAATTCTGTTATGGATAGTCCTGAAATATGTCTCGATAGATGCAGTGACTCTGGCACCTCATAGACTCTATTCCATGTTGCATAACAACCATTATTCAAGTAAAAGTGAGGAGCTACATGTTATTAGGTGGCTATCTAGTGTTTTCACACTTCTATTAATCTGTTTCCAAACATATTTTTTTCTTTTCTTTTTTTTTAATATTTCTTTAATCCTTGAATGTTTCTACAGTTGTGTTTCTCAGTTTATTTTGCTAACTGCCTTTCATGTCTTAATGGTCTTACAAAAATAATACTGTGTGGACACTTGCTCAACAATTCGGATTAACAGTTTCTAGAATGGGATTCAAATCTGTGCAGTTGGGATCAACTGTAGTGAATAACAACCCTTGAAAATAGCAGAATGCACAACTATATTTTCAAAACTGAAATCACTGCTGAGTCTCCAAACTGCAAAGATGAACAATAGTAGTTTTAGGTTATAACTTTGAGATCCAACAGTCAGTGTTTTTATTCCATTTTATCAATTGCCAAAAGATTCAATATAGTCCATATGTACTACAATGATGAAATGCAGAAAAAAGGAACACAGAGTAGTAGCAATCATTCTCCAGATGACCTTTTAATCAGATTCTGTTTTTTTAATGTGTTTTTTCCCTTTGTATTCTTATTAACTTCATTAATAAAAATAATTTCCTTGCTTTTTGTTTAAGTCCTCCTCATCCTTATTGATTTCTGGCATAATCCAGTACATTGAAAACTTGACATGATTTTCTTTTTAAGGTGGGAGACATGTTTGACCAAATATACACACCAGAATCACAATACAGTGATCTGCCTCCATCACAGTTTAAGGTCAGTTTGATTATATTTTCAAGCAAATTCAGTCTTATCTAAACTCATGTAATGTACATCTGGTCAGCAGCTTTAGCCAAATAACAAAAACTACATCACTCAAAGATATCCAGCAGAAGCAATAATTAACCTAGGCTGCATATATAACTAGAAGGGAAGAAGTTGACTTACTTACCTTAAAGAAAAGGTTAGAAAAGAAGCTTCCATCAATATTAGAAAGAGTGATAACAGTGAACCTAAGAAGCTTAAAAAAAAAAGTTTTAAAAGAAAGATTTTAACTGACAGTAATTCTGTCTGGTCAACGAATGCCAAATATTTTCAAATTCATTGTAAAGTATTTTTATCTGCTAACCTTTTCTCCTTGTTTTGCAACTCTGTCAGTATTAATACTGAATAAATAAATTCTTGCCATGATATTTACTAAAATTTATTCCAGCCAAAGAATCAGTAGAAAAGTGTTTAAATCTACTCAAAATAAATAAAACATTCTACAGTCTGGTGTACTAAAAACTTTTGCCAAGTGAAGTTGAAGTCATGTGTCATTTCTTAATTATACAAAATATGATAAAAGCATATTTAAAATTCAAGTATTATCATTGTATTTATACTGTTCAGACTGTTCTCCTCATCTTTATTGTCACATCTATGACATTTCGGCCACTGTATGCTCTGGCCTTCTTCAGGTGATATACATTTCTATTTTAAACTGAACCCTTTATTTAGTCCATTTAGATTGTTCTGTTTCCACGTGCCATGCATTTTCTGGATATCTCAATTTTCAGTTAATTCCCTTTACTAACTCAACTTTCCAAGTTTTTGTTCATCTCTGATATGGCCAGATATTGAACTCACAACTCTTTGAGTCAAGTCACTTTTGGATTATTTCAACCAATGGTTTTATCCACCAGGCTATGTGTCCATGGTTGAAGTAATCCAAAAGTGACTTGACCGAAAGAGTTGTGAGTTCAATACCTGGCCACAGCAGAGGTGAACAAAAACTTGAAGAGTTGTTGAATTACTAAAGGAAATTAACTGAAAACTGAGATATCCAGAAAAGGCATGGAACTAGAACAATTTACCACCGTTGACTAAGTAAAGGGTTCAGTTTAAAATTCCAATGTATATTACCTGTAGAAGGCCGGATCGTACAACAGTCAAAACACCGTGGATATGACAATAAAGATGAGGAAAACAGTCCAAACTGTGTAAATAGTTACAATACCTCATCTTAGTAATATAGACCGATATTATCATAATGACAAATTAACACATCAGAGAGAAACACCTTCAACATATTCAGCATAAAAGACACTATGGAACGTTAACATCTTGATTATATCATTATTTACCCTTCTAGTTACATGTGCTACCCATAAAGACAAGCAGTAACTCTGCAAAACATGTTTGCAAGTAATCTATATTTAATAAAAACAAATCATCATTGATTTTGTCAAGGTTTTCAGATAATGACAGGAACAGACATCAAAATAATTGTGCTGCAAAAAGTTTAATTTACTTTTCCTAATAATTATCATTTTTCTTTCTTTTTGTTTGTTTGTTTCAAACGAATGTTTATCTTTTACTTTTATGATTATTCTTTAAGGACATTGACTCTGGAAAAGATGCTGCTATTGCCGAGGTGGATGGTGAATTTAAAATGACTAATATACCTGATGACAAAGAGCTGCTCATGGAATACAAATTCTCCAAGTTTGCATCAATGTACTTTCAAAATAATACAACCCACACTTATATACGAAGAACTCTCAATGAACCCCTGCTGCCCTTACAGAATCCTGGGGATCAAATGGTAAGAATGATTCTTTTATAAATCAATTTAAAACAAAAAACTCATGTGACTTAGTAGTCACACTGTTGGTAGTTAGTAGACCTTAAAAAGTGAAGTCATCAAAAACCTTATCACCACAAGAAAATATTTTAAAATATAAGTAATAATCTAGTATAGAAAGGTAGAAAAATTTAACAAAACTCGACAAAATTTCCACTTGAGGTTTTATTAGTTAAATTACTTACATTCAGACTAATATTCTCATTTTTGCTGTTATCATGTTTCAGTTGTTGTGCTCCCTAGCCTTCTTCAGATGTATATTGATCCTAGTAACCTACGTGGAATTCCAAACTGAACCCTTTATTCAATCTACAGAGGTAGACTGTTCTTGTTGCACTGTGCTTGTTTAGGAATATCTGATCTAGTTGTTATTTTCAATACTGCTTAGTTATTGCTCACCATGTTTTCACTGGTTCCAGGTACATACTGTGCAGCCCAGGGATTAAACTGACAATTACTATATCACTAAATTCTCAAACCAACACTTAAATCTCTGTGGATAACTTGGAGCCTTAAACCTAACCTACCTGCTGATGAGTGCTGCTGCTTGTCATACACTCACTGAAGTTTTTATCTTTTACTGCTGCTACTGAGACTTGCTGTCAGTTGTCTTTTTTTATTTGGGTTCTCATGTCATGTTTATTTCTATGTCAGGTCTATTAATGTGTGCTGATTCTTTTATTGAACCCTTTATTGAAAAGTTTTGAAATTCCCTGACGGTTACCTAGGTCAACAGACACCTGAAGGAGTCCAAAGAGTCCAGAGAGCACAACTGCCAAAACATTGTGGTAACAACAACAATGATGAGGATATTAGTCCAAATGTAAATAATGTAAATAACTCCTCATCCTAGAAATTCAGACAGAAATTATCAGTTTTTAATGTTGGATATGTGCAAGTAGTGTAATGATTAATGGCTTGGAATGGGAAATTGTTGAACTAAATTCAAATTCCAGTTCTTTAGAATTCATTTTGTGCAAATACCCTTGGGGAAGATATGAATCCATCTCTTCTTCCCCCAACTATAGCTTAAATAGCAGGACAGACTGGGTTCTTTAGCTGTAGTTGGCAACCAGTCTAGAAAGGCAGCTCTAACTTCAAAACTCAGCCACCAGAAATTTTACAAAGTTTTTCGATACAAGGTGCAGATACCATATCTGTAAAACAAAAACAAAAAAACAGTAGATTTCATCAGCATTCTAGATAATCTCACTTGAAAACAATTATTCAGAATGCTGTTGACATCAACAGGCATTGGGTTTGCGGAAGATGTCATGTTAGAAAAAACAGAAAGGAAAGCAAAATTTCTGCTGCTTTTATGTTCCATTATCAAATATGAGTTGGAACAGAGTCCATGACACGTGGACTGGATATTGTGTGGAGTATTATTGTATAATAAGGTTGAAAGGTCCAGAAGATTCAAACCTAAGATGAAAATGATAAATATTTACTGTATTAATCATTGAACTTAGTGCATTAGGTTTCCAATCTCCAGTGAATTGGAAATCATATACTTTTAATATTTAATAATTAACACTTATAATTTTAGTCAGAGTAGACACTTGCCTACTTTGTCTATCCACATAGTACATCTCTGGTATAAATTAGATTTAGAGATAATATCAAATAGTTTGATAGAGAAAAAAAACATACTTAACAAAAGGTGATATATTTCAATATTTATTCACATCATCCTCAGAACATTATGAATGAAAGTGACAGCCTGTTTTGTTGCATTACTTCATGAGTCCTGTAACCCATTAAGGTTATAGTGGCACCACACGTGCTCCAGCACTAGCAGCTGTGGTGTCTCGTAGATCCAGATAGCCTGACCGAGTCTATCCCTCTTCAGGTTGTTTTTAAATTCAAAGTTTTCTTTCTCAAAGACTGGTTGCCACCTCAAGGCAAGAGAGCCCAGTCTGTCTAGCTATTTAATCCATTAACCCATAGCTGAGGAAGATTAATGACTTTTTTTTTCTTTTTTCTTTTTTTTAAAATAATTTGACCCCAAGCAAGGTAATAATGCCAATAAGATGCAAGGGGTTACTGAGTGTGAGAGAATACGAGTAAAAAAAAAACACATTACTAAGGAGAGAGAGCATAAAAGAACAGGAATTAAGAAGACAGAAGATAATGATTGACATTGCATTTAAATTTTTGAAGATCAAAGTTGACTGGAAAGCAAGGAGCCAGAAGAGAGTTCCACAAGATAGAAGAAACTGTTAGCATAGATCTTATGGTGACATCTAGCCGTTTCAACTATAAAATGATGAGACCTTTCCTCCAGTCTAGTACTGCACTTAAATTCATAAAGTCTAGGTACCGTGGAGGAAAGTTCATCAGAACAATTATCATGAAAGTATTTATAGAAAAGGCACAGAGAAGCTAATACTCTTGGGAAAGGTATGAATCCTCTTCTTCATCCCCTAGCTATGGGTAAATAGCAGGATAGAGCAGGTTCTATAGCCTTGGATGGCAACTGGTCTACTGCAGAAAGAAATGGCAACCCACTGTAGGAAAAAATCTGCCTCGTCAGCCATGTATCGAAAGATACTTGATCGCCTAAGCGGGTATCATGCATGGTACATAACCGACTGACATCCAACTGCCCTTTTTATATGCATTCAGAAATAAATCAAATGTTTACCACAACATAAGGGAAGGAAATTTTTAACCTTAATCTTTGACCATGAACTGTGTATAGTTATTATATAACCTATAATGTAATGAAATAAGTAATGTGAACATCTGTGTTTTATTCTGTTCTCATTCATCTTTGTCTTCTCAATGATGCACTAGAGAAAGTAAGTTGAGGGTGATGTGAAAGTTTTCTTCCCTGTCACCTAAAATAAGGAATGTTTACAATCCTTCAAGTTCAGAAACAAGTTTCCTCTCTGTATAGCTATTTAAAAAACTAATTACTAACAGGATGTGTTTAAAAAAAAATTTTTTTTTTTAAATTATTAGGACAGCATATTGTTTTTGTTGTCTGAAAGTGCAAATAAAAGGAAAAAATAAACCGTGCCCCCATGACTAAAAAATATCCTCTATTTTCTCCTTTTTTTTTTTTTTTTTTTTTTTTTTTTTTTATTCATGGTGAACAGCTATTTTATTTTTTCCTCACTTTTTATATATTTTTTCTCCTTTTCTTAATAATTATTTCTTTTTCAAATTGCCATTTATGCTAATTGTATTTTTCTCCCTGTCTATTTTTCCTTTCTTTTTAAATAAATGTCTGTTTTTATAGCATTACTTAAATATTTCTCTGAAATTATCAATAATAAATAACATTTATTTATCGTTAAGAAAATTTAAGGTAAACATGAAAAGCTTTTATTTCTATTTGTATTTATTTGTGATATTTAATTTCAAGTACATAAAGAAATATATAGATTACATAAAGCTCAGAATGAGAATCAGCAAATTATGAAAATGCCCTTTGGAAAGGTATAAATCCATCACTTCTCCCCTCCCAGCTATGGGTTAAATAGAAGAGCTGACTCAGCTTTCTAGCCATGGTTGGCAACCAGTTTAAGAGAAGGACAACTCTGAATTCAAAACTAACCCTGATGAAACATATATTATGCAGCCAGTGAAACAAACATGGAGTTCACAATGATTTTTTTTATCTTGCTTTATGATAAAGAAATATTTTTTTTTTTAATTTGCTTTATTCTATTCTTGAATTTCTGATTTCCATGTTTTCCTTTCCTTTTCCAGGCCGCCCTTGCTGTGTGGATTACCATATTGAGATTCATGGGTGACCTTCCCGAACCAAAGTACCACACCTCTCTGGCAGATGCTCGGGTAAGGATGTAAAAATTAGTTACTGTTGTGGTATGCCAGAAAGATAAAGCCCTTCTTTCTTTAAATAATTTTTGGCTCATTTTAATGCCCTGTCTACTCTAGACAGATTCATTTCAGGATGTCCAATTGTCAAAATTAAGGAGTATAACTCAGGCTAGCAAAATGTTTCAAACTGTCATTCTTCCTCTGACATAGGAATAGCTGACAACAGGTTCTCCACAAGGAGAAGCTGTTGCCAGCTATTTACTCATTACAACAAAACAGGCTTGTAAAATATGAGGTTAAGTATTATTCAACATTGAATTGGAGCTGATTTGCAAATGTTATGTATACTTGTAAATATCAAAACAAATTTGGCAATTAATACATTCAGATAAGTGAACAATATATTTAACTTTGTCAATAAAAGCAGTCAAAATTAATGCATTTATAGAAGTGAATAATATCTTTAATTTTGTCAATTAAATAAAGCATTTACACATAAATGCATGCAAATAAGTGTATCATCTCTTCTTTAAATGTCAATAAAATGAAACATTTCTCTTTCTAGAAAGAAGACTATTGCTAAAACTCAGAGGGATATTATTCAAATAGCCCCTTGAACTGAAAAGATGTTACAGTCTTAAATTTCTGTAATTTGTCTGTTTCATGTCTGATCAACATAAAACAACAATTAAGAACATCAAAATTACTTAATACACGTTTTTAAAAAACACAGAAAGAGATGGGGATAAAAATGCATCCCTTATTATCAAAGAACAATCTCAAGTGATTGAAAATATTTAAAGAGATTTTTTTTTTTTTTCCAGCAAGATACAACCCCAGTAATGACCAAAATTTACTCAACTTTGGGTCGAAAATTCAACAAAAAGGATTTGGATGAAGCCAGACAAATGGGTGCTGAATTGGTAAGCTCCCAAGTCTTTAAACAAAAATTATTTCCATATAAGTACAAAAAGATATTTTAGTAATTATAAATTTTCAGTTTTAGTGATAAATATGTTTTTATAGAATTACTGTTGAAAGGAGTCGAATTATATATATTTTTTTTATCAAGTGTAGTATGAATTTTTGCAAGTTTAGATTTGTGAATTGTTTTTATGGTAATGATAAAAATTACAAAAAAAAAATAGATAAGTTATTTTGATTAAAATTTCTTAATATTTGGGAGACAGCATATAACATAGTAAGTCCGAAAAGATCACTGGCAATAATGTTCAAAACAATAAAAATGAGGATACTACTATTATACAATGATTCTTTCAAATCTTTTTCCTCAAAATTATTACAATGTTTTTGCCAGTCTACTCTTCAACCTTCCAAAGATGTTTGCTGTAAATATTGACTTGAAATTATATAGAGTTAAAAGTCAAAGGCATGTTTCAGAGATAAGCATTACATTTTGTTGCTAACATTATAAACAAATTTGATTTTTGCCTTCAGTATTTTTAGTACAATAAAATAGATCTGGAAATAATTTTGACAGTGGGACAATCAATTCATCTGCTGCATTGTGTATTTAAATTCCTTACAATCAAACTTGGCCTACAACATCTGCTTTTGAAAAGACAACAAACATTTTTGGTTTGAAGAATAAAAAGAAATATTAGCCACAAACCTGAAAATAATTACTTTCAAAAGATTCTCACTGTAAAATATTCATCATCATCAGTGCCATGAATGGGTGTGGTTGTAGGGTGACTATGCAGCTGAACATCTGACTTCTTCCTTCCACATATCTGGGCTGAAAGCCAGAGTGAAGTATTGATTCATGAATAGCATGTCTTGGACAATCAGACCTGGTGCAGTCCATCCCTCTCAAGAGTCAAACTACAGCTGACGTCCTCCAGTTTGAAGGTTCACCTTGGTCATGAACACATGGCCTTTAGATTCCATTGAGCAATCCCCCTACCATAGCCATTGACATCAGTCTACTACATTGTGCTAGATGATTGTTGATCCTACAACATTACCAAAATTACCAAAGTTAATTTTTTAAATATTACCTCTTTGAGATTTCAGAATTTAATTTTTAGCAGTTGTCTGACCATATTCCTATGATTAAATGTTCTTTTTACTTTTATCGAGCAAAAATATTTGCTTATAATACAGTTTATGGGTAGGGAGAAATATTCTTAATCTTGGATATGATTCTAAATTGCATATTTCTAGAAATTCCATTTGGTTTCATTTGAAAAATTCAATGTTTGTCAATTTTAAACCAGAAATACTATTTTTTAGTTTCTTTTAGTGAATAAGCTGGACAATGATTTGATGTTAGATATTTCTTTGAACTTTTATTTGCTAAATTTGTCTACAGGAAAAAGAACCAATGATTCCAATAAAACAAGGGAAGAAGAGTATGAGAAGAAAATTGGTCTCATTGACCCTGAAAAGAAAGTCAAAACTTACAGAAGAAGTTACCCGTAAGATGGAAATCAACAAAAAGTCTGCAGATTTTGAAAGTGGAGGTGCTGGGAATGCCCTTTTAGATGACCGACCAACATCAAATTTGGAGAAACTTCATTTCATTATTGGAAATGGAATCCTCAGACCTGAGCTAAGGTAGATTTTATGAAATTTGAATCCTAATATTTAACTTGTCAGACATTTTCCAAATATCCTTCAATGAATTGCTATTCTTTCTGTGAGTCTTTCATTTCTTTATTTCTTTGTCTATTTTTTGTTTATTTTACCATATCTGATTGTACGTAGCTAATGCTAAAATTCTTTATAAAATAACTGCACTCACCACTTGTGTTTATACTGTTCAAAATATCATTCAAATACCAAAGTATCAATAAAATCAACTACATTCATTTGTTCATAAATCAATTAATGTCAAGTCACACTATGAATCCTATAATCTATTAGGTCATAGGCACTGAAGCTATAGCAGTAGTGGTGTGGCTAAGATATCTTGATGGGCCTAGCTTTCTTCAGTATAATCAAATAATAATTACCCATGAAAATGTGCTATTAAACATAATATTTCTTGACCATTTTCATATCAGTGCCAATAATCAATCTCTTAACCACTCGATTGCAGCTGAAAAATATCACCAGAATTCTCAAATTATCCTAGGTTTTCTTATTCTGACAGCTGTATAGGAATTCAAGAAAAATTTGTGATATATAGGAATTCAAGACAAAGTGGTGATAAAAATCATGAAAGCAATGATTGTCCTGGAGTAGTTGACAAAATATTTGTCAACATCGTAGTCTTAAGTGGTTAATAAACCATCCTTTCTTTACAACTCTGATAAGTACTATGTGGTGGTTTGTTTGTGCCAATTCATAGAATAAGAACAAATATAATTTTATTTGATATCATAACCATTTAAAGGGAATCATTTAGCTACTATCTTAAGCTTTTAAATAAAATTTTACAAGTTTAAAAAACAGCTTATCTTTCTCTTATCTTTTTGTATATTGTAAACTTAGTTTTCCCCAAAAGAAAAAAAGGATCCTTATTTATTCATTCATTTTATCTAAAACTTAAAAGCACCTGTTTTATTAATTGCATCAAGAAAAAATTAAATCTAGCAGTGGTAAAAAGCAACAACAATGTCATTTTTTTAAAAAAAAGGTTCTACACAGATGTTAAATAACTTCAAATTCTTATTACTATCTCTTTTCTGTCAGTTCTTCCACGAACTGTAAATGCCTCATGTTGAATATTATAAAATTTGTAAATCAAATCCTATAAATGATCCCATACAATGTAATGAATGCATCCAATGGCTTCATTTTGATAGTTTTTTTTTCTTTTTGTTTCTTTGCTGTTTGATTATAAGAGCTTATGACTTTCACAAGTAATGTTTCTCATTAGTAATCATTTCTTGTTCCTTCAGATATTTTAACACAATTTGAATAAATCTGTCCAGTTTTCCATATTTATTCAGTAAATGAATTAGATTACTTGTAATTTATTTCTAATGTTGTTCATTCTCGTTATGGCAGTAACACGAGTCAGTGTATAATGATCTATTGACAGGGGAGGCTGTTTACATAACAGTTGAATGTTTTGAATATTTTGATTAGTGTCTTTATTAGAGGAATACAGAACAATCAATCAAAACCTTTTATGAAGTTCATATAATCCTAACAATGTACTTAGCTCCATTTTACATATGCATATTTTTCTTCATTTTTTTTTTCTTAATAAAAAAGAAAAATTAGCCAAACACTGGCTACCATTGTCTAGATATGATTCTTTTTTTATCTCTTCAGAACACAGCATGTCAATAACTTTCTCATTTGTTTCTCTAGTTTTTATGATTTGTATATTGTTAAAGATTTAATTTTTTAATACGTTAAAATAAAAATGCTACCTATTGCCAGTACTTTGGATAATTTTATTTCTGATTGAATGATATTAGAAGAAAAGAAGCATGACAAAGTTAAAAAAAATTTTCATGTGACTCCTTTCTTCTTTTAGGACTTCATTGAACTATGTTTATGTTGACACAATTACACATGTGCATGAATGATGATTTTAAGAAATCATGTGCATAGGTTGTGGTGAGGTGTTCTTGATATTTTATATGTGCATCATAGGATGACTTTTTCTTCGATGCATTTCAGTAAGAAATTTTTTCAGTTTCTAAATATATCAAAATTTTTATATACTTTTATTGTTTGATATTTTTCCATGTAGACAGCATTGGATAACGATATATAAATATTTTATATATCAAGAACAATTTCAGGAGAAATGTTATGCTAATCTATTCAGATGAAGGTTCTTATTTTGGTTGTTATATTTAACCCAAATAAAGATACAAACCTGATTAGATTATTATATAATAATGATAACACCTCAGAAATTCAGATAAATTATCTTAAATTTTTTCATTAGCTTTTTTTAAAATATTTTTTGTTAAAAATCTATATTTGTATTTATTGATCTATGCTAAAAATCTTTCTTTTTTTTTTTTTACACTTTTTCTGTTTCCAGAGATGAAATCTATTGCCAGATCTGTAAGCAGTTAACACAGAATCCCTCAAAGAGTAGTCATGCACGTGGGTGGATTCTGCTTTCTTTGTGTGTCGGATGCTTTGCACCTTCAGAAAATGTAAGTTACATATGTTTCTGAAAGTTACTATAAACAGTAGCGATAGATAGGTTCGCCTATCACCCAGTTCACACACCCTCTCCATTTATTGAACAGGAGTAGAGGTTTATCTCATGTTTCCTGTTTAGAATTGGGTTTCCAGTTCTTTCTAAATTTTCTCATTCTCTTTCACTCCCAGTAACCCTTTGCATTAGTGACATTATCACCTCGCTTGCATTGAAATGATTAAAAAAAAACAAAAAAAAAACAGCTCTCATCAAAAATTGAACAAAGGAAATTTAATGTCTTTTTTTTTTTAATTTTATTCTGTTTTAACAAAATGTGTAAAGTTGTTTTTTTCCATATGTTTGTGTAATGCTATTATTTGAATATGAAAGTATTTTGATCTGTGTATGATTTCTGGATATAAATAAACTTTCAGGATTATTAATTATGGTAGCCCAGTTTTTTGTTTATTTTTTTTTTTTAGAAAATACTGATTATTTGAGAAATGTTCTCTACAAATAATTTCACTTTTATGTGTACAGATGCCTATTTCTAATCTGAAAAATCATGAAAGAGTAAAAGGAGTTAAGTTACATAGCTAACATATTGTTGCCTTATGCCAAACTAAGATAAACGGAGTAAATATCCATAGTGTATGTGCACGTATACATATATAGATGGGCACATGCATTTACAAAAATATATACATATAAGTATGTACACAAATATATTCATACATATATATTTATGAGAAGATGCTGAAAATGTCTCAACTTGATCCATCTCCCAAAATCTGACCAAATGACCAAGCATCAGAATTTATTTAGGAATCTCTTCTTAGTTAAACTGAGAAACTTTCAGCACCCCCGCCCCCCACTCTTATATTTTACAAATTTGAATTAAAATGAATTCAACTAAAGTTTTTGGTTCCTCTGTAATGAAACATGAAGACTAGATTTTAAAGAAATTTAAGAAAATTTTCTGGTACAAGAATCTCAGTTAGATTTTTAGATCTAAAAATTCAATTCAAGAATTCTTTCTATTATAGATACAGTAAAAAACTCATTTTTTATGATTTTGATTTTTCTAGCCACTACTGTTATTTTTATTCAAACACAATAAATAAAATATGATAATATATCAGTACACTGTTTTATTCTGAAAAATAGGAATAAATTTCTTGAAATTGATAGAAATTTATTTTTAATATATTTTTTAATTTTTTCTACTTCTATCATTTTTATTTATTTATTTAGTAACTAGAATGCCAGTTTGTTACAGAAAATTCTATGCACTAAGATAATGCAAACGTCTGCATCATGCAGGGACACACTTATGTAGTTCTGCTACTATTACAGCAGTTGCAGGAAACAAAATAATATGGATTAAAATACAAACATGTTTGTGGAAGATATAAGAAGCTGAAATAAATTTCTGCAAGCAGTGTTACATCAAGAGTTAAAAGAATAAAAACATTCTTATATGAAATGGAACTTGTTTTTTAAACAATCTTCTAAGTTTAAATTACATCTGATGCTATGTTTTGTTCTGAATATTCATAATTGTACAAAATTTTTCTCTTATTTTTTAGTTCATTTACTACCTTCGATCATTTATTACTGAAGGTCCAACTGGCTATGCTCCATATTGTGGAGAACGCCTCTGGAGAACATTTGTCAATGGCACCCGGAATCAACCTCCTAGCTGGTTGGAGTTACAAGTAAGGATCACTTCACCTTTTCGAGGATTACATCTTTAAGGAAATATTATAAGGCAGTGTTTAATATCTTTTGTGAATTAATTTTGTTTTCAATGTAGAATCTATTTTGAATTAGATAAGGTTACTTTGGGAAGAGGGATTTTTTTTTTTTTTTTACAATAATGTTCACCCTGTACCAGGCCCAGGAGTCACTCGATGTAGAGGGTTACAGAGTAAGAGGTAAGAGGCACAGTTTATGAAGAAGATAATGGTTAACCTGAAGTCCTTTCTTCCTGCTTTCCTTTACTGCTTGTCTCAGAGTTCCTGCAGTTTTTTGTGTTTGTCATCAACACGGTGTCATCTGAGGCCTGCCAGTAATAAATCCTAGTAAGACTTCTAGTCCTCTTAAGATTGCCTCAGTGTAAAGATTAAATTCAGTGAAGGTGGTGCATTACACCATTTCTAATTTTGTGTACTTGCTCAATTCAACTCGACCAGAAAATAAATTCTAATCTCACCTGTTCTCACCTTTATACTAACACAAGACCTTAGCACACAGTCCTGTAATTCTCTTACAATGTTTTGTTTTTACAATAATCTTCACCCCATACCAGGCTCAAGATCCACTCGAGGTGGAGGGTTACAGACCAAGAGGTAAGAGGCATAGTTTACAAGGATATGTGTGGAAGATAACGGTTAACCCTTAACTTGAACAAGTTAAGATTGTAGTGATTGGGGACAGATACTCTTGGGAGTCAGTTCCCCAAAGCAACAGTTCATGGGAAGAAGCTGTTAGAGAAAATCATATCTCACCAATGGAATACGAAAGGAATGAGGGAAATTTGTTAAAATGTGCATGGCATGGCGAGTCTTAGGCGTGAAGGTTAGAACTGGTGGAACTAAGGAATGCAGTTTGTCAGACCATTTGTCATGGAAATAGCGATATATTTTTTCTGTGGGAAAGGGGTTGCAAAGTGCAAAAAAATTCATCACCCATTTTTAACTCTATCGAGACTGGAAAGTGAAGACTGGGCAGTTGCTGCTCGTATATAGCAGCAGTACTCTATTGGTGGCCTATTTTCCTTGTAAAGATAGTACTTGACCACTCCTGCCATGCTTTATCTGGAGCAGTGCAAGGAACCAACCATTTTTCCAGCATCTTTAGCAAAAGATTTTATGTATAAGTTCTATTTGTGATCTGGAGTAAGCTCAGGGCATGGGGCCTCCTTGAGAGAACACCTGTTCATCATGATAGGTGAAGATTCAGGGTTCACTTGGTGACAATGTAATGTCACAAGTTTGGTTTTTGTAGCATTGAATGTGATCAGCCAGTACCCTACCCCCACTGTGCTGTTAGAGCTAGGTCAGAGGAGAGATCAGCTGTCAAGTTCTGGTCATCTAGAGTTTTGGAGGTGCATCCATATATCATTGTATCATCAGCATAGATATCCACAAAAGGTCTGAGCACACTTTTCAACAGATCATTTATGTAAAGTAGAGCATTGAACTGAAAAGTGAGCCTTGGGTGATACCTGCTTTGATCACATGGGCATCAGGGGATTGGCTGTTAACAATTACCGTCAGGGACCTACCTGTTAGGAAGGGTTTGATAATTTAGAAAACTCTTCCAGTGATTTCATAGTTGGAGAGTTTGTGCAGTAACCTTCTATGCCACACTTTGTCAAAGGCCTTTGAAATATGTAATGCGATCATCCTTGAGATGTATTTATTGTCTAGTACTTCATTGATTCTATGAGTAATGTCAGTTAAGATATTATATATATGTTTATAAACTAAAATAAAGAGTGGTTTGACCTAAGTGCTACTCCTTTTTTAGCCAATCATTGTCATGCTAGGGATAATATATTTTAAGATATCTGGTATTATAAAATAGAGAAGAATAAATTCATGTCTTTCCCAAGGGCATTAGTGCCATGTAAACACAAACAGCCTCAGCTGAAATTGAAACTTAGTTTGTTCCATTTTCTATGCTGATCACCACTACACTGTCTTGTACCTCCTTCCTGGATGAACAAGAAAATAAAAATGTGATTAATGAATATGCAGGACAGTGTTTAAATCGGATTTGAAAAATACGCAACAGGGCAATGTTGTTGCAAACATGATTCAAAACAGGACAACAAATGGTGAAAGGACAAGAAATGCAGGAATAAGAAATGCAACAAGAAAAGAAAAAGGAATTTTCTCCACAAAGAATTTGAGAAGAAAAGAAAGCATATATAGACAGTGGTGCAGAGTACAACTGAAAAAAAGAAGCAGAATTATTGCAGCTCAGAAATAATGTATCGGGCCTGATTATATTAAAGTGAAAATAGAAGGCAAAATCTATAAAAATAACTAAAAAAATAAGTAAATTTCATTTTTAAGAAAAATCCCCATGTAGCAAGAAAATATAAAAACTGAAAACTGTGCAAATGACTTGGGTAAGTCATATAAACAAGTGGTATCAGCACAAACCAAAAGTTGTCTAAGAAAATGGAATGGTATTATGAGATACAGATTGACCATTCCATCTAAGTGAAAAGATCAGATAAGAGAGAGACCTTTAGATTGTTATCCACAAATAAAATGAAAATTATTAAGTTCTCTGGTAATACTTATCACCATTTTCTGTCTTGACTCTCCTGTTATTGTTATTCTCTTATATCCTTGTGAAAGTTTTCTCATCTTTCACTCCCAGTAATTCTTTGTGTCTTAGCGACATTATTGCCTTAGTTGAGATGAAATAATTAAAAAAAATATTACATCAGTTTTCTGTTGTAAACTATTGTTTTATCTGTTATTTAGATTCTGAAAAAAACAAAAGAACAAGCGAATTTAAAAGATCGATTACAAAAATGAATTACTGCTTTAATTCTTTTGCACTTCATTCAACAGATTTATTTTTGATTTCTTTTTGTTGGTAATGATCTTCTATAATCCTTAAAACCATTTTCTCTACAGTCTACAAAATCCAAGAAACCCCTATTATTGCCAATCACGTTTATGGATGGAACCACAAAAACCCTTCTTGCCGACTCTGCCACAACTGCCAAAGAATTATGCCAACAACTCTCGGAAAAAGTTCGTCTCAGTGACCAATTTGGATTTTCTCTTTACATTGCCCTTTATGACAAGGTAAGCCTAATTGATTATTTTGAACAGTCCCATGGGTTTTAACAATGTACATCTTTCATAAAACAGTGGATTGTCACCTTCCCACATTATGTCTATAGTAGTACTTATAACTAGAACTTTTCAAGGATGACAATAGGTGTATCAGCTTTGTTACTACTGCCTGTCCTGGTAATACAGTTATAGGAAATTGGTTTATCAATATGCTTATTTATTCACTCCTGTCTCCATCAGCCATCATAGTGATAGGTTCTTTTATAACTATATTTGGTAATGGAACAGAACACAGTGAGAAATGGGTTCATGCCTTTTCCAAATGCTTTAGAGTGAAGTGAACACAGGTTTTGTTTACCATGCTGGTAATCATTATATCATTTTACATTTCAGATTTCCAAACTTTGGGTTTTAGAATTTATTTATAAAATACCTGATACAATTCCAACTACCATTTTATTTATTTTATTTTTTTATAAGTGAACACTGAAGTCAACACCAAGCAATGACAGTCTGTTTCATGCTTGAACACAATCTTCAGGCCATGTTGGTCTCTGTTTATCAGATTTGATTGGGTAATTTAATTTATTGCCCCTCTTCTCCTCAAAAATTCCAATACATTTTCCTTACACACAGTTTTGTCTTTCATTCTGGCCTAAAGATGCCAAACCTAATGCACATTAATGAAACGCATTGTTAAAAACCTTTACCACTTTTTCCTGTCATCTCCACTATTAGTGTATGTAAATAAAGATTGGCAGTGCATCAGACATTCAGAGAAAATGAATAGCTGTATGGTTAGATTTCAGCTGTTCCTGAAGAAAAGGATAGAAGCTTATCTAGCCAGAGTCTTAATACTTTTCCAGCCTTATGAGAATTCAGCTTGATAATCAGTTACTTTCTGAAGCAACTAGTTTATTCACATTTGATTTTTAATTCCTTGCAAAAATGAAAATGCAAATCAGTCTCACATATCAGCCTTTTCTGAAACATGATCAGTCATTTAGTGAACAACTTCTTATTGTTTGCCTATACAAAATGGTATTTGTATATGTTTCTCATTATGCCTTCTCTCATCTCGTCTTTACTACACTTTCTCTTATCAATACTGAAAAACTTTCAATTAAGTTATGAATTCAACAACTTAAATTCATTGATTTGACCATATGTTCTGTCTTGACAAAATAAATTGATTGTTAATCTAACGATAATCTTTATTTGTTTACAAATTCTATATCTGAAAATCTTTTCAGTATTGGCATTTTCAAACTAACAATACTTTTCAACAAACTTGAAACTGCATTTTCCATATTGCAAATGTTTTAGAGTCACAAAGCAGACAAGTTTTACTATCTCAACTTTCTTAATAGTTGTTAAATTTTGTGCATTTAAATTTAGTTGTTATATTTGCATATACGTTTGTATTCAGATATAACTCTTATGGGACAAAGGTTAAATTTAAGTAAAAAAAACTTACATTAAAGCTATTTATAAGAAAAGCTTTAACCTTCAAAATGGTTGGTTAACAGAGTCAAACACCTTATTGGTCTACTTACTTCATATCTCATCAATGTGAAATTTTGATTCACATATTCAAAATTGACTTAGTCCAACAAATATAATTTTTAGTTCATTCAAAAGGAATAAATATTTAAATATCTTATAAATCCTGTTCAACACATTTCAAACTAGTATATATGCCTTTGTTCTTTTTAACTTAATATGTTGACTAATGTTTCATTTCTTACTCAACAGTATATGGCATCTCATCTTCTTGCCCAGTATTTGATAGTTTAATATGACAAGACTTGAGTAACATTAGAGGAAGGCTAAAGAACATATCAGCTAAAATTTTGGGTTAAAATAAAGGAGGAAGGCAGAAGAATACATTAGCTGGAATATTGTGTTAAAAGCAACAAAAATGAAGGGAATCGTTTGAAAATATATTGAATAATTAAACTCTCTCAGCTGAAATGTTATGTTAAGAAGTAACAAAAATACTAAACTAAAAACATGTGGGGGTGTAAAATAATACAAGAATTTAATCTCGGAACTTAAGACAACAATCATAAACACTAATTTTGATTTCCCTGTCTCTCTTTTTCAGGTGTCTTCTTTGGGTAGTGGCGGTGATCACGTGATGGATGCTATTTCGCAGTGTGAGCAATATGCCAAAGAACAGGGGGCACAGGAAAGAAATGCTCCCTGGCGATTATTTTTTAGAAAAGAAATTTTTGCTCCTTGGCATGACCCAACTGAAGATGCAATTGCTACACATTTGATTTACCAACAAGTTGTCCGAGGAATTCAGTTTGGAGAATATAGGTGTGATAAGGTGAGTGAAATATTGGGCTTAAATTGTTCCAAAATGTTTTTTCTGCAAATGAATTGGTTGAATATGTGGAAATGCAGCCAAGAATCTATTTAACTTTGTTTCCTCAGTCATTTGTTGCATTATGGATTATTATTCAATTATTTACAGGTACAGCATGAATCTGTATCACTCAGATTTGAAGTGGTGATACTTTGCAAAAAAATGGTGTGTAAAAAAAAAAAAACAAAGAAATAAATCCAATAAAATATATCTTATATATAAAGTACAGTGTATGCGTTTGTGTTTGTTTGCAACTCCTCCACTCCCACTGGTCCGATTTCAATGATTCATAGCTCATTTAAAAGCCCTAGAGAAGTTAGGTATAGGGAACAATTTTTTTTGAGCTCAGATTCAGGGTTGCCAAATTATGCGAGGTTAAAAATATATATAAATATATTATACTAGCCATTATCGTTGCTTTCATGGTTCTAGGGGAGTAACTCTTATTTTCCTTTTGTATCCAAAATTGCAGCTTAATTGAAAGCTTATTGCAGCTTATTGGGCGGCATTTAAGCTAACTCCTGTGGAGAACTTTTGGTTTGTCCATCATCATAATAGATAGGGAAGAGTAGATGCAATAGGCATCAATAAACTACAGAAGAACTCAAAATTGATCACTGCATTTAAATATTGAATTAATGTTTAAGCTTACCTTTTAAAAGTTCAATGATAATTCTTCTGCTGCCACTTAATTTAGAGGCAATTTGATGTACGTAGATCTTTATTTTCCATACAAACATTTTTATTTCATGGGTGACAGAACAGGGGACAAGTTATATGATAAAATTAATATAGTGTAAAGATGGCAAAACAGAATTAGTTATACATTCAACATTTAAAGAAGAGTTAGAGAAACATAATAGCTAATTAAGTGAAACCTATATTATGGAATCTATATGAATAAATATGAAATTGGAGCACAATTCTCCCATGAATTCGGAGATGAGAAAGCCCCAGCTCTACTTTATAGTAATTTGTATTTACTCAGCAAGCCCACAACACGAGGTCAGGTTGTGACACAAGGTCAATTTAATGTGGGGAGCTAGTGCTTGTACACCCGGGCTAGGAACAAAAATTCCCCAAGCCCCTGCAACTGTCAGTTCCACTGGCCTTGGTGTGAGCTCCGATCCCTCTCTCTGGTGCAATGGTCAGGTTGTAACACAAGGTCAGTTTTTAACATGAGGACCCAAGTGTCTTCACTCGGGCTGCTAGTTTTAACTGGTCAGAGCTGGTCTAAGCTAGTCAAAGCTGTGATTCTACCAGCGCAGGGACAGATCTCAGTATTATTTATCTCTGTATTTTAACAGAAAATGTGGCACAAGGCCGAAGTGGGGAAAAGGTCGGTCTATTGTCTTAACTTTTAAACTTAGCTAGCCACAAACACTGACCCAATCATACTAACAATATTTCTTGCACCAAAACAACACATTCTTACTTACCTTTCTTACCATACCCACCATAATACCTCAATGACTCTATGAAAATACAAAATAGACCCCATATGTATCGTTTGTGGCGAGAGGGGAATAAAATAACAATTTTAAAAAATAACCCCAATGAGTAATTACAATATGAGACAAATAACTATTTACAAGAAACTAAACAAAATCATGTTAGTAATAAAACCCCTACAATCACTAAATGTGGCAGAAACATCAGTTAACCGTACGAAATTAATGCAGGACTATAAAAATAAAAACATTCATTCATCCCAAGCACTCACACAGACATGCACTCATTCAGACACAACAACAGATACGAAAAATCACACCCGAAACGAAAAACACCCCACATCCACCAGAGAACTGACGTCACTGACCACCTAACGAGGGAGGGGATGAGGAAGTAAACGTAAAGAAAAATAGGAACAGAAATAAAAGGGGCCAATATGAGAGAGGATAACCCAATATCTGTATCATATATTATCTACTTCTAGGCAATATCCCTCTTCAGGTTTAACTAATTTGCATATTGATTTTAAAAATTTTATTTCATTAATTAACTATCCTTCATTACCGTTCTTTTATTCAGGGATTGTTTTGATTTTTGCATCAAAAATAGTTCTATTTAGGAATATTGTTTTATATATTGCAGAAAAGTGTTGAAATTTGCATTTTACTTGGCCTTCAACAAGTTGGCATCTATTTGTAAATGTTTCCTTAACTATAACAAGCCAATTTATGAATGAAATGTTCATCTAAAATTTTTGTTTCAAAGATTTCAAGTAGTGAATATATCTTACTTTGAAAAGTGATAGCGAGCAGGCAAAGCCTGCTAGTATATATATATATATATATATATATATATATATATATATATATATAGCATATCTTCATTCAAACATGTTTCATTGAATAATATAGGCATATTATGTCTATTTATCTTTTATAATAATCCTTTTTAGTTCTCTAACCAGTTTCCTGATGTTAAGAAGGTGCCAACAAGTGTGTGAATTATAATCTTATTGTAACTGTGATCGTTGTGATGGTGATTTTTATACAACAATCAGTTACAATAAGTTTGTCTTTGTAAGTACTACATTGCCTTCCTTGATGGATTTCATCTTAACATTAAGAAACTGGATTGAGAACTAGAAAAATTATTATAGAAATAAATAATGTGTCTATAGTATTCAATGAATATGTTTGAATATATATATATATATATATATATATATATATATATATATATATATATATATATATAATGTCAACAGAATGGTATTCAAAAATCATCCTTAAAAATGTTTTAAATGTATGTGTGAAAATAAGTTTTAAATTTTTTAAATTACAGAAATTATTGTATACCAATAACTCTAATCTGCTCACCCTAAACAAATAGTTCTTTCTTCTACAGAACAAGCGGTCAATAGGCATTGAATATAAATAACACAAGTAGCTTTGATTGTCATGTACTTTGTGAAAAGAACGTGTAGCTCCATTTATTCTATGATAAAAATATTCTCTTCCTTTTTGCAAACCACTGAAAATATCAGCATCAGAATATAATGACCCATGTCAATAATAAAAGAATGACATTCTCCTCCTTTTCATTCTATGTTGTTCATTGATGTTTAAATGTGGGCTATTGGTGTGTCTGTTTCCAACCTTTGCCTTGTTACTATGCTTATAGCCTAATTGATCCATTTTTCCCAATCTATTGCATTAATGGACTGACCATGCTGGCACCCAAGGACAGTTCTGAGTGGTCAGTAGTCAGGCAGCTGCTGCTTTCTTCAAGTAGCCACTCAGTGCAAGAACTTGCCAAAGTGGTGTTTTTTTATAGAAACTGAATGATTCTTGGAAATGGACAGCCTTTTAGATTGAATCAAATTGTAATCTTTCCTGCTCTTTATACAAGAGTTATAGTAGCAACCATTGTTTGCTCTTATGTCTCCACAAACATTGTGTCATTGCTGTTTTTAATGCTTTCCAGTTTTGTAATAACTGCATTATGATTTGGTTTTGCTATATCTTCTTAAAATTGAGCAGATAAATATCAAATTGAAAAAATAAGTATATCATAATAGAGATGGCTTAATTTGAATTATACAATGTAAAATAGTTTTTTATTTTTTTTGCTCTTGACAGGAATTTGCATTGCAAGTTTTCCATATGACAGTCTTTTTTTATTCAACTTCACTGAAGATCATGGTGTACAGTTCTACAGTTAATTATGAATTCCACAATCTTTTCAATGACTGTATAGTATTCACTTAGCCAAGGCTACATCTTAATTTTGAATTCAGAGATTTCCTTCTAGACTGGTTGCCAATCATGACTAGAGAGTCCAATCTTCCCTTCTTTTTAACTATTTACTTATAGCTGGCAGGAGAAATGGCATTCATTTCTGTACTAAAGGTATTTGTGCAAAAATTAATAAAAGGAACTTGCCCAAAATTTGAACTTTGCTCACCAATTCTCTTTACAAGATGCTGTTACACCACCTGTGCACCCATGACAGTCTTAAGTATTTTAATTCTAAAATTAAGTATTTTCATTATTTTTTTGACTAATTTTCTGTATTTTGTTGCTTTTTATCACAATTTTCTAGGTTGATATTTCTTCTGATTTTAAACTGCTGCAAATTTAATGAGGGGGAAGATATAACTTCCAAAAAGATTTGATCTCTTATCCCTGATCTTGCGGAGCTCATATTATAGGGACAGCACTTTTAACAATTTATCAAGGAAAGCTGCATAGTTATGAAAAACTCAAATCTTTAGAACAAGTATATATATATATATATATATATATATATATATATATATATATACATACACACACACACACACACACACACCTAAGTCTTTCACTCCAACATGACAAATATTTCCTGATACAGTCAAGCCGCATATAATAATAATAATATCTATAATAGAATTAAACAACTCTATACCCATACACCCCAATTTCCACAATACACTATTTTTTCCTCAACCATAGAATTTGACCCAACATTAATAATCTACATCTAATCAACAGTCAACATGTGAATTGATACTACCAACACCTGCAAAACAAACTAAAAAATTTGATATGCACTAACAAGCATGCCTTCTCATCTTCCTCTCACTACCCTCTTCAAGAATTAAACACGCAGACACTACCAGACAGACACAAAAATGCTCACTAGAATCCAGACACACATTCACTATTGCCAGAATACATAAACATATGAGGTCTACCTGACCAATGATAAACAACACAGAACTCAAATGTACAGGAACATACACTTCCACAAGACATTTACAAAAATTTCTGATGAAACTTAAATAAAAGTGAAACCTGTTAAATTTATAAACATTTGCTATTTGTTCCTTATTCCCTCTTTGTCAGATTTTAATCCATATTTGATTCCAGTATATATATATATATATCAAGGACAAAGAATATCAAGGACAATTTTATGAATTTAATATTTCACTATTTAGCTTTATCTTAATTTTGGGAGAGTGAGATAATGCAGAGTTATCAATTTTAAAATTCTATCTTTTGTTTTCATTGGTTGTGTGGGTATCATGTGTATACCTTATAACATCTGTGTGTATTTAATTCTTGAAATATCAGTATAATTTACATGTGTATTACAAATTGGGCATATTAGCATGTTCATTTCTGATGAAACTACATAAATAGCAAAACCTGTTAAATTTATAAAGATTTCCCTGCTTGCTCCTTATTGTCAGGTTTAATCCATATTTTCAGCTCATAAAAATCTTTATATTTCAATTATGTTCTTTCAATTATTGATGCTACTTAGTAGTAGTTTTAAGTTCATATAAGACAAATTCTCAAGATATGAGTTTAAATCTAAGTTATTTCTTTTTTCTGATTCTCCACTGGACAATGTCAAATTAGAAAACTGATAAAAAGTAAGAAAATCAGTCAAAAGTTAATAACTTTCAATATGGAGTTTGGAAAGGTATTATGATTCCAAAATGGATACAGGAATTGAGAATTTTATTTTACACAAAATAAAAAACTCTTACTTGCCCTTGCCTCACCTTTTTCTTTCTATTCTATCTTGGATCCATTGCCTTAAATAATTGATGTCATCTCAATGATCTTACATCACCAAAAATAAATTACTTCTACTTTTATCCGATAATAGTTAATACATTTTCATACTCATATCATACAGTAAATGTAACAAGAATTATGCAACTGAGGTAGATCTCTGTTCACAATTCTGTTAACATTTAAAATGTATCTCAACATAAAAATTTTTCATGTAAAAATATAACAAAATGCAAGTTTTTACTTATTATAATAAAGACTCCTGTTTTAATAATAAGTCCAATCAGCTCAATAAAGTAAAATTGGTGGCCAATGTCAAAAACAGCTTTCATTCTAATGTTAACAGGGGCAAAGGATAGCTTGTTAATTTTAATGCCTCCAAAACTAAACTGCTCTCTATTAATCATCTGAGAGACTCCTTACTGCCTTCCATCTGCATGGCTGTACGTTCAGGAGAGTGACTCGTTGCACTTTCTTGGGCTAATGTTCTCGGCTGACATGAAGTGGAAAGACTATTTTGAATCCACTGCTAGGTCAGCTGCTAAGAAAGTTGGTTCACTGTGTCATGCTAGACAATTCTTCTTTCCAGAATGTATCTTATATATCTATAAGTCTACCATTCGCCCATGCTTAAAATATTGCTGCCACATATGGTTTGGTGCTCCTGCTATATATTTAGAGATCTTTGATAAAATCCAAACAAGAATCAGCAATATTATTGGTCCTGATTTTGCATCTGGCTTTCAGGTATGTTCTAACAACCATAAATTTGCTTCCCTGTGCCTTTTCTATAAATACTTTCATGGTGATTGTTTGGATGAGCTCTTCACTATAATACGTAGACTTTATTAATCTAAGCAAAGTACTAGACTGGCAACAAGGTCTCATCGACATACAGTTGAACCAGCTAGATGTAACCATAAGTTCTATGCTAACAGTTTCGTCTTTTTTGCACTTCTCACTTCTGGAATTCTCTTCTGGCTCCATACTTTCCAGCCAACTTTAATCTTCAAACATTTAAATGCAGTGTCAATTGCTATCTACTGTCGTCCTGATTACTGTTCATTTGTTCTCGCTCCTTAGTAATGTTTCTATTTTCTCATTTTTCCACACCCAATAACCCCTTGTGTCTTAGTGGCTTGCTTGGGGTGAACTTGACTAAAAAAAAAGAAAAAATTAATTATATACATGCCATAGATAAATAAATGTGGGAAAGGTTGAGTTTGTGGTGCACAAAATAAACCCACAAAGATTGTTCTAACAGTTTAAATACTGGTTGTGCCAGGTAAGCATTTCTCTACTATAATAAAATTGTTCCAATGTCATGTTCAAAATTCCTTCAGATGTTTTAGCTTGTTTACTGTGTACACTGTCTTGAAGGTAGAATAAAATGGTTGACTAAAGTTGACAAAGTCTAATTGACTAAAACACTAATGTATTCATATCATAATATTTTGACAAGTATACCACATATACCATTGAACAATTGGATCCCCATGATTGAACTATTGTTACTAGACTACTTTATCTACCATTAATTGCAATTAGGTTGAATTTGATTGCTTACTGAAGGTGGATCTAGCAGAATTAATAGCCACAGTTATCTTATTTAAATTATTAGTTATTATTTCTTGGGTTTTCACCGAATTCATTCTTTGCCACTGTAATTATCAACAATGTACATGTTGTTCCACTGGGCTTGGGGTGGAAAGATAGGTTATATGAGACTGTCTGCTGAAAAGTCGAAGCAACACAAAGACAACACAACTTATTTATTCAAACTGCCTGCTCAATCTGTGTTGATTCCAGCATTCCCTCGTGGGTCCAGAAGTGCTTACAATCTTTATAATAATCAACATTATTGATATTGTTATAACACATGTGTTTATCAATTCCAGTTAGCTGTTTTATTCAATTTGTTTCTTTTCTCAGGATTGTGGGACTGATAAATGATAATCAAGCCTTCTTTTTTTTCTCTGAGAAACTTTCCTTCTTAAATTGCTTCTGCCACTTTCTTTTTTTCAGGATGATGACTTGGCAATGATTGCTGCTCAGCAATATTTTATAGGTTATAGCACCAATATCAACAATGAACGCCTGAATAGTTTGCTACAGACATACATTCCAGAGAACAGACTCAACGCCAAAGGTCTTCCAAACTGGGTGAACCTAGTGATAACTAAGTTGAAGTCGGCATACTTTGCAAATGTGAATAACCAGAAGCCCATCAAAGTAAAAGAAGACATTGTCAGTTATGCAAAATACAAGTGGCCACTGCTGTTTTCTCGTTTCTATGAAGCCTACAAGTTTGCAGGGCCGAGTTTGCCTAAGAATGATGTGATCATTGCAGTTAATTGGACTGGAGTCTATGTTGTAGATGATCAAGAACAAGTATTGCTAGAATTGTCTTTTCCTGAAATTACTGCTGTATCTAGTAGTCGGTGAGTGACATTTTTTATTACTACTTTGAATATTAATCAGAAAATTTAGTCTTAAAATAAGGGGCATAACTCCTGTTCTTTCTAGTGTTCCTTCCTTTTCTAATCCATTTTCATTCCACTAATTTGATGCCTTATGTGAGACAAAAGTGGCAAATCTTTATTAATAAATGTAAAAAGAAATTTCAGTGAATTTTCTTCTTGAAAGTGAATGTTTTTTTTTTGTTTTTTATTCAAATACAAAAAATGTTATGCACACTTGTCAGAAATCACAACTCAATTAGTAACAAAATTAGTAACAGTTGTTGGTGATTTTAATGTTTGCTCTCACACACACAATGTTCTAATCTCTGTATTTAAATATTGAAATGTTATCAAATTCATTTATAACTTTTATTCATCAGATATTGGTTACTTATAAAGCATCTTTTTTTCTTTCTTTTTTAATTCATTCTCAAATTTTTTTGTCTTGAATTTTGTATCTTTGCACCTGTGTTAAATCCAAAGCTTTTCTGTCTTTCAATTTTTTCTTTGATATTTTTCAGAACCCGTAAACTCCATGGGCAGAGTTTTACATTGGCTACTATTAAAGGTGAAGAATACACATTTACTTCGCCAAATTCTGAGGACATAAAGGATTTGATTGTTACATTTTTAGAAGGTTTGAAAAAACGTTCTCGATTTGTTATTGCAATCCATGACTACAATCCACCTCCAGGTAAGTGAAAACAATCTTGGCATTTCATTTTTAAATGCTTTCAAATAGAGATTTTTCATTGTGATTCCACTACTGGACAATTATGTACAAGTCTTTGCCATGTATTACTAGCAAACTTCTTTATCTCCTCTCTCCATCTTTTGTATGTTTTTTTTCCTACTTTATTTGATACCGATTGGTCACCAGTCAACCAACCTTTTGCTTCGTCTATTATTATTTCTTCCTGCTATATATTCTGACCACCTATATTTTTGTTGCTACCTCACTTCTATAGCACTTATCTAGATCTGTTTTCAGTTCCCTTTCTATCTTGCTAGTTATTGCTAGCATTGCTCTTTCTAGTGATCTTTATGCATGTCTAAGTTTGTATGTATTTGGTTCAAAATCAGCTCCATTGGGTGGGTCATATGTCTAGAATGCATCCCACTCAACTCTCACATAACATCCTGTTTGGAGAACTCGCCCAAAACAACATTTCAAGGACCAGTTGAAGACATCCCTGACACAAGCCAACATTGATATCTGGGAAACCTTTACTGCATATCAACCTGTCTGGCATAGGACTATCTGACAGGGGTCTGAGACTTTCAAGTCCAACCATCAACATGAAGAGGATCTGTGATGTGCTGTCAGGAGGGCCCAACTTACCCAGCTGTATCCACTACCCACACTCCTTTGTGACTCCTGCTTATGACTCTTCAAGAGTAGGCTGGTCTTTCACAGCCATCTCTGCCACCATCACCAGAGGGTAGAAAGGGAATAAGGAGAGAGGATGACAAGTAGATGCCAACTAGACTAGACAACTAAAATATTTGGGCAGCAATTCCACTTTTATATAGGTTTCATTGAAGATGACTGACAAGGCAGTGTGATTAAGCTTTTTATTATATTCTTTTATTTGTAAAAGTGATTTCCTTTTTGGACATAATATGTAAAAAAAACTTTCCAAACGATCTGTGGATCCAAGCACTTTTGGCTAATCTATTAGTTATTATCAAGGATGTATTTTTGTTTATCTGAATGTGTCAATTTTTTTATAGCAATAGGAATTTTTAAGTTACCAAACACATTCAGAACATTGTGGCCATGTTCATAATTGATATTATTGAAAGTTCATTTCTTCTTTTTCTTATTAACACTTCCATTATTTTTAACTGTTTTCTGCATTTAGATGAGTGTATTATTTTTTCTATGTATGTGTCATGGATAGAGGTTGTTAGGTTCCTGTGTGTATATAAATGTATCCTAATGGAAAAATGATCAAAGTAAGTTTTCTTGATACATTGGACATACAACTATCAAGAAGAAAAAATAATCTACATATTTTATGTCCAAAACAGAAATCACTTGCATGAATGTCGGTCATCTTCAATGAAACATATGTATTACTTTAAACGTTATTTTTAGTTGATACCTTTTACTTCTTGAATATTCAGATCAGTAGACAAAATAGAATACTGTTTAAAATAAAGGAAGTGTCTACTCAAATTTGAGTATCCACTAAAACTAACATTTTAAAGTAATAAAAATATGTTGAATTAATAAATAAAAATCAATTCTTTAGAAATTGCTTTGTTTACATTTCATATACAAAATTGTGCAGTTATGACTTGCGAAAAAATCCGAACGAGTAAAGTGTGCTTTAAAGGAAGATAGGACCTTGCTTGATTAGGAAACAGGCAGGGTCTGTAATGTAAATTAATCCTGACCTAGCATTTCGGCTTCAGTTACTTTCTCGCTTTTCTTGGCAATTGTTCTGATGAGCTGTTCTCCTAAGTGCCTTGACTACATGAATTTAAGTGCTACTAGATTGGCAACTAGGTTTCACTGTTTTACTAGCTAGATACAATCATCAGTTCTTTTCTAATAATTAATTTTCTTGAACTTTTCTTGCTTTCCTGCCACCTACAATCTTCAAAAATTTAAATGTGTCATCAATTGCCATCTTCTGTCTTCCTAAATCCTGTTCCTTTATTTTCCTTTTCTTCATTTCTCCTCATTAAAGTCTACTCATTCTCTTTCACTCCCTGTGTCCTAGTGGCATTATCATCTTGCTTGGGGTGAATGATCAAAAGACAAAAAAAAAGCAAAACTGGTCAAAAATCCATATGAAGGTCTTTCTGTTGTCTTTGTCTTTCAACTGAAATATACAATCTGTCATAATTTGAAAGAGCCCAATTATAGAAAAGTAAAGGAAAGCCTTTTGTTCACGTAGATCCCATGACATTTAAATTCATTTTCAGATCACTTACCTCTTAAACATTTAGTATATAACAGGATATAAAAATGTCTTATCACTGTTTATTGAGATGATGTTCCTGTTTGGACTTTACAAAATTTAAACTATATTACATCTGCCAAGAGTTTTAAGTAAAAATAATAACATTTATTTTAATCTTTCCCACAGGTGACAGTACATCTTTCTTGACATTCCAGAAAGGTGATCTCATTACTCTTGAGCAACAGACTGGAGAGCAAGTTCTCAATTCTGGCTGGTCTTATGGCCAGTGTCTACGCACAAGACGCAGCGGTGACTTCCCGGCAGAATGTGTTTATGTTCTTCCCACAATCACTAAGCCACCAGAGGAAATTGTCGTAAGTATTTGCATGAAAACATCTAATAAAATGGAATCTCTTTCCCCAATTTTTTTTTTTTTTTTTTTTTTAATAATGATGTTCACCCTATACAAGGCCCAAGAGCCACTCGAGGTAAAGGTTTACAGAGTAAGAGGCACAATTTATGTGGATATGTGGGAGAGATATGGAAGCTGTCTGGAATATCTGATCCTTGCAATTAAAAGCAAAAGAAATAAGATGAAATACTACTAAAAAAATTTATGTATAGAAAAGACAGTGTACATTGTTTTGTGATGCACAAAACATGCTATGCTATGTTTTAGCATTCTTTGCTCATATGTGATCAAAGCCTGCTTAAATTTACAAGCATCTCATCAGACAACTGATTTATGTTTGAGCAAAAGTGACAAAAACTGATATTCCTCCACATTTAAAATATTATCATATGAAAAGCCAGACTCTAGTTAATAATAATTGATAATGCTTTATCATAGAAATTCAAACACTCATCTGTATAATTGATGGAATAATGGAAATACTTAATTTCAGATTAGTTATATTTAATTTGAAATAAAATTTATTTAAATAAATTGTGTTAATAGAAAATCAATTTTGTGTAGATTGATGAATAAATAAATAAATGGCAACATGTGCTATTTTTTTAAGCAGAATGTAAACTAAGAGAAAAGAAACAATATTTTACATGGTTTTATGTTGTTAATATGAAGTTTAAAAATCTTTTTCTTCCTTTCCCCCACCAAACAGGGCTTGTTTGCCCGTGGAGCTGAGTACACTGCAAGAGATGTTACACCAACCATGGAGAATCCTAACATAACAGAACATAACGAGAAACCCCATACTCTGGAGAGTTTCTCATATGATCATTTCAGGTGAGAATATTTTAGCTTTCATTTTCAGAGGTGATTGGTTGATTAATTACACCCAAATCCTAATTTAGAATAATAAGAATTAAAATGGCTTCTGGCCACTTTTTTTTTTTCCTTTATTACAATGTTTTGACCTCTCTACTCTCCAACTTCTTCAGCTGTCTATCATGTTCAGTAATTTTCTAGAAATGCAAAATTAAACCCTTAATTTGATCCATAGATGTATGTTCTCATTCTCTGTCCTTTTCAGGGAATTTCAGAATTCACAATATGAGGCTGATCTGTCTCTACACTGAGCCAGTGTTTATTACCATACTGCCTGCCTGCCTCAAAGATTGAACATATGATCTCTAGCAATATGATTTACTTTGGATTTATGTTAAAGGATTTGCAAAATTTATTAAACCTTAAATATAGTGTGATGTTATTATTCAACTAGTATTTTTACATTTGTTGTTTTGATCACTATATTTTGACCAGTGGGATCTCCAGCCTTCTTTAGTCAGTTAGAATAGAGTATATTTTTTTTTTTTTAAGCGTATCACCCCAAGCAAGGCTGGAAGCCACTATCACGCAAGGGGTTAAAGAAGGGTTGGAGGAAGAGCAGATAGGAGTGGTAAAGGAGAGGATGTGGAGAAAGAGAAAGACAGTGGGTCGATCAAGGCAAGGGGGTTACAGAAGATTTGGAGTGAGAGCAGATAGGAATGAAAGATGAAAGGATTTGGAGAAGGGAAGTGGATAGATCAAGGCAACTGGAGATGTCGATTGATGCTACACTTAAACCGTTGGAGATTGTATTTGTCAGGGAAACAGTAATAGGGAAGGGAGTTCCATAGGCGAGATGTGCGAGACATGAAGCTATTGGAGTAAAAGAGACGTCTACATCTAACAGTTTCAACGGTGTAGGGGTGGGAACGGGATGCCAGCCTCGTAGGACGTTTAAATTCAAAGTAGTATTTAAAAACTGAGAATAGAATATTTGAAAGTGAAACATACTGAAAAGTTCCTGACTTGAATCATTTTCCAAAATCTGGCCAACCATCAAACCTTTTTTTTTTTTTTTTTTTTTTTTTTTTTTAAAGGGCTTCTTGGTTGGGCTGAGATCTTTTCAGCACCACCCACTTGTGTGTGGGGATGAAGACAGGCATAAATATAATCACAACTGGAGGATCCATATCTCAGACATTCATAAATAATTTTGGCAAATTGAAAATGATTCACCAATTCAGGGTCAAATTGGGATCGAGTACAGAAAACAAAAAATCCCAAAATACTGTTAATTTTTTAAAATTTAAATTTTATGTTATTCTTATGATACAGCCTTTGTAAATGTAGAGCAGTGTCATGTTAAAATTTATTTTATATTTTTATACTATTGTTCCTTCAATACAAGGCCCAAAAGACACTCAATATAGAGGGTTACTGAATGAGGTTTTTGTAAGAGTGTAAAATGAAGAAGTATATATTAAGGGGGTTGTGGTGTAATTGTCATGGTTAAGAGTAATAGATAAAATTCTCAACAAATGGAATTGACAAAGTTCTCAAACAATAAGATAGAAAAGAAAAAGAACAGGGAAAAATATTAAGCAAACAATATATATATGCAAGTCAAAACTAGGCAAAGCAATATTAATAATGCAGAATGTTCACAAAGTAAGAATTGTGTTCGCACGCAAAAGGGTTACAGTCAAGTGATTATAGCATTCTGATTTCAAGAGGAGAAAGAAAAAAAATATGGCAGATGAGACTGCGAATTGGTCTATTTTTATTGGTTAGAAAGAAATTCCAACATGCATCTGTAGGATTTGTCCATGAATTGGGCAGAGGATGTTCTTAGTAGTCATTCCTATGACTAAAAGCAACAGGGATAATATTGAGAAAATTTCTCATAAAATATCGTCAAAATCCAAGATATATATATCCATATGAAATGAGAACAAATCAAATATAACTTCAATTTTACGAATAACATTGATTTAAAAGAGGGCTCAATACATTGACTAAATCCTGATGAAATGTGTTAATACACATTGAAACATGATTGCATTTGTGTAGTGTTATTCACATGTTGATGTAATATCCTAAAATAAAGTATATCAGCACATTATTTCTCGCACTGACTCACCTCCCTTGACAATTAGTCTCACCCTCTTTAGGTATATATTACTTCTAGTAAAATTCAGTTATTTCTTTTTTCCTTATTTGCTTTTTAAGTTATTACTAAGAAAACCTTGTACACATCTTTTCTGTCAACTTTAATTTCAATTGATTTTTATATTTAATGCTTTTTTTAAATAATTCATAATCAATTTTTTGTTGGGAACCAGCAGCCACTGATGATATAAGTTGTTTTTAGACAAGTGCATACATACAGAAATGCAATTAATAACATTTCTGTTTTGATATTATAAAGAAATGAAAATTATGGTTTTGTTAAATGTTTTCTTTCAAGTACTTTAATATTAAAAGTGTTAAAGCAACACAATTTTCTTTGGGGTAACACTTATCATTGTGATTACCAGTTAAAATGAATACATTTATTCCTTATACTCTGAAATAGAATGTCTGTTCATTTGTGCTGTTATGTTTTAGAAAAGAAAGAGTAGTTGTTTGAATTTGTTAAAACATTTGTCAACCATTGGTTTGTTTGCAGACCCCCACCAAAGAGGACAATGACAAAAACTCTTTCCACGGCAAAAAGGCGACGTCAGGATGATTTGTGGCGCTATTCAAAGGAACCCATCAAGCAACCACTACTTAAGAAGCTTAATGGTAGAGATGACATGAACCAAGAGGCTTGCTTGTGTTTCTTATATATCCTTTATTTAAAATAAATATATATTGTCATTTAAGTAATACATGTACCTTTTATTGAAATGTCTATATGAAGTTTATATTCTTTATTGAAAACAAATATATAGATAATTTATATATCCTTTGTTTATATGCATAAAGAGACTGCTGAAAATGACCAGCTCAAGCAAGAAGAGAATCCCTCAGAAAAATCTTCTGAAGGATTCTCTTCTTGCTTGAGCTGGTCATTTTCAGCAGTCTCTTTATGCATATAAACAAAGGATATATAAATTATCTATATATTTAGGAAGTGGGTTGGGCTATGAAATTTTATCCATCACACACACACACACACACACACACACACACATATATATATATATATATATATATATATATATATAATCAATAAAATAGGACATAACTTTAATTTCACCAATGCCAGCCTTATAAAAAAAAAACATAACCCTTTAAAGAGAAAAACTACGTCACCATTTTCCTACAGATCCATTATTCATGAATCTAACTTATCTCTTCCGAATGCATAAAAATCAATATATATAGAAAATACGCACAAGATATACTTTAATGAAAATTTTTTTGCAGTGTCTCACTAACCTTTACACACTTTAGCATCCAGAATGTTTTCTTACTTATTTGAATATTATCTGTTACACATGACATGTATCCAATCAAAACATCCTACCGCATCTTACTAACTTTTACACACTTTAAGGTCGAGAATGTTTGCCACACATAATTGAATATTATCTGTTACTTCATTACACATGACATATATCTAACCAATGAATAGCCAAACACAACAGACCATTAATCTGCATCTCTTTGCTTTTTATCATTTTTTATCATTTCTATCTTAATCTCTGACAAAGTGAAACATGTTAGATTAAGATCTGTTTCCTACTTGTTCTTTATCCTATCATTCATATCTATCTATCTATCTATCTATATATATATATTATTTAAACATTATTTTTAGTGGATACCTGTATTTGAGTTGAACGTCATGTTTTTTAAACAGTGTTTATTTCATCTACCAATCTGCATTTGAGAAAATCTAATAAAGAAAATACGCCCTCTGGTAGAATTTGAACCTGCATCCTCCTTTGTAAGAGGAACCACCATCTGATCAGGTGTGCTTTAATCATGTGTGCTTAAGTTAAGTCTTTGAATGAAAAGCACCTGTGATTAGTTCCTTTTGCTGTTCTCCACAATCATTCCATGGATGCCATTACAATTGGCTTAAAAAGAAAGGAAATATTTGAATTATGTTTCAGTACCAAAACACATGATTATACAGTCTGAAAGTTTTGTTTTCTTACTTATATCATGTAGCAGTTACTCATCAAAGTGACTAACATAACTAAAGTGATAGAAATGATTTTCAATGTGCGACTTGGATATTTTGAGTATCATGACTATGATCTGCATTACATAGCATTGGTTATTCACAAATAATTACTTCATGTAATTGCAATCATCATTAAGATTCAAACAAAGAATTTTCAAACCACTTTTGACATATTTAATCATTCATTGTACCTTCTTCATGAACTTCCTAAATCTTTTATTTTCTTTACATTTAAGTTTCATTTTTACATTTTTTTAAATTAAAAAAAAACATAATATAGTAAAAATATTGCTTAATTTAATTCAGTAAATAAAAATGTACCAGTTTTGAAAATTTTTTATAAAAATTCATACTGATATTATGGCTATCATGGCACAGTCAAAAGTGACTCTTTTGAATGTAGTTAAAAATAAATGCTTCTAATACCATATGACAAAAACAGAGCAAACATTCTGGCCAATCATCTCTGTGTATGTAAATGTTTGATATTTGTTAACACTCAGTTATTTATAAATACCTCATATTAATTTGTTATAAAGATTCCCTTGTGTTCACCTTCAAATGTTTTTTATAATTGAAAATAAATGATTAGTTTTTGTTCCTTAATTCAATTCACCCATCCTCAAGTACATGGGTGATCACCCTTGCCGAAGAGGAAGGGCACTGAATGAATTAACAGATGAAATTTTCAAACCAGCATTAAAAACTGTAAGTAATTTTTAGAAGACTAAGTTTACAAAATTCAATAATGGAATTTCTCAAATTCACTGACAAAAATAATTTTCAGTTTTATTTTTGCATTTATTAAAAGCAAAGAAATAGTAAAAGATTAATATTTTATTTTTATTATATTTTTTTCATTTTATTGTTGCTTTTTATCAGAATGTTTTAAATGAAATACCTTCCAAGTAAAACAAAGTAGAAAAAAAAAAAAAAAAATAGCTTCTGATAAAAGTTGATAGGGGTCAAGTTTTTGTCAAAAGATGTTTCTTTGTTCCTACTTGATGTTATTTTAATGGCCTGAGGGAACATTGTGATCAAAAGTAACAATAAAATGAAGAGAGCTAGTCAAAAATGAATGAGGAAAATACCTGATCTCTAAATTCAAATGAATTAAGTTTAATAAATTGCTGTTTCTATTTCAGGAAATCCTCCGTGACGAAGTCTATTGTCAGATTATTAAACAACTAACTGATAACAAAAACAAGTAAGTCTTTGGTTTCAGTTAATATTCATTTGAAAACAACTTTAGATTAAAACTATTTGTTGATTTTTATACTATTTATTTTCATTCCAAGAAGAAAAACACAATCTCTCACATGTTTATTTTTATACATTTTGATGTGTAGTATAGTTTTCTTTTTTTTTCTCAAACATTGATCCATTTACTGTTAAAATCTGTCCAATTATGGGATACTCAGGACTATTTGGGCATATTTAAGTATAATTGATATACATTATTTTTCAAAATTTCTTTTAGAAGTTAATCATTGTTTATTAGTCAAGTAAATCTACATTGCTTTCCTAACAGACATACTCACTTCAAATCCTGAAAAACTCATTCTGTCTTATAAACAATAATTGTGTGAACAAAATAATTTATCAAGGTGAACATTTTTTTGATTTGTGAATTGGTTATTAAATTTCTATGTTTGTATTTAAAATGTTATTTTTTAGAGGGAGAACCTTAATTTTCCAATAAAAAAATAATTTACAAATAATAACCATAAAAAGTAAGATGCAAAAGTTCAAAGCATTTAAGGCCAAATATGAGGTGTGAAAAGATTGTATTGTACCAGTTTTGCAATTGGGAATGGCTTCACTTGATATTTACAAAGTTAATTCATTATATTCTGAGCCCAGTTAAGAGAGGTAGAAGGTAGGAAAATTACATGCCCCAGTCTTTGAAATGTAGAGGACTTGCCTGAATTGATGTTCATGAAGCTTAGCTTGATACAACACAAGACCAAATAACAAGTAGAAAGATTATATTACACCAATCTTTTAAATGAGAAGGGACTCCCTACTTTGAAAATCTTCAAAATCGTAACCTTTTATCTAGGTTAAGACACTGACTTCTGGCACCTGTGGAAAATAGGTAATCTTACCACCCATCCTCCTTCAACATATCCTACTGTTAATATTCCACATATTTTCAAATAGCCTCTAAATTTCCAAATAAAAATTCCATCACCTTTCACATCTAAGCTTAGCCTAGTCTGACAAAAGGCTAAATAAGAGCAAAAAGTTTGTTATGCTTATGTTCCAAATGGTGAGCACTCTACTGTTTGCTTTGAAAATCAACATTCAAAATCTTGGCTTTTAGTTTGACTTAAACACTGACCACTGCACTAATGTATGATTTACAGCCATCTCAGCCACCAAGCAGGCCTACATTTATTCACATATATAGTTATTTTTTTAATACCAAAATTCAAAATACAAGGCTCGACAACTACTCAAGATAAAGGGTTACTGTTATGATGATAATGATGAATGAAATGTATGATATGAATGAAAGAGAAGCTGAAGATATGGAGGATAGATAATAATTGATCCTTGACTGGAAGATGTTAAGATTGTAGTGTTCAGGGAAGCACCCACACAAGTGTCTATTCTACAAATTGGCAATTCTGTGGAAAATGCTGTTTGAGTGGAAATTTTTTTTACATTTGGAATATGGAAGAAATGGAAATGATTCAATTCTATGGAAGTAGCATGGTATCTTAGCAGTAAGAGTCTGAACTGGTGGAACTAAAGACTGGAGCTCATCTGAACATTTACCATGGAAATAGTGATATGCCTGTCATGTTGCATTTGTGGGAAGGGGGCTGCAGAACAGAGAATAAGTCTTCATCACAATACTGTATAAATGATTTTGAACTCTATCAAAAACTGAAAAAGCAAAGATTGTGCAGCTCCAGCCCAGATATGGCAGCAATACTTTATTTTTGGTCTAGTCTAACTCTTGTGAAGATAAAACAGGACAAGAGTCAAACACTTTCTGGAGTAATAAAATGAACTGACCATTTTTGCAACAACTTTAGCAATAGATTGTATACACAAGTTCCACTTGAGGTTTTAATTTGGCACAAAGATAAAATGGTTGGGAGAATCAGGATAGGAAAATTGAGCTGTACCAACTTTAATATGTGAGGAGGACTCAATTGTCTTGAAATTCAGCATTCAAAATCGTGGTTTTTTCCCTTGGTTCAAACACTTATCACTGGTACCAATGTAAATACTTTAGACATACATATGACAGATCTCAGTTTTTTTTTGTGTTGTTTTGATATGTATTGATTTGTATACACGTGTTAATGACTCTTTTTATTCTTATGAACAGGTTGAGTGAAGAAAGGGGTTGGGAGCTGATGTGGCTGGCAACTGGCTGTTTTGCCCCCAGTAATGTACTGCTGAAAGAACTTACCCAGTTCTTAAGGTCCAGACTTAACCCTCTAGCCAATGACTGTCTGCAGCGGCTCCAGAAAACACTCAGGTAAAGCAGTTGACAAATTTATTTGAGTTTTGATTTTAAACTCTGTTTATCCTTTAAATATTATTACAATTACAGTTGAACAATATGTCTGGACTGAAATAATCATATTTTTCACATGGTTTCAATTCCTTAATACATTTATTCATAATTAATATTTGGTTAGCAAAAATTAATTTGTTCTGTTATTTTAATCTGAGCAAAAATGATATTGCTGAATTTTATAAAGAAAATCTTGGCAAATAAGTCAGAAAAGAAATAAAAGTATACAACATTAATATCAGTCTTAGAAGTGACAAAATATTTCTATTTGAAAAATAAAAAAAATTTAACAAACTAAAGAAAGTGCATAAGACAACTGAGCTTATCAAAAGTTGAGATGAATTTTTTTTTCATTATTTATATTTGATTAGCTTTCTTCATCTTATTTTTATCTGAACATTTTATGGTTTAATATCTGATTGTTAAAATAAGTAGCAGGAATTAGAATGAGATAATAGCTGCTGATAAGACTTGAACCTTCATCCCATATCTCAAAAGCTCATCTTTCTTCATGAGGAGTTGATAAGCCATAAAACAAAACAACCAACCAACTCTTCTTTATTCTGATTGATCCTGTTTATTTACAGCATATTCATCTGCAGAATATTGTGATAAAATGCAACAATAAGAGGAAAAAATACTAAAAAATGAACGAATGTGCAGTCTTCTTTTTATTCAGAAAAGAGTTAAAAAGATTTAATAAAGGAAGGAATTAAAGATAAAAAAGAAGCAGATTTTATTCATAAAGCCATTTTAATCTCAAGGATTTAAAGATTAAGACTTTGTGTTAAGAATTTAAATATATATTTTTTATGGGGATATTTATAGTAATGTACTTTTCAATCATCATTTCATATGTATATATATATATATATATATATATATATATATATATATATATATATATATATATATATATTTCATGTCCATTCAAGATATGATCAATTGTAGCTTTCCACAGATTCCTTTTCTTTATTATCTCTGAATTTCCATGACTTTTTCAAAAAGATAGTTGAATGTTTTCCCATTGCCTTCTCCATGGTTTTGAATTATCCTAGACTCAAGGCTAGAGAAGCCAATCTACCTTGGTATTTAACACATATCTTAGTTGGGAGACCTGACGGATTCATGCCTTTTCCCTAGAGCATAGAGAAAAATGAATGTAACAGACTAGGCTAGAATTTGAACTCAGCCTATTGATTCTTTCTATTATTTAACCCACACCTATCTCTCTGAGATATATATATATATAAGTGAACATTGAAGTCAACACTCACAGGCGACAGGCTGTTTCATGCTGGACTCAATCGTCAGGCAGTGAATGCTGGATTTTTCCTCGGCTATCTATATATGGGTGTCAGTGATGCATTGTGGGTAATCTATTCTGGTGGTTATTTTGCAGGGAGTGGCTTGTTTGTTTTATTTATTTATTTGTTTGGGTTAATTTATTTTACTTGTTTTTCATTTTGTATTATTTATTCTTTTCATTTTTTTGATGTTTTATTAACGTAGTAAAAAGTTGGTGGGGGGATTATTAAATAGTTTGTTTTGGTCTGGGAAGATAATTAAAGCTATTTATTCATCCAATGTTTAGATTGCTTGCAATAGTCTATTCTGCTTTTTAACGGGTGCACAGTTTTTAATTTATTTATTTGGGTTGATTATTTTTACTTGTTTTTGCTTATTTATGCTTATTTTTATTAGTTCTAAGTTATTTTAGCAGGGGTGATTTGTTAATTTATTTGGATTAATTTTTATTAGTTTTTTTATTTATTTACTTATTTTTATTTTGTATATTTTTATTTATTCAATTTGGTTTTCAATTTTTGAGTAATGTAGTGATGTTTTTTTATTGATATATAGCAGTTATAGCTATTTTTACATCCAATTTTTGGATCGGTTGTTGTAGTCTATTCTGAAGGTTATTTTGGTGGGATTGGCTTGTTAATTTGTTCATTATTTACTTTATTTACTTATTTGGGTTGACTGTTTTTACTTGTTTTTTATTTATTTTATTTTTATTTATTCTATTTTGTCTATTTTAACAGGAGTTGTTTATTATTTGTTTGGGTTAATTTATTTTACTTGTTTTTTATATTATTTTGTATATTTGTATTTATACATTTCAGTTTTTGATTTTTAAGTAACATAGTAAAATTTTGTTTTCACGTTTGCATTTTGAGATGAGCTCAGATCATTTATTTAGTAATTTATTTTAGTCTGAGAAGGTAATTAATAGCTATTTTTTCCTCCAAGCAAAGTTTGCGGGTTTTTGATTGATTGTTGTAGGCTGATGATCTTTTCCTTATTTTCCATGATATTTTTGGTGTGATTTGTGTTTTGTTTTTAATTTCACAGATATACTTGTAAAGCATTGTACTGTTCACATATTTACTATTTGTGAAAGATGTTTTGTGTGCATAGTTTCTTTGTTTCCAGGGTCCTTCAGTTACTCCTATATATACTTTTTCTTTATTATCTGGTGATAAAAAAAAAACATCACTATGTTACTCAAAAATTGAAAACCAAATAGAATAAATAAAAATATACAAAATAAAAAATAAGTAAATAAATAAAAAACTAATAAAAATGAATCCAAATAAATGAACAAATTAACAAATTACTTAAAATAACCATTAGAACTAATAAAAATAAACATAAATAAGCAAAAACAAGTAAAAATAATCAATCCAAATATATATATATATATATATATATATATGATTTATGTTTTTATTCCATGTGGCTCCAGCTCTTTATGTCTATCATGGTTAAGTTGCCAGAAATTTATCTTATGACATTGTAGTTTATATGAACACTACCAAACGTGAATGATAAATTAAAGAAGATCTTCTCTATTCTTGGACTCTCATATTATTAATAATAATAATAATGGTTAGTTAATAAAATCTCTCCTATCATCATCATAGAAGACATTTTATTAACTAATCATTATTATGAATTGCTGGTCATAATGTTCTGAAAGTCCAAGAATATATAGTATGTAGTATATCTAATTTAATGCATTGAATATGTAACTTATTTGTAATAATTATGAAATTATCATGCTTTAGATTTATATTTATTTTTGTAGTAACTCTTATCACGTTCTAACTAAAATAAAAAAGTAAGTAAAAAATACAAAACAATCTTTTGATTGCTTTTTTTATTGTTTTGTTTCTCTCTATAGAAACATAACAAATATTTAAAATCAAAACATCAAAAATATGAATATTTGCCTATACAAATTAATAACTCAAATCATAAATTTTCAGCAATATTTTGTCATAAATTGTAACTGTTTATCTCACTCTAAATTCTTTTTCAGAAATGGAACCCGCAAATATCCCCCTCACCATGTTGAAGTAGAAGCAATAAGACATAAAACAACTCAGATTTTGCACAAAGTTTATTTCCCCGATGATACTGATCAGGTAAGTGCTCAGTGTTCAAGCCTACATAAAAATTCATGATCTTGAATGTTGATTTTTGCGAGTCAATTTTACCAAGTTGGATTATTGTTGGACACAGCTTCAGTTCCTATTTTCCTTTCTTATGACTTACAACAAATTAAGCAAAGCTTAATAAATCTTCAGAAATGAATAATCTACAATATTCTTATCAGATAGATCTATCAAATGGAAACACTAGCAACTAATTTGTACTTGATCTTCTCACAAAATCATAGTGTAAGGATTTCTAATTTCTTTTATTATATTCAAAGAATTTTCTATTAATTTATATATGCACAGTGCTTATTGGAAAATACTCAATATCAGTGATAGAGCTAACATATTTAGTTGAATGGATATGAGTTTGTAACAAATTCATATTCAACTAATATATATATATATATATATATTATATATATATATATTTTAATGATAAAATATGACAAAGTGGAAAATGTTTTTGTGTGACATGTTTTGTCCTTCAGGACTTCAGCAAACTAAAGTGATGTTTACATTGATGTGATTACATATGTGCATGAAAGAAAAGCTATGCTGATAATTTCAAATCAAATTTTTTTTTTTTAAATGTTTTGGGTATATAGTCTAGCTGATTTCATTTATTTTTTTTTTTGTTCATGTTTCCATCATTTTTGTTTTTGTTATTAAATATCATGCATTGTGATAATAGAAGATCTGCCAAGAAAGGTGAAATTTTGTTTATATATATATATATAATATATATATATATATATATATATATATATATATATATATATATATATATATATATATATATATATATATATAGTGGATACACAGGTTTGATTTAATCTGTTGGACTTAATCCATATTTTCCACTTTTGATCTTCAATGTTATAAAAACACTAGAATAATCCTTGAAATTTTTTGAGAGGGGAAGCTCAGATTTTACTTATATTCTCAAATCGAAAATACTTGAAATTGAAAGAGAATATTAAAGTAATGGTCACTCTTTCAAATAACTGACCATGCTTTGCATTGCTTAACTTTAAGAAATCTGAAGTATCTGAACTCAAAGCAAAAACTTATTGTAAGTTAAAAAATTAATTTAACATGTGATTAAATATTTACATTTTATTTTATCATTGAAGTTTAAATTGTAAATGATATATTTTGTTAATGTCTTTCATAGTTTCAAGTCAAAAACTTTATAAATGTAAAATCTATTTCAGGCTTTCGAAGTTGATTCTAGCACAAGAGCCAAAGATTTCTGCCAAAACATTGCCCAAAAATTACGCCTTAAATCTTCAGAAGGCTTCAGCTTATTCGTTAAAATTGCTGATAAAGGTAAGCCAGACTTTGTTTGCTTCAATATTGCCTAGAAAATTTTTTCTTCGTTACAATTCTACCTCAAATGAACTGGATCAAGTGAAGATAACTCTTTAGAGGAAATTTAAAAATCAGTCTCCCGGTATATTTATTTGAATATACCTTGCAATTTATGTAATAATATTTTTACTCTTTTTATGTCTAAATGTTAATGTTTATTTCTTGGAAAATAGGAATAGTTGATTGACATTTTGCTGTATAAAATACAGTAAATTGATACAAATAATTTTAGATTAAGATGTTTTTTTTCTATTAACAAAAATCTGTTTTGAAGAACTTATGTTCATGGTTGATTCATGCTGTGGACAAAAAAACTTGATCGATTTGCAATTTGAATAAATGCCAACTTCTGTGAACAATAAATATCTGTGGGAATAATGTAAAAGTCCAGTGTGCATTAGAAAAAGGCATGGCTCTATTGTCTTTTGCCTATGGTTTAAATAAAAGTGCAGACTGGACTCTCTTGCTTTGATATGGCAACCAGGAAAACTCTGAATTCAAAACCAGCCTGAAGATGATTGGGCTCTGTCACTCTGACTTGCCCAAGACACACCGCTGATGCTACAACTGCAGTATATGTAGTGCTCTTACAATCCTAATGTTTTATGGGTTTTTTTCACATGTTAGGTTTAAATAGTGGAAACGGCATTTAAATTTTGTCATTTTAATAGACAAAAGCTTGCAGTGTACTTTGACTGGAAATATGCTCTTATTATTTTCTTTGACAAGGTTCTCATACCAGAGATCTTGTATTATGGGTACATTGTATCAAGTTATATAACCTCAGACAGAGAGCACCTTTTGTAGAATATTTACAGGACCAAGCAACACACACTTCTGAAATTATGAGATACTCTTTATTCCAATTTTCTTAATGTAGGTTTATAATTTTGATGGTATAAACCCAAATGATAACGGAGACAGTAATGGCTTGAGCATCTCACCTTCTGGCAACTTTGATCTGGAGGTTGGTGTATCTCGAGGATTTGTGCAAATACAGATTAGCTGGATTATTCTATGATTTGCTAGTAGCAGGTTAACAACCAGTAGGAACCTGGCTTTTCACGCCAAACCTGCCATAGAGGTTGATATATCATTAAACTAAAACAACCAAACCAAATCCAAACCAGCCCTGCCTAACCATGGCTCCTCCAGTTGCCCTCAGAGCTTGTTTTAATAGACTTGCAGTCATGACAATTTACTTTTTTATTATTTATTTCCATCATTGCAAAAATGGGTTTATTGATATGAGGTTGTTCCTTTTCTAGTGTATTTTGTCATTTGTTATTATTTATGTTTCAAACTATTTCCTTCATAAAATTTGAATTATAAAGACATGTGAAATTTAAAAATAGGCTTTTTAAATTAGATTTGGTATTGTTTTCTGTTGCAGTTATCAGTGTTCCAGAAGGAGATTTCTTCTTTGATTTTGTCAGATATTTGACTGATTGGATAAGAAAAGCAAGACCATCAAGGGAAGGTAAGAAAAACCACCATTTTTATTTTTTATTCTAATTTTAAGTTTAAATTTATTTTGCCCTGTTTAGAGCCATTTTGATTCATTTCTTTTAATTTTTTTTCTTGTAGGCTCTGTATCTCCATTCACATATCAGGTCTTCTTCATGAAGAAACTGTGGACTAATACTGTTCCAGGAACAGATATCAATGCTGATACTATTTTCCATTACTTCCAGGTCAGTTCTTTCTCTTTGTTTGTTTTTTATTTTGCTATAAAGTGATTTCTCTCTTCTTAGAGATATTGTCTCCTCTCATTTTTTTGCCCTCCCTCCCTTTACTAGACCACCTTCACCCACAAGTATTTTCATATATATTCACGGTGCAATGGGTAAATTGTTGCCAGTTTAGATTTTTAATTTCACGCATGCACATTATTTGTTTTGATTTTGTCAACTGCACAATATAGTAGGGTCAGTTGGGTACTGTCTGTAAGAACAAGCACTCTGTCAGAAATTTGGAAATGGCATGCTGTATTGCTTGGCATTCATGCTGGAAGTGCCAATATGAATATTTCAGAGTGTTTGGGTGTCAATCTGAGAACAGTGCAGAAGATTAAACAAAAATTTTCAATATGTTCAAACCAGATATAAGTAAAATTATTAGCTGATCTTTTATCATCTTGTATTAATGTGGGAATGTTGATGTTCTTTAAATTATTTTAAAGCTGTATATATTACATAACCTAACTCGAGTGGCTCTTGGGCCTTGTACTGAGTGAATATGATTGTGTAAGAATATATATATATATATATATATATGTGTGTGTGTGTGTGTGTGTATAATATATACATTATTATATATCTAAGCCAAAACAATCACTCCTGCTTAAAGAGGGATGACTGGCAGGACTTGATATAAATTAACTTTTAAATCTTCAAGTGAAACTCAGAGTGAGCTTTACTCAATAACATCTTGGTTATAGAACCAAGCCCATTGATGGTTGTTCAATAAATGTTCAACTATTGCCAAGTCAGTTGTGTTAATGCACCTATGCAGATTGTCCAAATTTAATTTTAAAATTTTTAACATCAGTTTTGGAAATAAAAAATATTGGAGAAGGGAAAAAACACATTTTTTGGATGCACCTTCTTGAGCAAAAGTAGAAAACTACTAAGGACAACAAGGGATAGAAAATTTTGGAGAGCTATGATTGCCTATGACCTGAAGGAATGTGGCACAGAAGAAGTGACATGAAAATTCATTTGTTTACAGTAGCTGTTTTAACACTGACAGAAATTAGTCAAAACTGAATGTATTTAAAAATTTTTTAAAATTAAATTTACTTTTCTTTATTTTTTCATTGCAGGAATTGCCAAAATATCTACGCGGTTACCACAAGTGCAGTAAGGAAGATGCTGCCATTTTAGGTGGCCTTATCTATCGTGTGAAATATGGAGACGATAAATCACAGCTTCAGAACATTCCGTCAGTTTAATTTCTTTTTTACTTAAATGCATTGTTTTTATCATTAATCAAGAGAAATTAAAATATTTTTAATATCACAAGTTTAAATTACATTCTTTTATATATGATTTACTATTTTACATTTTTCAATCCCCAACTTTTATTTATTATTATTTATTTTCATTTATAAAAAGAAATGGGAGCGGCAAAGTAGACTTAATAGACTTGTTGCTACATCTGGTCTGGTACCACTGCTACATATTTAGAGATTCTTGATAAAATCCAAGGAAGAATCTGCAGTGTTACTGGTCCTGACCTGGCACCTCTGCTTCGGTCACTTTCCTACCACCATAACATAGCTTCACTATGTCTTTGCTAAAAATACTTTCATAGTAATTGTTCTGATGAACTTTCCTTTTTGGTACCTAAACTTTATGAATTTAAGCATAGTACTAGATTGGTGCCAAGGGACCATCATTTTACAGTTGAAATGGTAAGATGTAACCGTATGCTAACAGTTTCTTCTGTCATGCTTCTCGATTGTGGAACTCTCTTTTGGCTTCTTGCTTCCTAGTCAACTTTGGTCTTCAAAAGTTAAATGCAATGTCAATCCTTATCTTCTGTTGTCTTAATTTCTGTTCCTTTATTGTTCTCTCTCCTTAATAGTTTTTTCTTTTTCTTATATTCTCTAACACTCAGTAACCCCTTGTGTCTTAGTGGCTTTATTGCCTTGCTTGGAGTGAAATGATAAAAAAAAAACAGTTGAGAGAAAATTTGTCTTCACATTGTATTAATGTCTTTGGAAAAATAATGAACTTCTCTTAATAGTAGGTCAGCTCAGAGGTTAGATTATGCCACCATTTCCATTTAACCTAGTACAATATGTTGCATGTTATTAGGGGAGAAGGTGGGCATACTACTAAATAATTAACATTGCCTCAGGAGATGCAGTGAAGGACCCAGTAATAAACCTTAATCAACTTCTAGGTCATGGAATAACTGGATTTTATTAAAAGGAATTTGATGATTCTTGGTTATAAATTTAGATCAACTCACCTTACAATGAATTCTGGGATTAATAAAATATTTTTAATACAAGTTTTTTTTTTTTTTTTTAATCATTTCACCCCAAAGAAGGTGATAATGCCACTAGTATGCAGGGGGTTACAGGAAGTGAAAGAGAAAATTGAGAATAGAAAGGACAAAAAAATGAACAGGGTTCAAAAAGATAAAAGATGGCTATTGACATTGCATTTAAATTTTTAAAGATTGTAGTTATCGGGAAACAAGGAAACAGAAGAGAGTTCCACAGGTGGGAAGTATGAGAAGAGAAACTGTTGGAGTAGAAATGGTGGTTACATTTACCTAATTCAACAGTAAAATGTTGGGACTTAGTTGTCAATCTGGTAGCATGCTTAAATTCATGTAGTCTAGGGCACCAGGGGAAAAAAGATCATCAGAGCAGTTGCCATGGAAATATTTGTAGAAAAGGCAGGGAAACTGGAATTAATCAGGGAAACTGGAATTAATTGTTGAAATAAATGCTATCACATTTTAAAATTCAATAAAAATGGCTGAGAAATCATTAAAGTTGCTTCTGAAATGTAAAACTAAATGACCCTACATTTGTTGCTCATAAATTGTATTTTATAATTGTGTAAAGCATTTACAGAAATAATGTTTCTGAGCCAAGCAACATTTGCAACAAATTTCAATTCACAAATAGATTTATTAGCATGAGACAAGGGAAGTACGGTGGAGTAATGAATAGCAGCTTGGCTTGAGGAATCAGAGAACAGAGTTCAAATTCTAGTTGAATCCATTACATTCACTTACATCACTTACATTCACTGCTAATACTCTTGGGAAAGATATGAATTCTCTTCTTCTCCCCTCAGCTATAGGTAAATAGCAGGACAGACTGGCTTCTATAGCCTTGGATGGCAACTGGTCTACTGCAGAAAGAAATGGCAACCTAAAGCAGGAAAAAATCTGCCTCGTCAGTCATGTATCGAAAGATACATGATTGCCTAAGCATGTATCATGCATGGCACATGGACTGAGCATGACAAAAATATTTTAATAAATTTAAAAAAATATAAATATTTGATTTTCATACATGCACATGCTCCAAGTTAGCAGGAAGGCCAAGACCAACTTTGCATTTCCCAACTCCCATCAATAGTGGAAATAATCGATTTTTTTCATGTTTCTATGGCAGTTTTCATGTAGTTTGCGGCCATTTTCTACTGGCCAGAGTGAGAGCTTATAGCTGGCTGCCATGAATAGGCAGGAAGATTCTATTGGCCAGCGTGAGAGCCAACAGCTGACTGACATGAATATTAACTAGCATGCAAAAATATCGATAGCTGCATTGTTCACAAGTGGGAAAAATTTTAATCTGCATGGCACTTTACTCCAATTGGCTCATTCGCTTGCTTAAACTCAACGTTGATTCTGATTCCACAGAACTGGGTTGGATGTGAAAAAGTATTTGTTGTTAATTATAATACAGTGGCAGTCTGTTACAGTTTCATAACTGGATTCTGCATGTCTCAGTCATATGTGCTGCAGAGGAAGGTAATGATATCAAGTGTGTGGGTCACTTCCTGTCAAGTTGAAATCCACCTTAAATAAATACACGCCATCAGCACTTTCTTCTAATCTGATTTTTTTCACCTCTGAGCAATGCTTGCAAAGCCAAACAGTGACAGGGAATGGATGATGGGAGCACGTTTCAGTGAAACTGGAAGCTTCTAATCTTGAACCTGCATGTTGACATCAAATTTAGTCATCAACGCCATCATCAAAAAGGAAGGGATCAGCAAAGAAGAAATTAAATTCTTGGATGTGAGATAAAGCTAACAATGATGATTATTTTCATCAATTCTTTCCATTAAAACAGGAAAATAATGTTATAAAATTAAAGCACAATGCAATTTGTTTTCAGTGCAGAATTTTTTCAAAAAATATAAATCATTCTTCAATAATTTATCACTTTATTCACAGTATATTTTATAAAATTTGACAGCTGTCAATGTTAAGTCTAAATAAATGAAGGTCTAGAATATTTTGTCTAATTTAAGCCTATTTGATTTGAAAGTTTTAATATTTGATTAATTATTAGTAAATATTTTCATGATGATCCTTTCTCTGCAACTTGATTTTCAAACTTCAATAAATCAAAATTATATTTGATTGATTTTAATTTTGTGTTTTGATTTCCATTTCAGGAGAGTCTTAAAAGAATATGTTTCTGCTGACCTCATAAAGACACAATCTGCCGAAGACTGGAAGAGAGTAAATTTCAGATTTTCTTTCATTTTATTTTGAATTTGAATTTTTCTAAATATTTTTTTCAGTTTAAAATAGTCATTCTTGATTTTAAAAAAGGGGGGGGGGCAAAATAGAACAAAAGTATCATGATAAAAAGTAACAATAATAAAATTAACTAAAATTCTAGAACTGGTAAATAATATTTTCCCTTTATATTAACTATATGTTTCAACATTTAGTGTTTTTAATGTCAAAGTAGCTTTTGTAGTAATACAGTTATTCCACATTTCCCCAAAACAAATGTGTATGATGATGATGATAAAAACTCCCAACTGCATTTTAGTGTGGTTAATCCAAATCATTGTTTTAATGAAATATGATTGTTATCATAAGTAAAACAATTATTAAGAAGAGTAATGAATCCAGATGAATTTGTATCACATTCAAAATGGCTATTTTGTTTTATCACAGCAAATTATTACACAGTACAATGAGGTTGGAGGGAAGACAGATCAAGAAGCCAAGATTGAATTCCTGAAAAAGATTGCAACATGGCCCACATTTGGATCAGCTTTCTTTGAAGTGAAAGTAAGTAAACATGTTTTTTCCTTTTTATTCTTGTTATTCTGCTCTTACTTTTGAGTGAGAAAAAAATTTGAAGAATAGAAAAATGTTTTATTTCATTTAGTTTTGGTAAAGTATCTTTAGATATTGTTATTAATAGGTTTGAACAGTTTATTGTTTACTATCTCCTCAACTGGGAGTTTTGCAGAAAATATATCTGCTTGTTAAGGGGTTAGATAGTAAATTGAATTTATTTACAGATATCATATAATTAAAAGATGTTGCTTAAATTTATCTAAAATGTTATTAATTTTTTCATCGACTTTTTTAAAAAATTGTTTTTTTCTTAAAGATGCTATTAAATGACATAATCTAATTACATATTCCTATCCATAATGGAAATGTTTTGATTATATAAGAATTATCTAACATACACAAATGTAGTACTTCAAAGTATATTGTTAGTCAATACCATCTTTAAGAAAAAATGAATTTGACATTAAAATATTAACATATTTTTAGAGAAATTTAAGAAAATTCTTTTAAACATTATATCATATTTGTAAATAAATTCAGTTTACTATCTAACCTGATGAATGCATAATGTATACCATTTCTGCAAAATGCTAAGTTTAAATAGTTATTTTATTTACTAACACACACACAAACACACGTAATTATATATATATATATATATATATATATATATATATATAATTTGTAGGCAGTGTAAAATAAATCTGCGAAAAATTGAGTAAATATTCCTATTCTAACCTTTTAATTTAACAAAATGATGCATTACATGAGTTATATAAAAGTTGCATCAAACATAATGCCTCTTAATTATATTTACCCACACACATCACAGGTGGATGTTGGTATTAAAGGTTGAACCTTCTTGCCAATAACACTTAATGTTTTTGTTTTTTTTGTTATAGTTTTCTAACAAAATAACATGTAAAGTGTATATGAAGCAGAAGTATATCATTGAATTTCTCAGTGTAAAAAGTTGCACCCATTAAGATTGATGTCTGCTGTATGTTTATAGAGATCAGACAATGGGTATGAGCACAGTTGGGTCATAGGTAATACATTTCAACATTGGTGACAGGGATTGGTGTGACAAGCTGTTTTTCAGCTCCCAGTCCATAAAATGGAGAGTGTCTCAAAAATGCATAGTCAATGATGTGGAAAAAAAGTGTTTTGCTCCCTGTAGCTGTAATGGAAACAAGAGGCATTACTTTCAGAGCATCATTGCATGTCTATATTTAAGCTTATTAATCAATTTACTTATCTAGATTTTACATTTTTGTATATATATATATATAGTGTAAAATCTAAGGAAACATTTAATCATTTATTTAAGTTTGAGAGTTCATCATTGTTTTCTATTTCAGCAAACAACTGAAACTCATTATCCAGAAATTCTACTTATTGCCATCAATAAGAATGGTGTGAATTTAATTCATCCACAAACAAAGGTAAGTGTTCCCTTGTTGTGTAAAACTGACAATTTCTCTAACCAACTAAACAAAAACATTTCTGTTGATATATTTTGATCCTGTGACAAATGTCTTCTCAAAAGAACAAGAGTCTATTCCACAACGAATCAGGCCTACCTACTCTGTATAAATCAATGAAAATTTTTGTTCTCCCTGCCCTCTATTTTCATATGTATTCATTATAAAGGAGTTCATCATCAGTCATATAGTCACTGTGCAGCTTTGGGTACCTGACCAGTTCCCTCAACATGACTGGGCTGTATTCATTTATGTGTATTATGTTGTGGGCAAGTAGACCTGGCGGAGTCCATCCCTCTCCAGGTTAAACCACCACCACTTGAAGGCTTGACTTGGTCACAGACACATGGCTGCTAATTCCATCAGGGGAACCCTCTACTGTGGGCATTGACTTCTGTCTAGGCAGCCCTCCACCCAATAATGCTAGGTCATCATTGCACTAACTGCATACATAACTATGAAGCCCAGGGCACTTTGACATGGTGTAATGGTTAGCAAGTTTGTCTCGCTAGAACAATTATAACTTAGTAGTGAGTTTGATTCTCACTAGGTGCCTCATTGTAACTATGAAGCCCAGTCTACCCTGTTGTGCTTCATGGTAACTGACCCCTACAAGAAGGGTCTTTGACAGGTCTTGTTTTTTATCCTGCTGAGTGACCACTCTCCTCACCAGAAAAGCCTGGTAGTGGAACTGGTTTAGTCACAAATGACCTGGCTATATGGCAGGTAATACTGGGTTACATAGTATCAGAAATACTCATAGTGACCTGACATAAACTTGACAATTATCAAAATTAAAGGCTTTTCTCTGTTTTTTTCTAAAGTCAGAAATATTTGTAGTCCATGGGTTGTTACTCTATGATTACAGATGCAATCAAAAGAGAACGTTTTTTAAACAACTGAATATTGAATCTTTCTTTTTTTTAATATTAAAAATGTATTAGCACTTAAAAATATATTTTTCATCTAAAAGAAAATTTGGTAATGATTAAAAATTTATTAAAGAAATATCTTTAGACAGATTTTTTAGCTGCTATCAGAAGAAAATTATTTTCTTTTTCGCACAAGATTTGAAATTAAATGTTATACAAATGAAAAATGCTCAGTGAAATATATCCATTCAACTAGCCATATTTTTTAATTTAAGAATTCTATTAAAATTATTCAGTGACTAGATTTAAAGAATTATTTTACAAAAACTCTCCTATGAATTTTAAAGAATTAAAAGAAATATCCAATCAGATATTAAAAGAATTTTTTCATTGGGAGGGAATGGGAGAAGAGAGAATGTCCCCTCTCTTATACCAAACATTAACAAAGGCACATAAACACAAGATTCATATGAAACTTAAAAGAACAAACATTTTAACAAGTTACAAAAATTTTACAAGATGGGCTTGCACAAAAATTTCCTTTTGTGGAACATATATCAAAAATATATAAGTTATTTTAAAAGATTTCAAAAAAATCTTTAAAAAATAGGAAAATAATTTGAGAAGGTAAAACCAAATTTAGATAAGGCAGAAAATACTTTTTGAAAAAAAAAGTTGCATCCATCTAATAGAAAGATGAAAAAAATCAGAGAATGAAGAGAGCTTTGACAATTAATACCACCAGTGTCACAAGGACATTTTATAATTTGTCTTTTATAAAACACAGTTCTATTAATAGGTTTGAGTTCCTTTTTTGAGTATGCTTCTCTGGTTGCATATTGCTTTCCCTTATGGATCCTTGTCATTCTCCAGGATTAGATTTTTGTGTCCCTTCATCTTCTGCCAAGGTTCAAACATTCAGTCCTTCTTTAAAAATTTGATTACATTCTTGCTCGAAAAATATTCCTTCAAATTTGAATACCTTCTGAAGCTTATCTGCTGGCCCTTCTCTTTATATAAGAAATGAAGGGGCTCCAGACAGAACTTCAAATTTATTTTGATTGGATAATAAATAGAAATTTTACATTTTTTTTTTTTTTTTAAATTCACTTTGACTGAAATATTTTTGGTGGTTCTTTAACAGTCATTTATAAAAATAGTCGTTTTTACAAACACAAATGTAGCAAATCTTCATAAACTCTATGACACACTGATCTACTCTCCTCAAGGTTAGCATTATCCATTGTTGTGGAGTAAAGAGTACACCTCCAGTGGCTATATGAACTTGTCCAATACTATAAAGAGATCCATGTTATAAGGTTGGTAGTAGGTCTTCATACTAGGTGTTGCAGCAATAGCCTAAGCATTACATATAGAGAATACTTAATGAATTATGCTATACCAAGTACAAGTGTGTGTTATAACAATAATCCTACAATAGGAAGTTATAACAGCCATGTTGATGGAAAAGAAAAAAGAAAGAACCTAAAGCTGATGAACAGAGAGCAGTTTTGTTTTAGATGCATTAAAATTAACTAACCACTTCTTGCCTCAGTTCACAACAGATTGTAGGTCATCTTCATGATCTGCTGCAAATTTGATTTTATCAAACCAATTAGACTATTAAGACTGGAATAAATAGTTGTCATCCACATAGACATAGTTTGGAACTAGTGACATTAGGAAGGTCATTGATGAAAATAAGAAGCAGAGTGAGCCCATAAGGATATTTGATGCCAGAATTAAAGCAAAAGGATCTAGAGGATTGGCCATAAGAAAGATTAAATCAAAAAAATTGCCAGAAACACCATAACTTGTCAAGAAGACCAACATGCTAACCCCTGTTAAATGACTGAAATATCTAAAACAGCGCGTGGTTTGGTAGTCTTATCAAAAGCTTGACAATCTCTTTCAGCAATAAGCATCAATATGTTAGCAGTTGACCTAGAGAATCAAAGGCTGTAGTGTTTGTTTGAAAGAAGAGCCTGCAAAGTGAGATTCTTAACCTATTTGAAGTTGATTAGTACTTAGCCAAAGAGAAGTAGAAGACTAATAGGTCAATAGTGCGAAGGATCAGATGGTTTCCAGAATTCTTAAAAATAGGAACTTCAGAAGAGGGTTTCCAACAATCTGAAAAGCAAGAAGCAGCAAAATATCTATTATGGAGCTTGGAGAGAACAGAAATCAGTCCAGGAGCAGATTTCTTAAGGACAGTTGCAGGGATACTATCATGTCCATATGCTTTGTAGGGATCAAGTTTAGAGATGGTAGCAGAAATTAGAATAATATGCATATCACTCACTTAGAGACTTAGTTCTAAGTGGAAAGTCAGGCAAAGGAACTTAATTGGTCAAGAGTAGAATTGAAAGGGAATACGTTCTAATAATGTGCCTGCTATAATTTGAATCTGTCTATTTTGTTCATTTTACCAAATCTTAATTTATATAGATTTTTGTCAGTTTTTCTTCACAAATACTACAAAATGCTCTTAGAATGAGGAAGGCCAAAAAATGCATAAGCCAAAATGTGATAACACCAATGATGATGGGAGTATTAGTATTTAGATGTGGAGCAGAATTTTAGACAATTTTTATTAATTCATATTTTTCTTTTCATTTTCTCTCATTCTATTTAATTAATTGCTAATTATGTGTACCCTCCCTAATGCGCAGTCTTGGAAAGAGACTTTATCAAGATAGAGTTAATCTCTGTGCATGCATTTGTGTGTGTGTGTGTGTGTATATATATATATATATATATATATATATATATATAATTATTGTTAATGGTAAAAGGGATAATGAAACAATGAATGATAATGATCAATACAAAACTGAGAACAAAGCAGATAAGAAAGAAGAAATAATAATAATAAAATACAGCTGTTATAATTCTACAAATTTATTTTCCCATCCTCAAGACTGTCTTATATGATTTAACTTGCCTTTATTTAAATAAGGCTCTCCATTTGAGAAAATCCAAAATCTTCCTTTAATAGCCAATCTGTATGGTGTGTCTTCCCTATTGATGATAGAGAAACAATTAAATTTTAAATGTTTACACTGATCATTATTTGACAAATGTTTGAAAATTGAGAACTTTATCCACAGTCAAATATTCCATGTTTCATGTTCATGGAAAAAATGAGACATCTCACCAATATAAATAACTTTGCAGTTAGCCCATATTAATCTTCTCATTTCAATAGATCAGTTGAATATTATTATAATCATCTATTTTCCCCTTTCTCTAGGATGTGCTGGCCACCCATCCTTTCACAAAGATATCCAACTGGAGCAGTGGCAACAGTTACTTCCACATGACAATTGGCAACCTGATCAGAGGAAGCAAACTCCTCTGTGAAACACAACTGGTAAATACATTTTTATTTATATTATGGAATATTTGAAGTAAAATTACCATATCCCCCGCTCTCTCTAAAATCAGTTCAATTCAATATTTAAAAAAAAATGTTAATTTTCAAAGTCATTTTTTTCTTGAGCTATTTGTGCAAAGTAAAATATCTTTTATTTTAAAATTAAATTTACACATATTTTCAATCTTTATTTTCATTTGTTGATGACCCCATCTACCATTTATGTAAGAGTTTTATTGTCAGTATCTGAGATGATGCGTCCTCACACAATTGATTCAGAACATCCACAGAGTAAAGTGGCCTGTGAATGATTTTATATGGGTTGAAGCATAGTAGATAGTAAAATAAAAAATAAAAAAAATGAAGGCTTGAAAGCAGCCACTAGTTGGCCAAAAGGAAATAGAGAAAATAAATAAAGAAGTATAAACTTTTGGGATCAAGTGCTACTTGTCTGGAAGTTAGGAAGTTCTGTTCACAGGCTTATCTAAGCAGAGACACAGTTAGAATTGAGTAGTTCCAGGCCATCCATTAGTAAACAAAAAAACATAACAAACTTTGACTGTAAAACAATATTTACCATAGCTATCTTGCAAGCTTTTCTTGCTAAGTTTATTTATCTATTTCATAAAACAAATCTCAATATAGAACTCTCATTCTCACAGTCATTGGTTTGCAAGCTACTGAGAGTGAGTTCAGCATGTGTTAAAGTTAACCTTGTCGAATCAATATTTACATACATACATCAGTCAGCCCATAGTCTGACAGAAAAAAGAAAACAAATATCCTTTCTTGTTAATGCACTTAATTCAGTAGTGAATATTATTCACATAGATTAAACATTATCCAATGAAAATGTCACATCAAAATTCACCTACTGACAACCTATTAGGCTGCAAACTTATTGATACACTTTTGTATAACGATGTATGCTTTATCCAAAATCTAATTAAGTATTTCTACTTGTGAATACAATTAAAAAAAACCTAAATTTATTCACAGAAATCTGTTGTTTTTATTTTTTAGGGTTACAAGATGGATGACCTTCTGACCTCTTACATCAGTTTGATGCTGACTACAATGAACCGTATGAAACCCAAAAAATAGAGGCAGCCAATTTGACTCACGGAACTTTGCTACTCATTGCTCATGTTAACACTTAATGGCCTTATGCAACAAAATATTTCCTTGGGTGTATAGGGGGTGGCTTTCTCTTTTCCATTTTGTAAATGGAGATAAAAGAAAGCATCTAACATATTACGTTTACAAGAAAGCATTCAGTGGAAATTAAGGATTTTTCTTTTTTGTTTTGTTTTTAACCTTTTTATGGTTTGATTTTATATCTTCATGATAACTGCCATTTTTATATGAAACAAATTTTGCTTCATTTAATTAGAATTTTTTATTTAAAGATATTTAGCTTTTGGGGCAACAAAGAACAAATGTATACAAAATTTTGAAGTTTTTTTTTTAACATCAACTCAGCAATGTATTTTTCTTCCAATATTTTTTATCCATTTGCCCTCAAAATATTTAAATTTCTGTACATCTGATATTTAATCATTTAATTATAAAAAAAACTTTGCTTACTTCTCTTGATTTTCTTTCTTTTTGGCACAAAGTAAGAATAAAAAGAATCAATGTGAACTTTTGATGCAAATAAAAATGAATCAAATCATCTGGTGAAAATAATTAGATATTATGGACAATAAATACTATTTTTTCTTTTTTAAGAAATATTTGGCAATATATATATATACATATATATTTTTAAGTAAACTAGACATATTTTTTGTTTTGAATTTTTTGTATAAATTTTAAAAATGTTAACTTGACTGGAAAATTCAGTTGTAATCTGTTGTTCCCGTCTATATGAGGTGTTGGTTACAATTCAGTTACATCAATTTTTTAATGGAGAATTAGCACTATTCATGAAATACAAATTATTTTAAAAGTCACTTTTTTACCTATAGCTAAATTTTTAATTTTTTTATGGAGGCATTCAATTTTTTACCCATTCTCAACTGCTGGAATTTTAAAAATAAGTTTTACTATATAAAAAATACATATCACTTCTTTTTTTTTTTTTTTGCCCTCAATTTTTTTTTCTTTCTTGGCTGGCATGAATGTTTTTTAAATTGAAAAAATTCAGGACAAAATTATTTTGATAAAAAAAAATTATTCTTTGTAATTTTTTAAAAAGAATTTGATAGAATTCTTTACTTTAGAAAATGTATTCATAGTCCTTCATAAGACATTTTTGGTATGTATTATGATTTGTTAAACTAATTTCAGAATAATGTTTACAGAAAGGTACCAACTACTTATGAAATACAAATTTTTTTTGTTTTTCTTTTTTTGCTTCTTTTAGAGAAGCTAAGAAAAATGGACTTATAGCTTGAAGCTACTGAGTTTTCCCCACTTGGGTGGAAAGGTTGCAGGTATTAGAATTATTCCAAAAAATATATGTAAGAAATGAAAAAAAATGAAAAAACTGCATTAATTTTTTTTGTATTTTATTTTTAAAAAAAAACAACAAAAACTGATTGATCTTTTTGTACACTAAATAGGTCTGCAGAAAAGTGCTTTTAGAAAATGTCTTCATGTAGCACTCTCTTATTCTTACCATTCTGTATAATACTCTACCTTCTCTGACAGAACAACAGCCAAATAAAAATAATGATGTTACTGCTTCCTCCATTTCTGATGATCCCATTCTGGCTGTTACTCTCCACTATTGTATGTAAACAGAAGTTTGGATCCAAGTATTCTGTTGTACATCATGTGTAAATTTAGTCACAAATAAATATTTGGCTATTGGTGATCCTCTTTTTGTGTGTGTTTCTTTCTATTTTCTCTAAACTCTAAAGAGACCAGAATTATTATTAGGCTGTTTCAAAAGGATTTTTTACTCCAAAACCTGTAGTTCCTGAATACATCTAAAAACTATCACTCAACTATATTAATAATATAATTATAATATTGTTATCAATACTTTTTAGCTGTACCATTTGTTGCAGATGTTATAATGGCAAATACTAGTAACCAGATTCTGGCAATTCTGTGTCATTATACCGAGTGCAGCAGAAATATCGCCAACATATACTTCCCAGAAATACCTCTTACTGTCTTACCATTATGTGGTGGGTATTCCTGGGAGGTATATGTGGGAAGTATTTCTGCCACACTATGTATAATAGCAATATTTGTTGTTTCCTTATAAGGAAATGTTTGATATTCATTGACTAAGCCTTTTTTTTTTTTTTTTTTTTTTTTTCAATTGAAATTTATAAAATCTTTTTCTTAAAACAATTTCTTCAAGAAAATGAGTTTCTCAAGTCTGGTAGCTGCCATTGCTCTTTTCAATATTGTTGGGGATTTCCTTCCTAATGTTTTGTTGATGAAGTTGTAGTTGGAGAACTGAAAGAAAAAGCAAATAAAGAAAAAAAAATGACTTACCACCACCACAAAAACTTTGCATTTGCATTGAATGTAAAGAAATCTAGAGGAAAAAAAAAATGGTGGCTCAAAAGGTGAATATTAAGAAAATTACATTCTCGCAAATACAAGATTTTGCTGGTAACATGCAAATTTCCAACCATTGAAATGAATATAAAAATTGTATTACCAAAGGGAGAAGGGGGAATTGTTTTAGATCCTACAATTGTTGCATAGTTGAGTGTGGTTTTCTGCAGTTGACAAATAGTAAGAACATGAGAGATTGAGAAGAGAACAAGAGGAAAGAAGAGATGTATTGTAATCAAAGAAAACATCAAAGAACCAACGAGAAAAACTGTGTGTAATGTCAACTCTTGAATGTTATTATTTTCTCTTCGAGTTACATGTGATATCCATTTTGACTGTTGCTGCTGTTGAAAGTCCCCAAGTGAGGTGGTTTCTGTTATTTGAGATTGTTCTTTGTCTGTGATTCTGTAGCACCAGTTCACAGCTTTAAGCTGGATCTTAAAGCAATGGAAACCACTTGCAGAATTCAGTAAGTACAAGAAAACAGAACAATATTTGACCATACTTTCGAAAAATGATTTAAGCATTTTTAAGGTAACTTTGTCGCAGTATTGTTGGTATGCTTGGGTAAATATTTAGTCACCATGATGTTGCAGGAATCAACACTTTGGATAGGATATATTTATGGGCTTCTAGAAAATTTATCCCAAAAACAATGTTGGCTGATTCTTTGAGTAAAAAAATGAGTAACAAAATAATATCTGTCTATATTTCTGAGATGAGATAGTGTAATTATTTACACTATTTACATTGTTTGGACTGTTGTCCTCATCTTGGTTGCCATATTCACGACATTTCGGCCATTGTATGCTCCGGCTTTCTTCAGGTGTAGCATGGCCCAATAGATAAAAGTGTTGCTTGAATCCAGTAACTTGACCCAAAGAGTTATGAGTTCAGTACCTGGCTACAGCAGAGGTGAACAAAAACTTGGAAAGTTGAGTTAAAAGGGAGATAACTGACACTGAGACATCCAGAAGAGGCATGGCATGTGGAACTAGAACAACCTACCCTGGTAGCCGAAATAAAGGATTCAGTTCAAAATTCCAGTCACCTGAAAAAGGCCAGAGCATACAATGGTTGAACTGTTGTGAATATAGCAAAGATGAGGGCAACAGTCCGAACAATGTAAATAGTATAAATAACACAAAACAATATAAAACAACCAACCAATTTCATGTATCAACAAAAGGAATTATAATTAGAGGTAAAGAAAGAAAATATTTAAAGACTAAATTCATAGAAAACATTTAAATTAGAGAATGCATTTTTTGTGTGTGAAAGTCAAGAGTAAAACCATAAAATGAACGTTCCCCCAGTGAAGGACACTTTCTTTCATCATGTGCAACTACATCTTATAGCTAGAAGCTGTAAAAGAGAAAAGAGACTAGTGAGAAAAATGCATGCTTTTCATATAGGCTTATAACCTGCTAGAGATGGTTTTTTAGCAAAGTCAAGTGGGATAACCACTTGGAATAATATTTAGAAGTTAATGACCATCTGCTGTCAATTATGGTGTTTTAAAATACAAGAGAGAGGAGAACCAACTACAAACATTTAAAAACTTTTCTACACTCATTGAATGAGACCATATGTAAAGCATTACATGAACTCCAACAGAGCATACAGGAGCTTTCAAAAGGTTTTTCTATGCTTAAAAGCAAAAATACTTTTAATACCACTAATGTTTTGAAATATGAAAATATCACCATAATTATACAGAAATGCACTATCTGATTGACGGAGACAATTAGTACTAGATTGGTGGCAAGGTCTCATTTTACAGTTCAAATGACTAGATATAACCGTAAGTTCTATACTAAAGTTTCTTATTGTGCACTTCTTGCTTGTGGAACTCTCTTCCAGTTTCTTGCTTTCCAGTCAACTTCAGTCTTCAAAAAATTATTGAATTGTTATCTTTTGCCTTCCTATTTCCAGTTTTTTTATTGTTCTCTTAATAGTGTTTTTTTACTCATATTCTCTAACACTCTGTAAGTCCTTGCTTCTTAGTGGCTATATGCCTTGCTTGGGGTGAAATAATTAAAAAAAATATCCATACAACTGGAACAAGATTTCAAGTAGTAAAATTTGCATCTGTATCCAGATATTGGTATGATAGTTACCAAGTTTAACTTAGTGTGACATAATGTTAAATGGGTGGGTGTGGAAAGGATGAAGTTAGTAAAATTGTGTTACACCATTCTTCCAAGTGAAGAGGAATGCCTTGAAAATCATTATTCAAAATTCTGTTTTGACTCAGGGTTTGGAACATCAACCTCTGGAATATGCAACTATCTCAGCTTAAAATGCTTTAACTAATTAGCACCCACCCCGTGGAAAGCTGGGTTTACATTTCTATTTTTTCAACTCTGTTGTATTTACTTTTGATAGCGAGGCCTAATTAATGCCAATTGATTGTAAGTAAGAGTGTCCTTTTTCTTTCCAAAGAAAAAAGACTGCTGAACTGCTATGTAATATCAGTCCTCCTGTATGACACGGTAAATACTGGATAGCTTCCTTACAGATGAAAAAGGCACAGCCCAACAATTGTACCTCCTTGGCCCATCCTAAATAACAACTAGACTTCTAGAAGGAGTTCTTTTTTTTATGTGCTGTGTCCCTTCAAAATGTAGTTGATCATGACTCTTCACAATTTCCTATCCTTTGTAGCTCTTTAAGCAATGTTTGTATGCTCATTATCTCTCCTAATACCTGTTCTACCATCCATTTACACAAACTAGTTAGGTAGGCTATTCCTCTGCTCCTTTTGCCTTCATTATGTCATATGTGAGTGTCAAATTCTCCAAGCCATCTTTCTTACTTATGGGTTCAAAAAATTTCAACTGTCTCTTTCTGATTCTAAGTAAAAGTGTCATTTTACTTTCTATTAAGAAACAAGATTTTGTTAGAAACAAAGAAAAGAGTGATAAACTGCTCTCTGTGAGAGTGATTCATCGTGTCGTCTTAGACTAATGTTTTCTGCAGACATGAAGTGCAATAATTATATTGAATTAATTGCAAGGTCTGCTGTTAGGAAAGTTGGTTCATTCATTCATACTTTGAACATTGCTGACACACATGGTTTGGTGCTCCTGATATATATTTAGAGATTCTTGATAAAATCCAAAGAATCTGCAATGTTATTGGTCTTGACCTGGCATCTCACCTTCACTTTCTCACCACCATAATGTAGTTTCCTGGTGCCTTTTCTATAAATACAATAGTGTTTTATATTTCTGTTGTAAATTCACTTACATCATATTTTTAAGTTTTATTCCAATTTCACTTATCACTTTTTAAAACAAACATTGCCGAGGAGTGAAAGTAGTTAAAATAATAGTGGAGTCAAGGGAAAAAATCATCTTTTTGACACAGTTTTTCTGAAGGCATGAAAGTTAAAGATTGCCAAATATTCTTTAGTCAGACAATTCTTTGGGTTTTAAACTCTGATCCTGTGAATTTTTTTTGTTAAAATGGATTCATTCATTGAATGAATTGACCGAAAAGCATAATAAAAAGTAACAAAAATAGATAAAACTTAAAATATCTGAATTGGTGAAAATATTTTATTTTAGAACCTAAAGACAACATAAAAGTATTGCTGATGCTACTACTAGTCAACAATATAGCATAGAATAGATTTGGAAGAAAGGGACTGAAAACAAGAATCCTGCTTTTTCACTTTATCATGACAGTTTTGGTAGCTTAATTGCTTAAGTCATCATTATTAAAAAAACACACTCTATAGGTATACTCTCTGATCTTGCATGGAAGGGAACATTTTTTTATTTAATAAGCAGGGTATGGTTGAAAAAAAAATGAAGGAGGAGGTAGGATTAATCTAGAATAGGAAGTTTCCATAAAAATAAGCTGGGTGGGACTGGAATAAGAGAAGTGGGATGAATTTTTTTATTTTTTCAAGAATTAATAAGTTGACCAAGGAGTAGGATGAAAGATCAGATCTTGCTTGAAATTATTTCTTTGTACCAAATTCTTATAATTTAGTTTAACAGCCCAAAAATAGGTCTGTAAAAAAAAAATGATAAAATGTAACAAAAATAGAGGAAAGAAAACTTGTCAAAATGTTTCTAATGGAGAATATTTTTATGTACTCTCAAAATTAGATTGTGTAATGAGAATATTTCATTAAAAATATGTCCTGATTATGTTGCTATTTACAAGGAAAAGTAAAAAATTATCTGCACTCTTGTTTAAAGATATGGCGAAATTGTAGATAATTTTTTTTACTTACCTTTGTAATTATTATGCAAAGAGTTATTAATATCAAAATTTTATTGAAATTACCTTTTTCTTATATATGTATGCACTCATCATTATTTGTATCTTAAAAACCAAAGTTTATGACAAATCAAAGTTCATTAAGTGGGAAAGACAGAGACAGAAAAAATATTATACACTGATTTATTCAAACTGTTGTCATTATTGTGGTATTAAAAGCAACCTTCTGGCCACTGAACTCTCTGGATGTTTTCAGATGCCTATTGCATTTGTTAACATTCTAGGAACTTTAAACTAAATCTGTTATTCAATCCAATAAAAATAGATAGTTTTCATTCCGCTGGTCTTACTAGGGGAGATAACTCTTATTAATTTATTCCTAGTTAATTTATCATACTCATTTCACAGAACCAGAGTATATGAATTTAACTGCATGACTTTGAGATTGAACACAAAACCGCCATTTCTGAGGCAATCAGGTGGTGGAATTTGAAATCTGTCTTTCCTTTCTTTATGAAATGCTCCTCTTATCAATGCTATATTCAGTCAGTTAAGTGCCATGATACATACTTTGGTGATCATGTCTCTTTTGATTCATTACTGACTGGGCAGAAGATTGTCCCACAGTAGGTTGCTATAGTTAGGTGGAGAGGGAGAAGAGATGGATTTATACCTTTCCCAAGGGTATTTGTGCATGTAATGAACTCGGCTCTCTGATTTCTTATTCCAAGTCAATATCTATAACACAACACACATCACAATTCTATATTAGGCCTACTAAAAAAAGTTATTATAGATTAGCAAGAATGCTATTTCAATTACCATATTTTTCAACATTGTTCTCTGTATTCTAACTTCATTACACAGAGATCAATGATCTTTTTCTCTTCCATACATGATCAGTCATAACTGATTTTATGGATTATGATTTTTCAATGTTTTTACTTTGCAAAAACAGCTACTAGTGTCATGCCCAGTCATTAGATGGGGGACTACTTGGAAACATTGTGTATTGTAAGTGACCTCCTGCTGCTGGTTTCAATCTCTGGAAATGTATATTTATTTATAAATTGTTTTTAAAAACAAAATGAAGAATGTGGCACAAGGCTGAAAAATGGGGAATGTGGCAGGCTGGTCATCACTATACTAACTTTAACTTAGCTAGTCACATTTCAATGACCTAATCAAATTTAATGATCCTAACACCATAATACCACATTTATATGAATGCTTCTGTACCAAAATCGTCAAAACACTGCATATTCCTCATGAAATTCTAAACTAATACCCAATATTTACAATCATATTTGCAAACAAATGAAGAAGGGGAATAAACCATGATTCTTATTTACATCAAAAAGAACCCCATGATTTGAATGAAAATTATATACAAGGAAAAATGTGAGTATGGGACCTTCCCTACAACCTAACAATTGGCAGAAAAGAAAGATAACTCTGCCAAAATACAGTGGGGATGTGTAGAAGAAAAAACAAAAACAAAATGTTCCCACAACTTCAGAGAAGTATGCCTTCTGTTACCTAACAATGGAATAATTCTCAAGGAATGACTGCTAAAAATCCCCCTTCCCATCTTTACAGATGCATGCTGGGATTTCTTCCTATCAAATAAAAATGTACAATTCTTGGTCTTATGCACACATTTTTTTCTTTCTTGCCTTGAAGTCAAAAATTGAAAATACCAGTGTTTCTGTATTTTTGTCTCCTTTCTCTCAATCTCTGACAAAGCTTTAATAAGAGTGAAACATGTTCAATTGATATATGTTACCTATTTGTTCTTATATATATATATATATATATATATATATATATATAAACAAACATATATTGAAAAAAATTGTAAGTCATTAATATAAACTGTAATTATACTTACATCAACCTAACCATGAATTTAAATATTGAATATGATAAAAATAAAAACAATTGGAAAATTCTACTCAATAATATAAACTGCAATGGTACTTACATCAAGCCAACTATTATATATAATTATATGTAATATCCAATAAACTATAGTTAGAATCCTTTAATTATGAATATACTTAAGATTTTTTTTTAGATATATTCCTATTTATAATGGAAGAACTTTGGTTATATAAACAATTATCTCATACACATAAATGAATAATTTAAATTTAGATTATGTCATGCAATGTTTTTAGAAAAAGTCAAATTTAAAATGTTTTTAAGAACAAATTTAAATGTATTTGTAAATAAATACAATTTAACTATCTAACTTCATGATGACTAGATACAATTTGTAAAACTGAGTCTGAAAGATAAATTTTGAACTTTTTATTTTATTTGTTTGCTATTAATGCTGTTTTTCTAATAGTGACCACTTTATTTACAGAGACTGTTTTCTTAAAAAGCATTATCCCCCAGAAATACACTGCTTGACAATTATTTATGTGAAAACAATCTTTGTTATTATTTTTTTTTTTTTTACTATTGACATTGATTTTTTTATGAATTAAATTAATTATGATACATTTTCCTATGTTCAGGAGATCTGTTCCAATAACTTACAGAAGCCAAAAAAGTTAAGATCAAATTTGATTGGAAAGATTTTTCTTTCTTATAGCCAAGTGATTTTTCTAAAATGAAAATATTCCGGTTCTGCCACTATTATTTTTCATTTAATCATTTCACCCCAAGAAAGGCAATAATGCCACTAAGATACTGAGAGTGAAAGAGAATGAGAAGATGTTAGTAGGGAGAAAGAACAATAAAAGAACAGGATTCAGGAAGACAGAAAATTATGATTGTTGTTGCATTTTTGAAGATTGTTGTTGGCAGAGAAGCAAGAAACTGAAATAGGGTTCCACGGGCAAGAAGTGTGAGAAAAGAAACAATTAGAATAGAACTTAGTTAAACTCTATGAATGCAGTACTAGATTGGCAGCAAGAGCTCAACATTTTACACTTAAAATGGCTAGATGTAACTGTAAGTGCTCTAACAGTTTCCTTTCTCACATTTCTCTCTTGTGGAACTCTCTTCTGGCTTCTTGCTTGCCAGTCATGTTTCATCTTCAATAATTTAAATGCAATGTCAATCATTATCTTTGTTTTTTCTTTAATTTCTGTTCTTTTATTGTTCTTGCTCTTTAATAATGTTTTTCTCGTATTCTTTCATGCATGTTAGTGGTTTTGTTGCCTTGCTTGGGTGAAAAGATTAAAAAAACCCAACACATCTACCTAATTCAACAGTAAAACAGTGAGAATTTGTTGCCAGTCTAGTAGTACATTTAAATTCATGCAGTTGAGATACCAAATTCTTACAGCTGCAATTTCTTCAAGTCTAAAGATAGACACATAAAACCAGACTTGGTGTCACCTCATGCAAACATAGTGGTAAGCACACCATGTGACCTTTCTCAACCAATGGAAACATGACAAAATATTAAATTTTGACTTTCATTTGGAGCCTATCTCTGGCATAGAATGCACTAAAAGTCACTCAGAGAGTACCCACAGCAGGCACACATGGCTCGTTCACTTACACCACACTGAATAAAGTCTTCTCATTCAAGTACTCTTACCATATTGAGAGATCAACACACATGCTTGCTCCAAACTCCAACTATATCTACTGCAGATAAAGAAAATTCCAAAGAAAATTCTATCCATAAATATATATTTATACACTCACACACACACACATATATCTTCAAACCTACATATATTAAGCACACACTCACACATCTATACATACATGGACATTGGTTTTCCCAACCCTTATTTCTCTAGACTCTTTATGAATACTCTTTAACACTTTTAAAAATGCCTTTTCGCTTAATTTTTGCCATTGTTGTTATTAAGTTGTATTCAAATTTGTTTGATGATGAGGATGTTTTATTTTTTGTTTTGGGCATGCAAAGAACTGTTTGCTCTTTCTTTCTCTTGCCTGCTGTCAGCTGAAACATCACCTTTCTTTTTCTTTAAAGTGAGAGCATTAAACGTCTTCACTCAACCAGAATCAGCAGCAACTCATGCAACAATGTGTGTGTGTGTGTGTGCGTGCATGCACAGTTGCACCCCATAAAAAACTTATAAAATGCCTGGGTTTTTTTTTTTGTTAGTGGAATTTGTTTAAAAGTTGAATCTAAATTTTTATAAAATGTTTCTATGTTGCTTTTAAGTATATTTGACATGGTTCTAAATTTAAATTTCATTTGTTTTTTCTTATAGAAAAAAAACAAACTGATATTCAAACAATTATAAAACAGTACAAAAGCCAATAGTTTTTATTAACAAAACATTATTTATCAATAAGTTAATCAGTTATAACAGCAGCTATTACTTTCAAAATCTGCATGGTAAGATTTGCCACAGAGTTCACTAATTTAGAGAATACAGAGTGAAGAAATTTCTCCCATGTATCAACAATAACTTGTTTCAGTTCCTGAAGAGTGGAATATTGGATGTCGTCAGTCTATATATTTCTTGCCATCAATCTTTAAACATTTTCTGTAGGATTGAGGTCTGGAGATAAGGCATGCCACTTATTACAAATGAAATATAGTGTCTATATGAGGTATACCCAGAGGTTAATTGAATTTGAGCAGCATACACAAACTGAATCTAGTAGAGACTTCTGCCACTTCCCTTCATGAGCAGTGCCTCCTGAATTAACCTGTACTCTTTATAAGATATCAAAAACTAGAAGTTGGGATAAATTAATCTTTTCATGATCAAATAAAAAAAAAACATGACATTACTTATATGATACATGTATATTTGAATTCTTATATTCCAAATATACTAGAAGGTAGTGAACAAAATCTTGTCTACCACACTGACAACACCCAGTTCTTGATAATGACTCAGAAAGTCAAAAGTATTTCAACAAAAATGGAATAAACAAGAAATTTGGATAGTTTATTCATAATTTTGAGTGGGATATACAATATTCAATTCAAAAATTGGAAAAATACAATAAAATAAAATAATTCAAAAACAATAATTAAAATTAATTTAAAATATATAATAAGTAATTATTAATATTAAAATAAAATTAATTATCATTATTAATAATAAAAATACAATAAACAAACAGAACTTGTTGGTTGAATATATATATATATATATATATATATATATATTAAATTCTTCTTTTTTAGAAATATGACAAATTGCCACTGTGTTTTATTTTATATACATATATATATATCTTATATATGTAATTATATGTATACATTACCCACATCTGATATAATGCAATTTATTTTTATCAAAATGACATTTGATATGTTTACACTTAATGACATTGTCTAAACAAAAGAAAAAAGCCCTGAGAAGACATGGTTGTTTACTTGATAAATTAGCCTTGTTATTCATTCTGTTAATTATGGCCAGTCAGTCTGGCTAGGAAAATGACAACACCCATCACAATTAGAGTACAAATTGTAAGAAGGCAAATCTGTTACACACACACACACACACACACACACGTGCACACAGACACATAAATAAATAAAAATAGCATACACATTAGAAGTTGTTTGAGGTTCTGAGAAGAAGGATTTTCATGATTAGACACATTTTTTTAACTTTTGTGTTTCTTATCCTAACAATTCCAAGTGGTATATTTTTTTACCTTTAAATTAAATTGTGAGAACTAAAAACAAAGAAAAAGCCTAAGGCAAGAATCAAACTTCTATTCTATATCCAGTTAAGGCACTTTTACCATTTGGCCATGAAGCTGCTGACAACCATTTGAAGTTGTTTATACTTCATTCTGCTGTTACCAACTTCAATTCCGATTTTTTCCTCATCATTTTTGTAGACTACTTTTTCTTATACATGTGTCGGTGGTTTGTTAGCAGCTTAGAATGAGAAATTAGTGAGCCAAGTTCAAATTCCAGTAAAGTTTGTTGCATTCACTTTTACACATATACCCTATTTTTCTCCCCTCAGCTATGATTTATATAGCAAGAAAAACTTGGTTCTCTAGTCATGTTTAATAAGCAGTCTAGGAGAAGGATAACTCTGAATTCAAATGCACATTTAGCTCTGGCAAAGCATATACAATACAGTTTTAGTGATTAGCTATTTCAATAATTAAATGCATAAGGTTTCTTACAGGAACATTTTATAGCACAGGGAATAATAGTGGTGAAAAGAGTACATGCACAATATAACAGACCAATGCAAAGATAACATTTATTAAAACAAAATTAACAAAAGTAAAGTTTAGAACAATAGTTTATTTTGTTAGGCATAAATTGTATACACAACAAAATGTTCATTAATATATTATAGTGGCAACTTAATGTGTTGGTGTATTTTATAAGAAGCATGCACAGCTCTTTTAGCTTCAGTGTGGAAAGTTCATGTCAGCAGTTTGCAAGAGGAAAAACATGGAAAGAGGAAATTATTTTAGGGTTTACATGTTTTTATATTTGAGGGCTGCTGCAGATAAGTTTTATTTAGAGCTTCTAATGCTACTATCTTTAATGTCACTACACAGTCATGGAGAGAATTATAGACTTCACATTTAACTACATTACAGAGTTGTGGACTTTATGATCTTGACTGCAGTAGGTAGGTGGGTCAGCAGGCAGGTTTTACTAACATTATTTTAAAACAACAGATGTTTCTTCCATTGGTAGAGCTTCTCTCATATTCCATTTATTTTTAACTTTTAAATGAAGTATTTTTATTAAGTCACGCTTTGTGGTGGGATTGTCTCCATATTTTTAATAAAATATTTTGGCCCAGTATCTTCTTTGACCTTTAAATTAGATGGTGAGAACTGGAACAAAACAAGCAGCTTTAAATGAGACTTGAATTCACATTCTGATTAACATTAGCTTGTCATACCATGGAGCAGTAATTAAATAAAATGCTATATATAATTAAAACACAACAATATATAATTCAGGGCTAAGGTTGATTCATGATGAATAAAACACATCCAAACAATATATGACTATTATATATGTATTACTAAATTCATAGTTGCTATATGAATACTTTTCTGAAATGTATACTAGGTCAGCGGTTTTCAACAACTGAGCTGTGAACCGGTACCAGACTATTTGGTACTGGGTCACACAGAAGTAATAAAAACTTATATTTCCTATTTTATTGACTAATACAATTTTGTTTATTGTTATGCATGTGACTGACCATGACCTCTCTGGTCCGTGGAAAAATTGTCTGAGATGACACTGGTCCATGGAGTAAAAAGGTTGGGTACAACTGTAATAGGTGAAAATGTGTTTGCTGATGGATTATCCACATAAAAAAAAAAAAAAGTTATTGTACTTTTCTTGGAAAAGTGGCCTGCATGAGTACAATAGAGCATTTTTAGATATGTAAAATGATATATAAGCTTAAATATATAAAATACATATATAAACTTGTTTTTTTCTGGTAAATGGGAGTAATCAGATTGTTTTGCACTAATCTTCCCAGTGAGAAGAACCTTGAAAATCAACATTTAAAAATCCTTGCTTTTACCTGTGCTTGAACAGAAACCACTGTCACGTTGGTGTTTTTGTAGAAAAATAAATGTAAAAATAGTGTGGTGATAGACATAAATAAATAAAAATAAATAACAAAACAACCAAAATTTTGCCATGTCTAAAAATAGATGGCAAACAAAGCCATAGATTAACCAATCAATTTGAACATATTCACACTCACAGCCAGAATATAGGCTATGAGCCACTGAGAAGCAAAGCACCCTTTTCAAGGTGGATATATAGATGTGTATATAAACAAATGAAAAATCAAACAAAAACAGAGTCAATAAATTGTGTACATTCTCTGATGCTGCAGTCATCATGACATACCCAGAGATGAAATACATTTGCATGACCAGCTGGCGACTTTAGACAGCTACACTGTGCTTGCTACATTGAAAACAAACATATCTTCCTTCATCACATTGTCAAGTAGTGGCTACTACATTTGGATACATACATATGTATTTATTTTCTCCTGGACTCTTTCTCTCTTTCATATGTGCCAGAACTTTTATACTTGAACCCTTGAAACTTCAACTTTCACCTTATCCTTTGTGTTATTATATTGTGTTAAATAAATATTTATTTTGTATTTACCAACACTCTGTGCATTTTCTTTTAATCATTACACAAGGCCAATATACACTCAAACTAAAATATAACGATATATGATAGGAATAGATGTTGTCAGAACTCATCCATAGTTGATAACCTCCTAATCCCCATAATACATACAGGATGTGGCAGAAATATCTCCCAGATAATGGTAAGACATTAGCTAGCTGAAAACACCATAGCCACTAATATCTTACCATTTTGTTGGAGGTACTTTTACCACAGTCTGTATAAATTAAGATTCGGAAAATGAATAAATTAAACAGATTCAAATTATAATGCTCACAGCATTCAATTAATTAATCAGTTTCAGACAAAATAAAAACCCATTTTTTATTGAAAATTATTAAGATATAATATTTCTATGGAGTGGATATCAATTTAAAATAAAATTTAATCAAGTAATATTTCATGGAAAAAGATAAAACTTATACAGTATTTAAAACATTTATCAAATTATTAATCTGCATAGTTTCAGTATTTAATCATGTGCCCTATTATGATTTTGCTTGTCCCTACCTTAGTTACTTAGCATGACCATTGCACCGTGCCAATACCTCATAAATAATGGACTATTTCCATTTTGATTGTGTGTAAAGAGGGAAAGAGACACTACTTGGTTTCAGTGGGAAAATGAAACAAAGAAGTAAAGATAGAAGTGTAGAGAGAGAATCAGATTAAGGACAAAGACACACTGAGATATGAAATGTAGTTTATCTGCCCGGGGGCAGATACTACACTTTGATCCCTGCCAAAAAGCCGAGAGGCAATGGCAACCATGATAAACGCAGATGCACAAGTATTGAAAAAAAATTTTTTTAAAACGAGTAAGGAAATTGACCCTCACTAGATACCCTATACTTGTGTTCATGCTTAGTAAAAAAATATTTAAAGTAGATTATTTGGAAAATAAATGTAAGCAGATTATTTGTAGAATAAAGTTAAAAATGACAACAAAAGAATTCATTACAAAGTATAGTTAGTAGCAAATCTGTTTTAATAATTTTTTTAATGTACTTTGTACAGCAATATTGAGAAGAGTGTGTTTTTATTATTTAAGCATTTCTTATTGGTTTCAGTAAAACACGAGAACATAATGTAAAAAAAATAGGTTTGCTTCGAAGTAGGAAGCAAATGCCCATATGTGTTAGGAAGATCAAATGATCTTATTCCGTCCTTGTCAAGGGGAGTGCTAACCGTCTCTCCTTTTTTGCAACACAATTGATATACTCATCGTTTAGTATATATACTAACAGGATTTTTTGTAATAAAAATAGCAGGGTTATCTACTTAACATATGAGTGCATTTTAGCATCTATAATAATTTGAAAATTAAATAGTTTTCAATTAACTTTATATATTTATATAAGATACTTATAATATATTGTTTCATAAGGTTATTTTGAAGTAGAAAGGTTAGAAATTATTATTAAATCAATTTTTTTATGATTTTACCGTGAGATCAGCGACTTCCGCTTAATCAAGGGAGATAATTCAAACATTTGGCATCAACACTATACGATATTTTAATAGTAATAAACATGTCACTAGGGAACGTAAACATAGAAGATGTTCCCGACGATGTCGATATTTTCGATGAAATTGTTATGATTGAGAAAAGGTTTGTGATTTTTTTCATTTTTTTTATCTTACCGGGGAGGAAACACAAGAAAGTCTGCGTATTTAAAAAAACAAAACTCAATTTTATTTCTTTTTCCCTCCAACTGTTTTGCTTCAACAATTGCCAACCCTAGTCGTTCGAACACATGGCGATTTCAGATTTATTTTTAAAAGATTTTTCAGCATTTTAGAAATTATCGTGAATATTTCTGCTTTTTAACACTTAAAGTAAAATATTTTTATAGACATAACTCTTAAAAATGGGAATATATTTTTGGAAATTTAAATCGAAAGCAATAGTTTGATTTGAATCGTGGTAAAAAAAGTAACCTGTTGTAATTTTTTTCGATTTTTTAAGTTCATTATATTTTTTTCTAAATTTTTTACATCACTTTTGTTTGAATTTTGATAATTTTCTTTACTTAAAAAAAGAAAATAAGACAATCTTTTTTCTTAATGAACTCAAAATAAATTAGAAAATTGTTTTAATGAAATATGTTTTCCATATTTTCTTAACGACTGTTGGTAAATAATTTTTTTGTAGCTCTAAGAATTTTGAACTAATGATACCAAAATTTCCCAACCCCATGAATTGAGGACATTACAATCCTCAAATTAGTTTTGATGGCATTTTTTTCATTTTGGGAGAGTTTAATTAACAACTATGCTATGACATGATCATGAGAAAAGAAAAATCCTTTAATTTTTTTTTTTTAGGAAAATATTCATAATTCCAGTAATGTTATTTTTCTTCGTCGTCATTTATTTTGCTAAATTAGTGAATATTATTATAGATCTACAAATTCCAAAAACAACTCCAATTGCACCTGTGAAATTGAGTTGACATTGAATTGGATTTTACTTTCTTAATTAAATAAGAAAAAAGAAACTCTTTTGAAAGTTAAAAATATTTAAAGCTTGTAAAATTACATCGAAATTATTCTGGATTGATGATGTTGATGACGATTTTCATTTTCTATTTATTTTATATTTTTAACGCTGTTTGTAAGAATTAAAACAACATAATTTAAATTGAGTGGGGTATAATGGGTTGCATTTTCAGTTTTTTCTTTGATGTTTTTAAATAATTTGTCATTAATAAGATTTGTCACAGTATAAAAGAAAAATATGATATCTGAATAGCCAAAATGAATTTCCTAAACCATATTTTATTAGTTGGCATATTGTCAGAATGATGTTAGTGGTGGGGTATAATGAGTCAGTCGCTCGCTTCCCCCATACATTGTGTTAAAGTAGTTTTTTTATTTTTAAATTTGTTTTTGTTGCTATCATGACTGGAATATTTTTCAAACCCCTTTTTAAAATAGTCTAAGAATTGTGGAACCTAAAATTTATGATTCAAGTTGTAATTTTATTTTATTTTCCTTTCCTTTTTCTTTCATGATGATCAAGGCGGGGATCTTTTTATTTTACACTTTAAAAAGTGACTGATGAAAAACCAATACACTGTCTGATTGAGTATTTCCACATTTCAGACTTTAAATATTGTTCATTATTAGATCCTAAAATATTTTTTGTAAATTTTGCCTTTTTTTTTTTTTTTTATCTGTAAACTAATTCTTTTTTTAACTGTAGTGTAGTATAATTTATAAAAATTGCTAGCTTTCTTTTTTAACTAAGGCAGGAAGGTAAATCAATATTGAACAGTAACAAACAAAAACGATTAATTTTTTGTTAATAATTTGTTTTACATTTAAGATGATGTGTAAATAAACATTGAAATAAATGTCTTTCATTTCTTTAAATCAACTTGTTGATTATAAATTTAAACAGTTTTTTTTATTTTGATATTTTTCATGCTTACTGTGTTCTCTTCAAATTGTATTGGAAATAACTGAAGAAATGTATTACATTTTTTTAATATTTTTTTAGCAGAATTAATAGTGAAATGTTGATTATAGTAGGCTTTTTACTTAGTGCCAAACCAGTTTTGAATTCAGAGTTGTCCTAGATTGGTTGCCAACCAAGGTTAAAGGCTCTACTATTTACCCCATTGCTGGGTTAAAATGTAATTTTTAGTATGAAGGAAAACACATTTTTGAAAATCTTCTTTAATTTAGCTTTCACTGTTAGCAAAATTCTTTGTCTGCTGTCAGGAATTTTTTTTTCCGTTAGGTGAAAGGTAGAATTTGATATGTTAAGCACAGTTAGTGCAATGCATACAATTTAGACTTTTGTTTGTAATAGTCTGGCACTGAGAGATGATTCATTTTCTCTCTTTAAATGTCACTCAATGACTTGGCTCAATTATCAAGTATTATACACTGTCAGATTTTATAATGCAAATCAATGTTTTCATTATAAAATTAGTATTAACTTACCAATATTAGTAAAATTTTCAGAATATGACACAGTGTACTGTAAATTGGTTAGACTTATAACAAAATTTTAAACTTTTGTCCTTTATAGCATCCTAGGTAGTTGTTTATCAATGCTCGTCACCTCTCCAAGTGTAATGTGACAGATCATAATAGATTACATGCGGATATCCGCAGTAAAATGGATCTTTAATTTGAATTTTTTTTTTTTTAAACCATAACATAAAAAAATAATTAAAAAATTATCACAGTATATCCGAGTGGAACAGAGCATAGTAGGGAAGTGAATTCTTAGTTTGTGTGTTGGTATGAAGTGAACATATATAGTCCCAATTGAAATTTGATTTGCCAATTCATTTTCATTCTGATAACCATTAGGTTATTTTGCATATCCTTTAAGTACATTTTCTATCATGTACCTAGAAAAAGAAAAATTCTTGATCATAAAACATGTTTTTCTGTTAATGGTTAGTTATTTACTTATAAAAGCGCCAATGTCCAAATAATGTCAATTTTTCTAAAACATTTATTTTTCATTCAAATGAGAAAATATATTTAAATTTAAGAACACTTATATTTTTTAAAAAATATTTTTGAAATTGTAAAATGTACAATGATGAGAATACATTGCAAGTTTATTTGGACTTTTAAATTACAATCTCTTGAAATGATGTGGATTCTTCTTAAAATTATTGACAATAATTCTTAATAGATTTGATAGGGGATCATTTATAGAAGTGGCCTTTTTCACTAGATTCCTATAATCAGTTATTCAAATTAAAGTTACTTTTGGCATTATGTAAAATCTGTTAATCCAACGAAACAAGTTTATTTTGAGTGCATACCTTTTTTTTCTTATTAGTGCATAAAATAATAATTAAATAAAATTCCATATTCAATTTTTCTTGATTTTTATTTTACCTTTAGTTCTGTGGAGAAAGGATTTAATGAAGGACACCAACATGGATGTGAAACTGGTCAACATGATGGATACAAGATGGGCTATGCTATGGGAAGTCATATTGGAGTTGAAGTAATCATCCTTTTTATTCTGTTTCACATATTTACTTTTTATGCATTGTTTCTTCAGTCATAATTATGCATTCATATTCTTTATGCATGCACACATTGAATATTATGATCAGTGACAAAAATAAGATCTACTGATTCATAACATGTCATGGTTAGAGGTCTATGAGCAGGTAAGATAAATTCATTAACATGTTAAATACAACAGATGTTTGAAAGAAGAAAGATTTGTATGACTTTCATAAAAGTCAAATTATTATAACCAGAAGACTAGGTCAATGCATTTCCAAAACAGCAGTTGTAAGGTTCATATATTGACGTTGGTCTTAGTAGAGGCAAATCATTAACCACCAATAGAAGGTCTACTGAGGCACAAATTGTGAAGAGTGAACACTGGCTTTACCACAAATTGTAGAGAGCCTTAATTAAGGTGAAGGAGTAAATCTGTCACAATATCCAATACATTGATATTTATTTATTTTCACCTACTGGCCTGAATATTTGAGAAATCTCATTAAAGAGAAATTTGCGCCCTTTGGCAGAAATGCAACCTGCCTCCTTCAGGGTAGAGGGAGCAACCATTTAACTCAGTGCACCTTACCACTTGGCCATGAAGGAACAAGATGTAAAAGATGATTGCTATTTGTTTTTTCGTGGCCAAGCAGTAAGGCACGCTGGGCTAAGCGATGACTCTCTCTTCCCTGAGGGATGCATGTTTGATTCCTACCAAAGGGTGAAAATTTTTCTTTAATAAGATTTCTCAAATATTCAGGCCGGTAGGTGAAATAAATAAATATACAGTTTAATAAATAAACAGCCTATTCAAATATGAGTATCCACTAAAAATAACATTTAAAGTTTAAGTAAAGAACACTGGCTGGCCTCCCTTTTGTTAATGTTGATAATGGCTATTGCCACCATATTTGCTGCCACTGTCTTGGCAGGTAATTATGGGAGAACAGATTGCCCATGCACTCACTCACCTATTCTTCCTTTTTCTACGCCAATGGTAGGTATCCTAGTACCAAGACCATGTCCGAAATGACTCTAAATAGGACAGAGTGCTGGGAAAGTTGGATCTTGAATTCAAACTGATTTCTTTTTTTTTTGTCAACTCATAACTGTTGCACAAACTCAAATTTCCACTATATATGTGTAAATTATTATTATGAAATAAAGCATAGAATTTCCCTTTGTTATAAATTAAACTTATGGCCTTGGAAACTTTTACTTATCTCAGAATAATACAAAGAAGCAATTGCACTTTCGGTATGAATTTATTTAATTTGAATGTAACCTGTATATTTTTGTTAAATGTTAAGCTGAATTACTGCTTGTCAAAAAAGAACAGTTGATACCTTCAATTATACACTCAACTTGCAAATCATATTCTGTTAGTTATTAGAATTTAAATGACTGAAGCTTCTATTCCTACTGGAGGTAAAGCTACAGTTTAAGCTCATATAGCTTATTGATGACTTTTAATGGGAAATGTTATTCATAATGGTGCAATTGAACTGTAACAAATTTGTCTCACAATTATGTATGATGGTGCTGTAAATTTCTCAGCATAACCCACTTCCTAAAATCTGATCAAATTAAAAAAAAAAAGAATTTTTAAAAATCTATTCTTGATCGGGGCGGGGAGGGGGGGGTGACTTTTTAGAACCTCCTCATACAGTATGTTCTTGTAAAATTACAGTGAATCTATTTGTTTATGGCCTTGCAACATTTTTTTTTAATTTGAGCAATGTTTTTATCAGTGCTTTTAATTAGGCTTGAATATCTATGCTCAGAATTATGGGTGATCTAAAGTTTTACTACTGGAATATACACCTGTTAAATTAAGAAATAATTGTAATGTTTCTGTCTGAATTTATGGAATGAGGAGTTATCATTATTTACTATTAGATTCCAGCCTTCTTCAGAAACCTGTTATTATTTCTACCATTTATTTCAATTAATGAACTTGTTTTTTTTTTATGAAAAGTGATCCAAAATAACTAATTTTCTTTTGTTTTACATGTGTTTTTTTTTTTCAGATTGGATTCTTTAATGGTTTTGTTTCAACCTGGTTGATTTTATTGAAAGACAATCCTGAAGTTAAACCTCGGTGATTAAATTTTTCTTTCCACCTTATTTTTAAATTTTATACATTTTTACATTCTTTCTGAAAAAATGTTTGATCTGAACCCTGGTTCAGATCAAACATCTTCTTACTTGATTTTTCTATCTCCAAAGAGTAAATTTCCCATGAAAGTCAACAAGGGTAAAATCCATAACATGAGCTATAGCTTTGATTAATTTTCACTTATTAAGGGTTCAAATTTATATAAGGAATTTGGAAAATCTGTTCTTTCTAAAAAGTAGTTCAGAAGTGGTCCATTGGGCAAAAAATTCTGCAAATTCTTCTGGCCATCATCTCTTGGTCGCTAGAAACAAATATATTGCATCTCACTATATAAAATAGAGATTACTTATTTTTTATTCAAAGAACAAAAGAAATTTCTTTGAAGTTTAAAAATACATTTTCAATAATCATGAAAAAGGAAATGTATCCTGTTTTTTTTACTAAAATAATCACCAAATAAAAAATCTTGTTCTGTATTGTTAATCAACTTAATCATCTTTTTATTTCTGTGTTTAATGTATTTAAAAACAAATAGCTTCTTAATTCTTTGTAATAACTAAAAAAATTTTATTACACAAAAATTATTTATCCTGGAAAAAATCTAAGACATACATGGACCCTTCACCACTGCTTCCTTTTCCCATTTCTATGCTAATCTTATTTTAGGGTCATTCCATGTCAATTCACCAGGGCATTACACCCACCGACACCAAATTACTTGAAATTTGGCACAAATGTTCCCCTTCATGACTTAGGAAAGTGTGCCAAATTATTTTGTGCTAGACTTTACTGTTCCAATTTTAAGTGGGGGTGTATAATTTTCCTATTTTGCCTCTAAATTAAGGCCGTGCAACGTCGCCAAATTTCAGTGTTTTCTAAAAATTAAAGAAAAATACTTCTATACCTTCAATATTTCTGAAATTTGGTATGTAGGGCAAATAAGAAGTGTAGAATCCAAATATTTAACTATTTCAAGTCTACACTTGATACAAAATTTTATTTTGCTCATCCAAATACATGACCCCAAAATCAACGACTTTTCGCCTATGTAGCTTACGGTCAGTCTATCAAAAATATGTCCTCTTTAATTTTCATAATATTTTTTGCCTAACATCTACAATGCCTGCTCAAGTTCACCAAAAGATTTTGTGAGGGTTTTAAGTCTACTTTAAAAGATATGACCCTGCCAAGTTAAAGAGTTTTTTCCTACGTATGTGCAGGATTTCCGAGAAAGATTATAATTAAAGACAATCATCCTAGTGCTCCATGACCTCTAAAATGTTGATATTGTGCTAAGTAACTTCTTAAACTATTCAATAAGATTGTTTTTATTAATTTAAAAAAATTTATTTAAATATATACTGCAGATATTACTTTTTGTACAGATAGATTGTCTTTAAAAAGTGGTAAACATTGCCTCATGTATGATAATCAACAGTGCATAGAAAATTTGTAAATGGCACTTAACAAATGAAGTTAAAAGAAATTCTTTCTGTTTGTGTTTCTTTTAATTTTATTTTGGTAAATTATTTTCATGAAACAAAAAACATTTGATTTTTTTCATTCTCAAAAATCATAAGATAAATGTGAATCTTTAAAACATATTTGAAGTGGCACTTAACATATTTATATTGTTGAAGGAAATGCTTTCATTACTTTTTAAAATTTTTATTTTTTAAATAATTTTTCAAAATTATTTTCATGAAACAAAAATATTTGATTTTGTTTTAATCAGAAGAAAGTCATAATAAAATTGAATTGAAAATTCTTATGAAAATTGAAGAGGACGTATTTTTGATAGACTGACCGTAAGCTACATAGGTGAAAAGTTGTTGATTTTGGTGTCATGTATTTGGATGAGCAAAATAAAATTTTGTATCAAGTGTAGACTTGAAATAGTTAAATATTTGGATTCTACACTTCTTATTTGTCCTACATACCAAATTTCAGAAATATTGAAGGTATGGAAGTATTTTTCTTTAATTTTTAGAAAACACTGAAATTCGGCGACGTTGCGTGGCCTTAATTTAGAGGCAAAATAGGAAAATTATACACCCCCACTTAAAATTGGAACAGTAAAGTCTAGCACAAAATAATTTAAGTCATGAAGGGGAACATTTGTGCCAAATTTCAAGTAATTCGGTGTCAGTGGGTGCAGATTTCGACTTTTTGCTGGTGTTTTGACATGGAATGACCCTTTAGTAAACATCAATAACATTGTTAAAACATTAAAATAATCTAGAAACACATGTTATTTTTTGTTTTTAATTCATTTTTTTTTTTTTAATAAATGATCATGCAATATACTAAATGTTGCAAATACATGTTTAGACTGCATTTATGTATGTAGTCTTTAATGATAAAAATGCATACCAATCAAAATTTTATGGAGACTGAATTGATAGTTCCCAAAAAACTTTGGAATCTGGAAAGAATAATCTTTCTGCATTTTATCAATATTGAGTGGTGCTGTATTTTGAGATTTTTTCAGTTTACAATAACATTGAATTTTTTATTTTCAAAAGAGTAAAAAGAATGCTAAAAATCTCTGAGATAACTGAATTAAAACACGTTTATCTTATTTATGAAGTGTTCTTTTTTTTTCTTAAGATTCTCTTTTGATAATTCTTTAAATTCTTAATGTTTGCAACCCTTCCTCCTCAGTTGTTTCAATCTGTTTTTTTTTGTTTTTTTCAGAATTGGTTCCTTATTAGAGTCTTTGTTAAATCTCTTGAAGAATTTCCCTGTTGAGAATTCAAAGTATGATAATTTGACCACAGATTTGCGCAAAATCCAAGCAAAATTTAAAAAGGTTTGTGAAATTAATTTACTTATCTACTACTGGAATTGTTCAATTGTGAATTGGACACTTGTGATTATCCTAATGCTTTTAGATTATTTCCCGATATTTCTTTCTCAGTATACAAGTAATGCAATAAAACATTATTAGTAGTGCTGGTTTGAATTTTGGTTGTGGCATAAATCAGCTAGTCATCAGCTGGTTCTATGACAGTCTAGAATGGCACATTAGGAAGAGTAGAGAAGGCTACTAGGTTTTAGAGATGTTACATGGTGAAAGGTTGACAAGTGACAATTTATTTCTCCAATCACAAAGAATTGGTTTTAATGTAAAATTGTTGTATTATATTTTTAATTTTTATGTGTTAAGAAAAAAATATTTGAATGGTATATTTTGAAATGCTGTTCAATTTTTGGTATACTTCTGATAGAAATGGATGGTTTAATTCAAAAACCAACTTTTTTTTTCAGTTTCATCTCCACACTGAAACCTCATCAAAATTTTTTACAAAACCAAAATCGTTCAGTTTAGTCACAGTGCTATCTATCACTACTGAGTGACCATTTCCTAAGAAACACTATTGCAAAAAGCTTTCAGATGTTAATAAAATTGAATTTTATCAACATTTATATACCATTATAAGAAAAAAAGATTGAACAAAAATATGTTAAAAACATTTAATTGACTAGTTTTGTTTACAAAAGAAATGAAGAAAAAAAAAGGAAATGTGACAGATATGACACTTAGAAATCATATTTTCAAACAGAAAAAATGGAAAATACAACATGATGTCTGAAATCTATTTGTTTCAGTTTTAAAAAAAACAAAAAACTTTTTGTGGTAAAATTAAGTTAACAACAAAATAGTGAGTAAAAATAAAAAAAATAGTTGCCAGTACGCCAATCATGAAATCAAGTTGTTGTAAGCAAGAAAAATGAATGAAGACTTTTTATAAACAAATTTATTTTTTATCTAGGGAATGCACCTAAATTAGATATTAAGAATAATTAAAATAGTTCTTAATTTCACTTTTAAAATGTGTATATTACCAGATATGCGAGTCTCTAGTGTAAAATTATTTGTTTCCTACAAATAAAATTGTTTCTATCTATCGAATACATCTAAAATTAGATATTAAAAAAATAAAGTAAGTTTTAATCTGTTTTAAAATGTGTATATTTTCAAAACTGCAATTCATTTTGTTTTAAACCCAAAGTAAAAATTATTCTTTTTTAGCCACTAGTGTTCAGTAGGTGTTCTGCCTAAAAAATTCTTCTAAACAAGGAAAATTAATTCATTTTATTTTTACAAATATCTTTATGGTTTTATCTAGCGAATACACTTAAGACTATATATTAAAATGATTAAAATAGTTTTTAATTTCTGTTTTAAAATGTGTATGTAAAAAAGAATAGTGATACTTGCAGATATACAAGTTGATAAATATACACATTCTAAAAATGAAATTAAAAGCTTTTAATTATTTTTTTTGCTAGATAAAAATAAATTTATTTAGGGGAAAAAAACTCATTGATTTTCCTTGTTTAGAAGAAATTTATTTGTAAGACCCCCAATAAAAGTTGACTGGCATACCAGAAAAGAATTGCAGTATTTTTAAAAACATGAGGCGTTTCATTTTTTGGCTTTTTAAAAGCCACATAAACTAATTTCTGGAGAGCTATACCATTTTCTCTCTCAAATGTGTTGTCCAAAGACACAAAAATAGATAGTTTATGCGATGATTTCTTTCATATTTTACCAATTTGTTAATAAATATGGTAGTTATTTGTAGTTGACAATTTATTTGAAACTTTAATAAATAAACTTTAATCAAAAGCAAGTGTCTCTCAGTGTCAGACATTAGTTTCAATAATTTGAAAGTTCATTTACCACACATTTATTAGTATTAGTTGCTTCTTTTTTTTTTTTTTTTGCTTACTTTATAATTTTTGAAAGAATTCACTTCCATGAGTCAGAGAAGAAATGAAAATCTCCCTGGTTGTAGTTTAAGGTGTCTTCTAATTGAGTGTGTGTAAAATTTCAAGAATATTGATAAAGATTGATCACTTTGATTTTGGAAAAAAAAAGTAACATGTAAAATTTAGTCGTGAAAAAAAAAAAATCATATTTCACATTTTTGGCTGTTCGAAGCAAAACACTTTTAACACACTGTAAAAAGTAATTCAATGAATAAAAGCACATAAAATTGCATATTTAGAAATATTATTGTATTTTCTTTCCAGCCATATGAATATTTTTAAGATTGGACCAGAAATATATGAGAAATTGTTAGTTGAACAGACTAAGTTGCAAATTTATCAATCTCAAACAAAATCAGATATCAGCTGGAAATGCTATTACACAAGAAAATAAATGGCTTCCTTAGAAAGCAAAAATGACTAAATTAAAAACCGCGATATCAAGGAAAACAAACCAGAAACTGATACCGAAACATAAATTGCCAAACTGACCAACTCTAACATCTGGTCTCATTCCTGCTAAATAAGTTCAAGTATTACCAGATTTCAGATATTAAAGTTTTGGTCACAGTATTAATTAGTTTGTCATACAAATCAAACTTACTATCTAAATATTTAAAAAAAATCACCCATACTTATTTGGTCTTAGAAATGAATGTTCTACTTGAGCATTACTCTGTAAGAATTCCAGGTGCTGAAAGTAAAAAGGAAATTGTTCTTTTACTGAACTAATAAAAATAGTTTAATAAAAATAATGAAAATTTTACTATTGGAGTAAAAGCATAGATTAAATCAAATATGGAAATTCTGAATGTGTACTCTTAGATGTTCTAGCCTGTCAGGATTTTGCATTACATGCCTGTTTATGGAATACTTTGTCTTCTATTTATCATACTTGTTATTCAATTGAAAATGCCCATCCCAAATCTGTACTCAGAATTGTCTTAGTATGTCAAATACATGCATATATCTCAGAAACATTACATTCAGAATCTGTATGCATATTCAATTACAGCCTCATTTCTGGCAGACAAAAAGGGTTTTCATTTTGCATATTGCAATAGGCATCAAGTCAGGATTTATGGATAACGATGATTACCAATTTGAGGAACATGATCTTATGACTATTAGCAACCAAAACTCTAAATCTATTGGCAAAAAAACTCAGCAAGTTTGAATTCTTTTTTTTGCTTTGTTTTGTTTTTTAATTATATTGCTGGCATTCTTCCTGGGAACATTGAATTCTTTAGAAACATTTTAGTTCATCTCTTTTCTGCTTTGGGTATTTTAATGTTTCAATTAATTTTTGTTTTTTCAGGTAATTTCCTTAATGACGATTGGAGTTAAAACTGGAACTTCAGAAGTTAAAGAAGATTTATCATTTTGATGCTGATTTTAATAGTTCTAAGACTTTTTATTTCCTAACATCAAACATGCAGGAGAATTTATAAAGGCCATCTGTGAGAATAATTTCTACATTTAAAGAACTGCAAATCATTTGATTCTTTTCCAGTTTGGTGAAGGAGCCAGTAATGTCATACAAAGTTCACTTTGGTAATTTTTGTACAATGTAAAAATTATAAATTTGCTCCATGAACATTTGAATAAATGAGATTTTTTAAATTAAACTTTTTACATTTATGAAAGCAAAGAAACTATTCAGAATTCCATCGCTCTTTCGTGTGCTAATAAAGAGAAAAGCAGCAATTTTTGTTGGTGCCAACAGGAATTGAAATAAATTATATTTCCACATTGGAAATGCAGTCTGATCAAAACTGATTTTGTTGTCTTATTTAGTAAATGTTTATAAATATATGTGAGTGTTTCAATGTTATTTATGTTTGTTGAATTTTAGGGAAGATGGGAAGTTTAAATTTGCAAAAGGTTATTTGAATTACACTTATTCATTGCAAAAAACATTTTATGATCAGTAGAAAGTACTCTCAACAAAATACATATTTTCAGAAAACTCATAAGTTATTTTTCTAGTAAAAAAAAAACAAAACATTAAAATTGAATAACTAAATATTCAAAATGACTTCTGCATTCACAACTGCAATTTCATTTTCCCTCTCTTTTAAGGCTTTTAGGTTATGCAAATTTATTTACTGTGGGGATGAGGGTAAGACACTTTTACTAAAGGGGCTTACATGAAAGGAAATGAAACTTAGAAATAAAGGTCATCTGTATATTCTATCAGTTCAGGTAGTACTATAGCAATATGAGTGTGCTGAAAAGTTCATAGGCTGGCTATGAAGGAGATGTGGAATCTTGTATGCATCAATTTCAACTCTTCTTATTGGCACTGTTTGCATATGGATTGGTACTTCTGCCCAAGATTATAGTCTAGTCTAATATCTAAATTGACACAGATTTTATTATTTTCCCAGTAAAATTAGCAATAACCAATAAATGTTGCTAAAATTTTCAGGATATATTTATATGAGTAATATATAGTGTAAGCTTCTGCTTATATTTCAATCTTGATTAAAAAATATTGATAAATTTGAGGATTTGAATTGGGTTTTATTCGGCAAACTAAATGCAACATAGATATAAATAATTAGAAAGATAGGCTATATATTTGATTAACACAACATCCTATATACCTAAATACATTATTATTCTATTGTTTTACATGTTAATATGAATTCTTTCATTTTCTATGACTTTTGTGGATGTTTGGTGTAATGGATAGTGGCTTGAAATAAGGAATCGGAGGGCCTGGTTCAAATTCCAGTTGGTTTTAAGTTCACTTGCATGCAAATGCCCTTGGGAAATGTATGAATCCATCTCTTCTCCCAGCTATGGGATAAATAGTAGGAGTCAAGAAAAATAATTTTCATTTTCAAAAGATTGTTAGTGTAATATTCGCAAAAAATAAGAAAATTATTATTACAATCCAGAATATTTTTTGGCTTTAAGTAACAAAGTGTTGATAAACTGTAAAAAACAATTTCTATAACCTTCATCAATCTCTCTTATGGACTGGCACTTCTGTCTAGGGTCAGAGCGCAATGTCTGTGCCCTGAGAAAAGTGTTGTGTGTGTATGTGTGTATTTTTTGTTAAATATGGCAGACAAAGAAAATTTAATTTTTTATTGAATATTTCCAGCATCCTTATATTCCATTTATATATATTTGGTGGGAGTACAAAAATTACCTATAATTTTCATTGTCCCAAAACCAAAAACAAAACCCCATTGAAAATGGCGAAAGAAGTGAACAATTGGAACAATGAAAATTATGGGAAATTTTTGTACTCCCTTACTCCTACCAAGAGGAAAATGTAAGAATGCTGGAAAAATCTAGCCAAACATCAGAATATATCAATAAATATTTCTCTAAAATAACACTAAGAAAACAATTAAAATTTTTAGTTCAAAGGAACCCCCCACACACACACTTTTTTCTTTTTTTTAATGTTTCTTGATTTTAATTTTACTGTAAGCAAAATTCTTTGTCTGCAGCAGGAATTTTTTTTCTTTTACTTGAAGTGTAGAATTTGATATGTTAAGGACAATTAGGGCAACGCATACAAATTAGTCTTTTGTTTGTAATTGTCTGGCACTGAGAAATGATTCATTTTCTCTCTTTAAATGTCACTGAATTACTTGGTTCAATTATCAAGTATTATACACTGATTATGCAAGTCAATGTTATAATAAAATTAGTATTTTTCTATGTACTGTGACCCTTCAGGATGTGGATGATCATGGCTCCTCACAACTTCCTGTCCTTTATAGCCGCTAGTAAAGTTTGTCTTTGCTATATCTCTTAATCCCTATTCTGCAAACCATTTACAAATACTCATTAGATAGGTCACATACTGCTTTCCTTTGTTTCTCTTGCTTTCAACATGTCAAATTGTCTAAAGCCTTCTTTCCTCATTATATGCCCTAGAAATTTCAACTTCTCTTTCTGATGCTACTAGTGTACTTTTTGTTTCTAATTTTTCTATATAAGAAAACTCTCTCTCTCTCTCTCTCTCTATATATATATATATATATATATGTATATATATATATATATATATATTCTTCTATTCAGGACATTGGCAATCATGGCTTTACACAAATTCTTGTCCCTTGTAGCTCTTTGTAACTTATTTTTTTTACCATCTTTTCCATACCCTGCTCTACCATCCATTCACTCATTAGGTAGGTTGTGCATTGCTTTCCTCAGTCCTTCTTACCTTCAATCTCTCTTGTAAGTATCAAATTTTCCAAGCCCGCCTTCCTCATTATGTCCCAGAAACCTCAACTCTCTCTTAATGTTAAGAATAAGTGTTCTTTTTGTTGCCATTGTCTGTAGACCTTTGTAGTTGCTCGCATGTTCAGTCCATGGTATTTTCAGCATCCTTCTGTAGAACCACATTTCTGTTGCCTTAAGTCTTTTCTCCATCTGTGATGAAATTGTCCAGCATTCACTGCCATATAGGAAGACTGATATTACATACCAGTTTAGTACTCTTTTCTTTGTTGCTAATGAAATTTTTGTGTTTCTTAATACTTTGCTTAACTTTTGGGAGACATCTTTCGCTATCCCATTGCACCTTCGGATTTCTGTGTTGCATTTTCTGTCCTCTGTTAAAACACTTCCCAGATATTTGAATTTTTGTGCTTGTTTAATTTGTAATTCACATGTCGGGCTGTTACTTTTGCTAACAATCATACATTCTGTCTTCTTACAATTGTTGTTTAGTCCCTTCTTTTCATTTTACTTTACTAACTTCTGTAGGAGTTCCTGTAGATTCCTTTCTATGTCTGTTGTCAACACTGTGTCATCTGCATCTCCAGTGTTTTTAACATTGTTTCTATCAATAACGAATCCTTGTAGGGCTACTAATTCTCTCAAGTTTGCTTCAACGTAAAAGTTGAATAAGATTGGTGAAAAGACACATCCATGTCTTATGCCCTTTTCTGTATTTGTGTATTTACTGAATTCATTTTTTTTAACTTCATGCAAGCAGTTTGCTCTCCATATAATTTGGGCATTATTCTAATATCCTTCCCAAATAAATTAAGCTTACCTAGCAATTCTAACAGTTCTTTGTGACTTACCTTCTCAAACACTTTTGCATAATCTATAAAACATAGGTATACATCACTTCACATTTGTACACTTACATGAGCAATATACTGTATCATTTTTATTTTTTTTACTTTAAACCTGTTTTTGTGATATTCTGACGGCCAGGTTTTTTTCTTACCAATGATTTCAATTTTTTTTTTTTTTTTGATTGATCTCTTGATCTCCATTCAACTTTTTCACAATTTCCAATTTTGTATTACCAACTCTCAAGAACTTTGTAATGTACTATACTGTAATTGAATCATTTTGTTATTCACAATCTAATGATATTTCAGCTGTTTCTTCTTCAAATGTATGGAATATATTGTTACTCCATTTTGCTGGAGAGTTTCTATTCCATAAACCTGAAAAGCACTCTGGAATGAAATGACCAAAACATTACATGAGTGTGGATAACAACAATAATACGAGGAAGAGTTTTGATTGTCTGAAAAAACTACTTTTCAAACTCATCAAGAAAACCTCTCACTTTTGAGGTTTTATCTTTCTTACAACCAGCAACACTTTTCATGTATTTGAAATGAAAATATAAATAACTGTAATATTATATAAATTTACTTACTATATAATGAAAATAAAAGCTGATGCTCTGCCATACACTGTGAGTGATTTTACATATGCATATGTATGGTGTTCTTTAATGAATTGTTTTAATCTGACATTGTTTCTTATTACTGGAGATATTATTTTTAGTGGTTATACATGTTTGAGTTAATACCCCTGTTTTTGTTATTTCCTTAAAGAGTAAAATTAACAACAAAATCAAAAAGTCATACTAAAGAAAAATTGTGCCTCCCAACAGGAATCAAATCTGTATCTCTTTTTTCATCAGAAATACTGTTTCTATAGCTGAAATGTGCCACTACCAGTTTGGCCATGGAAGACCATCTTGATAGAACAAGGTTTGAATTACCTATTTAAGGAATGCACATCTCTCTCCAGTTGATCTGGGACTTCTACAAATCTACTTGGTGGCACTGCTTTAGAAATATAAAAACTTGGACACTGTCTTTCAACCTAACATGTAGTAGCACTAACATACTCTTCATCCCCACTGAGGATAATATCTTTTCCTCAGGTGACTCAACATTCACATACACAACTGCCAAGCTCTATCTCTCTTAAACACACTGTTTCAAAAATTGTAATTTTTGTGAAAATACTTTATTATTTCAACAATGAAAACATGGCTGACACATGGAAATTTGTCAAACACAGCCTTTCAAAACAGGAAAACACAGATTGAATAACCATGTGGTAATTTTCATCAAACAAAAAATATTTTCGATTTTCTTCTGAGAAGTTTTGAAACAACGACTAAAAACATTACTATTTTCACAAATACAGAAAACATAGCTCAATTTCTTCAGGATCCTGCCAAAATTTGCAAAGAAATGTTTCGCAGTACACAAGAAAATGTTTGCAAACATGTGGTACTACTTAAAACCAGAATTTAATTTTCAACTCTTTCCAGTACACAACAAATTAAACCACTGTACAGTCTATGTTAGGCTTAACAGAAATAGATGTGATTAGATCCAATTTCTGTTGACTCTGCTTCAAAATTTTCCAAGAATGGCTAAGATATCTGCAAGTTATCAATTTAATCATACTGGAGACGCCAGAAACTCCGAAAAGTTGACAACCATACCAGATTTCTTCAAAAGTTATAAAGAATCGTGCTTTGACAGTTGGTCTCAATTTCACCAGCATCAACTCAACAACTGTTACATTTGTATTGCCAAAATAAAATCTACCACTGACATATTCTTCAGAATGTGCAACATTCTGACACAAAAATCTTCAACAACTGAGAGCACAGTACTTCAAATGAGTACCTTTTTGCCACCATGTTAATCATTCACCTCCCAACTATGCCATGCAAATCTTCTCTATTAAGCTGAAAAGGACAGAAATTCAAATGTTATGGACATATTGGCCAAATAAATTTTTACCAATCTGAAAAGAGTAATATGAGGATTACCCTAACTTGGGTTGTCAGGACACTATTAGCTGGCATTGTGCCAGGACTATAAAAACTCAGGCCTTATCTTTCACTTTCCTCCTTTCAACCTAGCACATGTGGTAGATAACTGTACTAACAAACTCTTCATCCCCATTGGGGATAATAACTTTCCTCTAGGTGACTGATTTTTCACATGTTGACATACACAATTCCTAATAGCTAAATTTGAGTGTTTTTCTTTCCCTTTTCGACTGTGTATACATTAGGATATTTTCTCTTGTTAATCCGTTATTAATTATAAAAACACAAAAATATCTCCATGTAGAAAGCCACTCTTTCCACATTCATTCTATTTCCTTTTACCTCTGCAAATAACAACAAACGTCATTGACATGCAAAAACCTCTTATGAAAACAGTTTTCATATGACAGGAAATAGATTAGACACAAGAAGATTTTTTAATGATTCCTCTTATTCTAATTGCTACTGTAACTCACATGGACTACTGGCTTGGAACACTGTCTTTTATTTATGTCTGGTGTGTGGACATACTAGGAGACATCAAATTTGTGTTAATATTTAACAGAAAAATGCTTGGCTTAATTTAAATATGTGTTACTTAAAGAGTATAAAAGCTGAAACTTTGCTTTAAATTGGGTAACTCCAAAGATTTGCTAAAAAATGTGCATACATGATGAAAAAATGTCCCAAACTTAATAAGAACAAAGTTTTATCCTCAAAATCTCTATGCTGTTATAAGAGGAAAGACCAAAAGTTTTTTGATTATTAATTATACTTTTTAAAAACAAAATAGTTTTTCTTGTGTCAACAGGTAACATAAATTAGTATGGGAAATTTGAGCATCTTTTTGTGGGGAGAAACAAATTGATTTGGAATTTCTTACAAAAATCAGATAATTGTCAGATTTTAATTAAACTTTCAAGACTTATTCACAAATTAATGAAATTATTTTAGAAGCATTTCTTTTTTTCCAAAATCTTAGTAAAAATAATCTTCTTGTCACATTTGTTACCCTCGACTTATTTAATTTTATGTAATTTTGAGAAATAGTGTTTAATATGCTTATTAGTTATAATGTCAGGTCCGTAAAGAATTTAAATCATCAATTTTTTTGTCAAACAGGACCCTCAGTTACAAAAAATCTGCTCTGAATTGTAAAATAAAAAATGCAATACAACTAAGACTTTATTTAATTAGAAAAGCTTGTAATTGTTTTTATGATGATTTATTATGATTATATATATTATTCATACATACATACATACATCTCTCTCTCTCTCTATATATATATATACACACACACACACACACACACATATATATATATATATATATATATATATATATATATATATATATATATACATACACACACACATATACATCTATATATATATATATATATATATATATATATATATATATATATACATACACACATATATATATAAAAATATATGTACATTATGGACACTATTGTCTCAAGAAAAAACATTTTTCAATTAATAATGAATTTTTACAATAATTCTTTTTATTTTTTAAATATTTGAATTATATATAATTTATAAAGTTTTCAGACTTAATTTTGTATTAATTTGTAGTGGTTAGGTGATATTGTTATTAAGTAAAAATATATATTTACTAATCATAAATGGAAAAGCTTACTGCAATTCTGTGATCCACAGTATTTAAAAAAATTTCAATTGTTTTTCTGTGTGGCAATTTTTGTAAATACCTATACACAGCATTAACAGAAAATAAGAGCGGTAACTATAGTAAATTTAAAATTGGTAATTTATTGGTAATTTTCTAACATTTCCTCAGCAAGCATCTTAGTAAGTAAGACTATAAAGTCAAAGTATATAAAATTCAATACAATATTACATTACTTAGAATAATTTCATATATAAAAAGGCATTTATGTTGTATTCATCAAGTAATTTTTAGTTTTTATTTTAAAATGCCAAACATTAAGTAAATCATAAAAACACCCACCAATTTTAAAAAATGCTTTTCTGTGATTAAAATTAAGTAATATTTGTTTCAAATCAGATCACTTAAAGTTTAAATCAGTTAATCCATCTCAAATAAAGTTTTTTAAAAGATTTTTTTTAATAAAGATGAATTATGTTGTATTGACAGATTTGTCAATATTTCCGATTTTAGTCATTTAAAAAAAATAATTCCAATCAATTTAAATTCAGTTTGAAATACAGCAAAGTATTTTGCTTATTTGACTTAAGAAATTTAATCTATTTGCTTAAAATTAAAAAACTAAAAGCTTCAGAGAAAGGTTGTTTTTTATTTTTAAAATAAATTTTAAAACATTAGGTATCACTTTTTTTTGGCGGTACTTATTTTAAATGCTGTGTAAATTTTATCTTTCTCTATAAATTATGACTTATGTTAATTAAATTTCATTTTATGTTGGTATCCAATCAGTAGGAATATTGTATCTTACTAATAATTTCCAGAAAATGAGGTTTTTTTTTGTCTGAAACAGACCAGAATATATTCTAATAATGTCAGTTATAGTCTGAATCTGTCTAAATTTATTCATTTTACCAAATCTTAATTTATATAGATTTAAAAAGAATTTTTTTCTTCACAAACACCAAGCAAAATTTTAAAATAATTGATTTGATGCAATCTTATCTGGTTTTAAAAAGTAACAGATCATCATGGTAGCGAGTTCAATCCTCACTGGGTCCAAATTCTTGTGGCCTTATACCCCAAAAAATGTAGGTGGTCAACATTTGAATTTTGGAGAGAATCTGATTCAAATGAAAGTCAATTTATTGGTTATAAATGAAAATACTGAAACTTAGATTTTGTCATCAAGAAAACTAAGATAAAAATGAGTTCATTTTTATTTTTTAAACATTCAGTTTAGGAATTCATCCATTTTTTTTCTTCATTTTTTTATATTCATGAGAGAAAATAAATTCTGTTCTAATCAAAACCAACTGCCATTTATTTTTTTATAAATATTTTTTTAACAATTCTTAGTCCATGAAAAAAGTGATTTGTTTATTTGAATTTCGATTTATTGCTGAATTAAAAACACTGCAAAAATTTGTGTAAAAATTTAAATTAAAATTGAACATGTGTTCAATTTTTAATTTTTTATTTGTATGAAAATTTTATAAGTTAGAATTTTAGTTTCAAAGATAGATTTGATTAAACGTTGTTCGTCCTTTTAAAATGTTTAATTTTTGTGGAATTAAAATCAATAATAATAAGAAAAGTTAAAACGTATTTCATAAACGTGTTCAATTTTTTTAACAGACAATTTCATCCAGTAATTTGGTCACAATTTTAAAGTACGGCGACGACTTTTCTTCCTCTGAAATCTGAATTATTTTTTACATTGAATTCATCTGATCAACATTGGTATTTATTCCGTATTTTTCATTATAATTTTAGTCATTATTTTATTCATTGGGTTCTGTTCGTTTTTCTTTCTTGGAAAGTTTTTCTACACAAAAAATTCATGTTCTGCATTTTAATAAGAAATTGTTATATTCAATTCACAAAGTGACAAAATCTTTTTTTCAGATTGTTTTCTTTAAAGAATTTTCAAATTTAAAATTTTAAAAACTGTTTACGTAAAGAAAGGTGAAGATAAATGTAGAAAGTTGTGAACTTGTGGAACATTTTTTACAGAGAAATGTCTTTGATTAATAATTATAATTTTATTTTCATCAGTTTTTTTTCCAAAATTCAGTTTTCAGTTTTGATCAAATGTTGACCAAAACTAGAATTTATTTACCAATTCGTTGAAATTCAATTATTTTACTCTCTTAAAATATTTTTGTTACCATTTTTTACAACACAAGTAACTTATTTTTCTGAACGGGAAATTGTCTTTGTTGTTAATATTCTTTGGTTTTTAATTTGATTAGGTAGGAAATTAAGAGAAAATTCTTTTGAAGGGACATTTTTCACTCAGTATTGTATTGACAAAATATTGTCGCTTGTTGTACACTGTACAGTAGCGAAGTTGTTTAGTAATGTTTTAGTTACTAAAATTTAGTGTTTACTAAATTTCCGTCGTCATTGATAGGTATGACACAAGGTCACCATTAACTTGGAGCTCCACACGAATACATTCCTCAAACAAGGATTGTTGATTCTTGAACCACTATGGGGATGTTGTAGTTTTGGGGACGGCTCCCTGGAATTGAACTTTGGTTAATTAAGCCGAATTTTTGAAAATTATTTATGTCGTAGGTATGCATTACAACAGCTGAAAAAGTTTTTTAAAAAAATTGTTTTTATTACCATAATTATTTTTTTTAATATTCGCTAGCTAGTCCAATTGAAATAACTTTTCTACAGAAACATCTTCTTCAACAATAATCATTTTATTTTTATTTAATTCGACTTTTTTTTTCATTAAAAGTTAAAAGAAAGAAAAAAAAAAACTATCGATAAACAGTCCATATCACGAATATAAAAAAATATTCTAAATTTTAAGGGGCATTGCTAAATAAATCTCCTCCTACCCAAGTTAAAAGAAAATGATAAAAAAATGCTTACCTCACAAAATTTCAACTAATTTCAAGTAAAATGAAATAATTCATATTCAAAGTATATTATTACTTAACTTTTCCTTTGTTGTTGTATTTCAAGCTTAGATACAAAATTTCAAATAATTTCTAAATATCCGCGCGAAATATGAATTTAAATTAAAAGTTAAATAAAACTAGTGGCAACTAGTCTTCTTATCTTTTCTCTTTATTATTATTTTTAATTATTTCCCTTTTTTAAGCTTTGGGGGATTTGATTTACAATGAATTTATATAGCAAACAAACTGAACCCTCTTTTAAAATTTAGACAATTATATTTTTTTATTCGGAATCGGGAGTGTATAATCAATAATAATGTGAAAAAAAATTATTATTTTTTGGAGAGTGCGTTTCCTTTCTCAAGTTCTTTTCTTTTATGATAGAACTTAGTTAAAGAAAAATAAATGAATTAGTAACACATAAAAATTAATACGTTTTTTTTATAAACTTTATAGTATTGTAGTGACTACTCCGATACACCACGCCCACAAAATACTTAATAATTATTGGCTAGAAAATAAGTACTATTTACTACAGGACAATTTATCCATCGCAGTAGCCACACCAAATTTTCTGCCATTGACATTGCCAAACTTGGTTTAGTAAAAAATCAGTGATTGGTTGATTTTTGACCAATCGTATAATTTAAACATTCCTTTCAATATTTTTCCCGCTCCTCTCTGGAGCCTACTCAAAAAGTATAAATACCATGAAAATAAAACACGAGAACAGTAGTAGAACAAATAAATCATGAGAGCTCAACTACGTACGTGTACCTACATTCTTCTACTCACACACACACACACACACAGACACAAAACTACAATTGCACTACACTATGAACTGACTGTCCAAAAGCCAAGTAACAAACTCAAAATTCTATTACCCTTTTGTAGAAGCTTTTTCATACTTGAACTCAGTTATCATTTATCACTGAACTCTGAACATTTAAACAAGAAAGTTCTTTAATACATATTTTCAATCTTGCATCAGTACAAGGGAAACTACTTCCTTTTTCTTGATTTTATTTCATCAAGCACGATTGTTGTACTCGTCTATTTTCAATACATTTTCTTGTTGATTACTACATAACTCTTGTTATTTCTTCCTCGTGTCTTTTGCAAATTTAAATGTGATGTGCTAACAAAAAACGCAACCTTCACCAAAGCCTTCTTAACAATTCTAAACCAAATCTAATTAGCACGCCACAGTACCATTCAAAGTAGGAGAGGTGAAGAAAATTCTAGTATAAAAATTATTTTTGTCCAACAAGAAAAAGACTGAGATATTTGTATTTTTAAAATTTTTTTTCTGTTTAAAAATGTCAAAAACAAATACATTTTCAAAAATTACAACATCTGATATAACCAGATTAAAAAAATCTACAGAAATTCAATCAATTTTTAAAGATGATATCTTTCTGTTCTTATTTACAGTTGACTGAATTTACAATCTTTTGTTTGAAAAAAGTGAAATATTTTTAGGTAAATTTTTTTTTTTTTAAGCGTATCACCCCAAGCAAGGCCGGTGGCCACTATCACACAAGGGGTTACAGAAGGGTTGGAGGAAGAGCAGATAGGAGTGGTAAAGGAAGGGATGTGGAGAAAGAGAAGGACGGAGGGTCGATCGAGGTAGGGAGGTTACGGGTGATATAGAGCGAGAGCAGATAGGAATGAAAGATGTCAGGAAGTGGATAGATCAAGGCAATTGGAGATGACGATTGACGCTACACTTAAACCGTTGGCGATTGTATTTGTCAGGGAAACAGTAATAGGGAAGGGAGTTCCATAGGCGAGATGTACGAGACATGAAGCTATTGGAGTAGAAAAGACGTCTACACCTAACAGTTTCAACGGTGAAGGGGTGGGAACGGGATGCCAGCCTCGTAGGACGCTTAAATTCACGAGGCTTAGGGACAAGCGAAAGCAACTCCTCAGAGCAATTACCGTGGAAGTACTTGTAGAAAAGGCAGAGTGATGCAACATTGTGTCTGTGAGAGAGCGACTGCAGACGAGATGACAGATCAGGGCCAATCACATTGCATATCCGTCTCTGGATCTTATCAAGAACCCCGAGGCAACACGCAGGGGCCCCAGACCATAAATGGCAGCAATACTCCATGCAAGGTCGAATGGAATACTTCTTTTACATACCATTTTCCATCACAAAGTAGGTGATCATGTCTCTCCACAACTTCCTATTTTACTATCTCTCCCAGTACCTGTTCTGCCTTCCATTTACACAAGCTCATTTGGTAGGTTATTCATTGTTTCCCTCTGCCCCTCTTACCTTTCATGTCTTGTGAGCATCAAATTCTCCAAGCCCGCTTTCATTATTGTGTGTCTCAGAATATTCAACTGTCTCTTTCTGATTCTAAGTGCAAATGTTCCTGTTGCTTACATGCTCTGTTTATGGTATTTGTTGTGAATTATAATATTTATTGTAATGTTTTATTTAGTGAATGTATGTATGTATGTATGTATGTATGTATGTATGTATGTATGTATACATTTAGGAAAAGCCTAATTATTTTGGACGAACTCATTTGGCCAGAGGAGTAGTGGTTCACCCCTAGTTGCTTATGAAAGGTGTACACTTGGGCTAATCAAGTGCTAGCGAGTAGCAGCTACTGATTACCATACTGCTCTAGTGGAAGTGAGTTGACAACTACTTATCGTGCTGCAGAAACAAAATACGTTAAAGTGGCAACAAGTAAAGTGGATTAATGTGGAAAAATGACTTACATTTTTCTTTTCACAATTACAAGAGCAGAAAATTCAAGCGAACAATTTGAGGACACAAAGTGTTACAACTCTACTGATTATATGGCGTTGTTTGGAAGTATCAAGGAGTGATCAAGTGAAGAAAGTGGAAGAACTATGTAGAAAGATTAAATTTTTACTTCACGGCTAATGATGTTACCAATTAGGATAAGAAATGAGCCATTTTATTGTCGGTGGTCAGTGCTAAAAATTAGTGTTTAAAGTGGTCTTACTAACTACAAACCAAATGAACATTCGTATGAAAATTTATGTCAGTTAATGGAAAGACTTATTCACCCTGTGCCCAATGAAACACATGAGCATTTTCTCTTCTATTCAAGTGAGAAGAGGGACAGTGAAACCATCAGTCAGTATGTCACTATGCTTAAGAAATTGTCAGAAAAGTGTAATTTTGGAGACAAAATTAATGAACACTTAAGAGATAGACTGGTGGTTGGAGTAAGAGACAAGAAAATTCAACAACTACTCAGTGAAAGAGCATTAACATTGGAGAAATCTCTAGAAATAGCAGTAGCTATTGAATCTACTACAAAATTCTCCAGGGAGATGCTAAGTGTACAAAGGGGTTGCCCAAGTGAATCACCGTCCTCGCTGCATAGTTTACCCAGAAAGTGGGAATGTTACTGCTGTGGAAGTACCAACCATCTTGCAGACAAATGTCCTTTCAAGGGAAAAACTGTTTTAAATGTGGATGAACAGGACATACACACTGGAAGTGCAGACAGAATGGTAATAAGCAAATTTGGGGAAAAACAAAAGAAGAAAAAAGAACGGTAGCAAGCAATGTAGATGAGAAGTTGGAAGGCTGTTGTGATGGAGCAGTGATGTTGGGGCTAAATACCATCATGATGTTGCATTTGCCTCTGCTGCAGCTAAAAATGCTATTAAATAAGAGGGTGATAAGGGAGGTGGACACCTGGGCCTTGTGTTCAGTAATGAGTTTGAAAAAGTTTCAGGAATTGGGGACTTTAGAAGACTTGAAGGAGAGCTCCATAAAGTTAAAGACCTATAGTGGAAAGATAGTGAAACCATGTCAGGTAACTGAGGTTGATATGAAGTACAAAGGGAGAGAGACTTGGTTGCCATTATTGATAGTGAAAGGTGACACACCAACACTACTGGGACGAAATTGGTTGAAAAAGGTACCATTGGATTGGAGAGAAATATTTCCCTTAGTACTAGATGACATTCCTTTGAAATTGAAGGAGTTGTTGGATGAGTTCGAGTCTGTATTTAGTGAGGAGTTGGGTTGCTTGAAGGATTTTAAAGTAAATTTACCGGTAGACAGAACAACAACTTTTTTTGTAAAGCTCATCCAGTGCCTTATGCACTAAAGGAAAGAACTGAAAAAAATAGACTGGCTAGAAAGCCAGGGTATACTTAAGAAAGTTGAGTATTCTTGTTGGGTGGCACCTATAGTACAAGTACCAAAAGATAATGGTGGAGCTATTTGGATTTGTGGAGACTACAAGCAGACCATAAATATGGCTGCTCCTTGTGACACCTATCCAGTACCAAGGACTGAAGATTTATTTGCTACATTGAAGGGTGGTGGGAAGTTTAGCAAACTTGATTTGAGTCATGCATATCAGCAACTGGAATTGGATGAGAAAACACGAGAGTTGCTCACAATAAACAGTCATCGTAGTTTGTACCAGCTGACGCGCTTACAGTTTGAAGTGCATAGTGTTACTGGAATCTTTTAGAGAGAGATGGATAAAAGGTTAAAAGGTATTGTCTGCATCAGACAAAGCTGGTCTAAAACTAAAAAGAGACAAATGTCTGTTTCTTTTTCTGGAGGTGACATATTTTGGATTTTGAATTTGCAAAGAAGGTATAGCTCCCCTGGCTGAAAAGATGACTTCAATGAAGGAGGCCCCTGCCCCCAAGAATGCAAGAGTTGAAGGCCTATCTTGGAGCCCTAAATTATTACAACAATCATCTACCCAAATTATCCACCATACTGGAACCCCTTCATCAATTGTCGAAGAAGGGAATGACCTGGGATTGGGGAGCCGATCAGAAGAGGGCCTTTGAAAAAACAAAGAGCATGTTGTGTTCAGCGCCTCTGTTGATGCATTTTGACCCCTCAAAGCCCATTCTGGTGCATGTGGATGCTTCCCCCTATGGAGTAAGGGCAATAATGGCACATAGAATGGAAAATTGAATGGAGAAACCCATGTGCTACATATCTCGAACACTGTCTGCCTCTGAAAGGAACTATGCACACATAGAAGGCTTGGCCCTTGTATTCACAGTTAAAAGACTACATCAGTATTTGTACAGGAATTTCTTCACATTATACATGGACCACAAGCTACTGCTGGGGCTGTTTGCTGAGAACAAACCAATTCCTCCTCTTACTGCTTCTAAGTACCACATTGGGCACTATTCTTAGCGGCTTACAACTACAGGTTGGAGTACCAAGCTGGTGAGTCCAATGGTAATGTTGACTGTCTCAGTCGCCTTCCACTAGCATCCTGAGAAGAGGCTCATTCTATCATCAGAGTGAACATTGTGGATTTAGTTGATTCTCCAGTGATGATGAAATTTGAGCTGAGATGAGAAAGGACCTGATTATGAGCAGGGTACTTGAAGCAATTACAGAATGGAGACCTTACTTCATTAGGGAAGTTGTGAGGATGGTGAAACACAATGGGAAAGTCAGGTTGTCATTCCTACCAAGTTAAGGGTAAAGATATTGCAGAAACTCCATCAGACACACATTGAAATTGTGCACATGAAAACTCTTGCTCGGAGCTATGTGTGATGGCCAAACTTGGATGCAGACATCAAGAGGACCCACAAGAGTTGTGAGACATGCATACTAAATCAAAGCAAACCAAACCAAGTACCCATTCATTGCTGGGAATATTCTAGTCAGCCCTGGGAAAGGATTCATGTGTATTTTGCGGACCTTTTTATGGGACATATGTTTATGATTGTTGTGGATTCTTATTCAAAATGGATGGAGATATGCATAATGAATATGTCTACTGCTCATGCCAGAGAGGGGTATTCACCACACATGGTCTGCAGGTTTTCTTAGTGAGTGACAATGGTCTGTGTTTTACCAGTGATGAATTCCAGTGATTCCTGAAATCAAATGGTTTCCAACAAATGTTCACTGCTCCTTTCCATCCCTCCTCCAATGGTCAGGCTGAGTGTATGGTGCGTATGTTCAAAGAGGCACTGAAGAAGTTATGAACAGAAGGAAAAGCAACCCTCAAAACCCAAGTACACCATTTCCTATTCTCTTAGAACCACTCCTCATACATCAACAGAAGTTTCTCCTGCTGAGTTGATGTTTAAATGTTGGTTACAAACTGCTTTTCATTTATTGAAGCCTGATACATATCATCAAATTCAGTGTTATCAGGCCAATATGGAACAGGGAACGAAGGTGATGAGGCCCCTGTGTCAATTCAAGGTGGATGATCGCATACTGGTGCAGAATTTTGGAAGTGGGGAGCAGTGGATGGAGGGCATCATTACCAAACGACTGAGGTCTGTAAATTATGAAGTGGGAGTGGGAGGAGGCTTGGTGAGGCAACATGTGGATCAACTAGTGAGTCTGCCTCCGCATAAAGATCGTGGTGAAAGTCGTACGCGATGTGCCAGTGATAGAGGTATCGCAGCCGCTTTCGTCTGTTCACTAAAGCGGTAGAGAACAGGGCATTTCAACCTTGACCTTTCCATCATGATCCCTACATGCTTGTAATTTTGTTTGGAGATGAACTAATTACCTTTTTAGTTCGCTGTTATTACGAACCTAGTCGTAATACACCTCCAAGCGTTTTTACACCGTAAGTTTCGCATAGAAATTTCTACTCATTTTTTTAGAGAGATTTTTGACATTTTAGTAATGCCATCTCCTGTCGTAAGGCACTCTGAACATAACACAGCAACTCCTCGCCGAATTCGTGGTCGGTACTGACTGGTCAGCTCAGACTTGAGGCCAGGAGGCCACCCCTGGGCTGTGTATTAATTTACTCTCCCATTTTTTTTTGTCTGCCAACTGGACGCTAGTTGGAACTCTCTCTCTCCCTCCCTATACTTCTGGCCCAACAACATCGCAACGCCAGCAACCATACACGACGACCAGCAGCGATCACCCTATTGTTAGCTTGGAATACTAGCAGTTAAATCTAGAACAAAAAGGCTAAAGGATTTAAAATCAGTTGGAGAAGAAAACCAAATAACTGATCTCTTGTTGGCAATTGCTGGTTGTGAGGCCATATTATCAGCAAATGCACACCCAAGACAGTTGGAAGAAATGACGTTTGACTATATAAGTCATCTAATAGGGAAAAACATAGCATGCAAGAAAAACTAGTGAATGCAGAGAGAACTAAGTTAATGAATATTTCAAAAAAGGTGAATGAACCAGTTATCAAATATGTTCTGCATTTAAACCAGGCCGCTAAATATTGTGAATTTGAGAAACTAGAAGCAGAAAACCATTTAATCAAAGAATTTGGTCAGCTTAGGAGATTTTTGTGGCCTAGCATATGTGCTGATTCCTTGTTTTTATATTTTCCAGTGATGTTCTCTGTTTATTTCAACCTCATCCCAAAGGGGTCAGTAATCTCCCTTTCCCCTCCATATGTGGTCAGCTACACCTGATATTTCTGTTTCCCCTCCTATTATAGCATTACGATATTCTCCAATTAATTCTCAGAAAACAGCTTTGGTCTACGATAAATATTCACACTTACCGGAGTCAAAGCGCCCAAGATGTTTTGCTTGTCGGGCTGCTGTTTTGTAAAAGAAAAGTACATTCTCCGACATTTGTTATTTTATGCTGCTTGGCACGATTTGTCTCGTGGCAGTCTGCATGCTGATTGGACGAGCTGGGGACTCTGATTGAGAGTGAGGCCAGCGGCAATGATTAGTGCGTTGGCCGTGTTTTCGGTCAATAAAAACGGTCTGGGACATTGGCTGGCAGTGCGGTTGGGATCATGGTGACGTGCACTATTATAGAGTTTCGTATTAAGTTACAACTCTGTTTATTTTTATCTAGAAGCTGGACACTAGCTTCAACCTACCGATAGAGTGAGCTGTGTATTTACCAGTGTCTACTAAAACATGGGACGAACACGCGTTTTTGCTGGTGAGAAGTGAAGATTGGACATGTGACCCCAATTTTGTTGTTTCTACGTTGTTTGGTGGACTGTTACAATGGGTTATCGTTTGAACTGTGATTTGGCTACAAGTGTTGCGGTCAAGAGACAAATCTATTGCAGACGTTTGTTGCTACTTCAAGTTGAGTTGGTTTTTTTTTGGTTTTCACTGGGCCATGTGTTCTTGAGAACATCTGTCAACAAAGATAACAAAAATTTTGTGTGCAGCAGTTTAGGAATTATAATAATAGCCATTTGGTATCAGGCAGTAGCAAATTATTGTTCTGCCTGAATAACATTTGTTGTTTTTATTTCACCTCCAGCAAGTTGAAAATGAATGCCACTGTGATGCAAGGGGCTACTGGGATCAAAAGAGAATGAAAAGACTTTAGAAAGAACTGGAAACCCAATCCTAAACAGGAAACAAGGGATAAACCTCTATTCCTGTTCACCAGGAAAGAGTGTAAACCAGGTGAAAAAATATATCTGGTGAGATATATATCTTATATCCAAATCAGACAAAGCCGATACTCACAATTCAAGATTAATAATGAATATGTCAGTGAGAAGTAATTTTTTTAGTTAAAAGAATTGAATTCATAAAATAGTTGAATAAAGTAATAGAATTGTCTGTTCTTGATTGATTTATTTAGTTTTGTTTTTCTTTGTATTCCAAAAGGATTGTTGCAAAAATATTAATTTAAAAAGTTAAATTTTCATGCAATTTTACTGCTGCAATCCTTAATTATTCTTTCAGCTTTTACCTTTTTCAAAGATAACCCACTTGCTTCAAGATGCTTTCTGCTGACAGTAAAACAATTATGGCTCAGTTACAAGGTAAATGGAAAGCGTTTCAATTTTCTTTTTTAAATTCTGTAATGTGTGAAAACATTTAAATCTATGAAAATGGCCATTTGGCAATAACAAAACTCTGAAGTTTTTGTTTCATAGGTATCAAAAATTTACTTTCTTCTTTTAAAAAAGATTGTGAGTTTGATTTGACATATTTGATATCCAGTTTTTTCATCTTTGTATTGCATTGTCATATTAACAAAAATTGGGAACTACTGTCACAAATAGAGTTGAATTCTCAGTGATTACAATTTTTGTTGTTGAGAAGTGTTGAAAGTCTGGAGATATTTACAGAGATTCTAGTCGGGAAATCAATGGGATACACTGTAATGTAGCTTTGCTGTGCCTTTTCTATCAATACTTTCATGGTAATTGTTCAGATGAACTTTCTGCTATGGTTTCATTTTTAAAAGTTGTTTTTTATTCCTCTCCTCACCACAAACAAATTGTACATATGGGAACTAGTAAGGACTTCATAGAGACTTTGAGGTATTATGGTGGCTGTAGTAAGAATTGTAAGTAAGAATGTGTTGTTTTTGGTTTTTCTGTACTATGTTTGGGTCAGTAATTATGGCTAAGTTTAAGATAAGACAGATTGAAGACCAGCCTTCTGCTATGGCCACATTAGCCTTGTGCCACTTTTTTGTATTTTTCAAAATAAATATTACTTTCTGCTATGGTACCTAGACTATAGGAATTTAAGTGCAGTACTAGATTGGAGGCAAGGTCTCATAATTTTACAATTGAAATAGCTAAATGTAACCATAAGTTCTATTCTAACAGTTTCTTCTATCACTTGTGGAACTCTCTTCTGGCTTCTTAGTCAACTTTGAGCTTCTAAAATTTAAATGCAATATCTATCATTATGGTCTGTCTTTTTAATTCTTGTTCTTTTATTGTCCTCTCTCCTTAATAGTAGTTTTTCTCATATTCTCTCATACTCAGTAACTCTTTTGTGTCCAAGTAGCTTGAGGTGAAATGATTAAAAAAAATAAACACATAATTGTGAGATTATTAGAGATGCATTGTATTTGCTGGAAAATCTTCAGAAAGTAGGGGTACAGGTACAAGTAATGAAAAGAGAGTGGACGAAAACCTTGTGAATTACAGATGTAACCGTGTCTTAAAACCCGACTGGAAAAGCAGTGTCAGCATGATGTAGAGCCAAATATAACATTTTATTTTCTGTCAACCAAGAGATCCCTTATTTCAAAACATGAAACAATATGCAGATGAAAAACATTAAGTGTCAGCAGAGAAATCTTGGTCAGTCTTGTATGTATAAGATCTCTCCAGCAAGCAGCTGAAAATGAAAAAAATAGAGCAATACAATTCTGTGTTTTCATAATTGACCATTCTGCAAAGTTTAACATCCGTATCCACACACACATAAAAAAACACTGTTAAAAGGGTAGTTTTTCTCTTGATACTGCTATTACTGTATACTCCCACAGTAATTTTTATTGTTTTAAAAAGTTATTTTTAGAATTTTAATAAAAGACAAAAATGGAACTAAATTTATGCATTTTCTCAAGAATTGAAAACAAAAGAATTAAACACTATTTTATTAGATTATTTATTTACAAAAATAATTTTATATTTACAAGATTATAAAAATATTTGAACCAAGTACAATACAATATTTATCATTTACTATATAAAGAAATAACCATGAAAACAATTTTTTATTTATAAAAAATGTCTGTGAACAAAAGAACAAGAAAATTTATATAAATATAATTACGAATTACAGTAATTATAAATTTTGAAAAAAGTAATCCCTCAATCCCATTGCAGGAGCTCACAATCTCAGGCTGCTCATCCATTATGACAAAATATGACCACCTACATTGTCATGGCCACATACTTGGTGCCTACATCAAGGATGGGTTTCCCTGTTGCAAGGACACAAAAAACAAGGTCCCTGATTTCCTGTATATGTGCTTCCATGTGGCACTTATCCATAGTAACACATTTGTCTTTGCTCTGTATCGTCCTAAGGATGAAGATTCAGTAATCTTTGATTGAATATCAGAAAGGATTGATAGTATCCTCACCAAATTTCCCTCCACCACCTTTCATATATGCAGTGACTTCAGTGTTCATTACAAAGAGCAGTTAGTCCATTCAAACAAAACTGATGAAGAAGGCAGATATTGCAGAGACTTCTCCATTGCCTATGAACTAACCCAGATCTTTGAAAAACCCACCCGATTCCCGGATGTGACGAGACAGCAGGCAAACCTCCTCAACCCTTTTCTGATATCTTGCGCTAGCAAAAGTCTTACTCCTCCACCATAGGCATGTCAGACCATTCCCTAATCAGTCTCCCAACCTTCTTCAAACATGCTGCCCCCAAAACTGTTGCCCTAATCTCCAAATGGATCCTCTCTGGAATGGAGTGTTTTATACCCGACAAAAAAATTCCTGCAAAAAACAAACAGTCATTCTTGGTTCACTTTTGAATGCGCTGCAGCCATAGCTCACCGGAACCATTACTTCAATATCTATTGCAAGGAGCAGTGTAGTCTAGCCCTTACTTCTTTTAGAACCACCTGCAATCGCTGTAAGAGAGTTCTGGAAAATGCCAAGTGCAGCTATGTGCAAGCTGTCCAGGCCTAGGTTGAAAAGAAACAAATTTGATCTGATGAATCCTGGAAGATCACCAACCAAATTGTGAACAGAGGTAAAGCAGTTGTGCCCACTATTATATATGGCCTTGAGGTCATATTCTCCTCAACAGACTAGGCAAAGCTCTTTGCCTCAAACTCAACATTAGATGACAAAGGCCACTTTCTCTTCAACTTCACTGAGCACAATCTCAGTAATATACTCATTTCAGTAAAAGAAGTCTCTTGAATTATCAAAAGCCTCAACCCCCAAAAAGCTACTAGCCCAAACAAAATCCCAGCAGATGTCCTTAAGAATATCAACCCAGAATTATCCCCCATCTTAGCAAAGTTATTTAACTACTGCTTGAAGAAGAAATCTTTCCCTAGCATGTGTAAAGAGGTAAGCGTATGCCCAGCCTTCAAGAACACAGGTGAGCGATCCTCCTCCTCCCAGTATCAACTCATTAGTATCCTCAGTACCATCAGTAAGCTTTTTGAGGCTTTAATCAACAAGAATGTTATTAAGCACCTAGAGAGGAACAACCTCTTGTGTGACGAACAGTATGGGTTTTGATCAGCCTGATCCACTGCTGATATTCTAACTACCATTGCACACTTAGTGAAACCCTTGACAACACACATACCATAAGGACCATAGTATTAGATATCTCAAAGACCTTTGACAAGGTGTGGTACAAAGGTTTGCTACAAAAGCCCTCCAGTTATGGAATCACTGGAAGGGTTTTCTCAATTATAAAATCCTTCCTATCAGGTAGATCCATGAAGGTAGTTATTAACAGCTAGTCCTCTAAGGCCCTGGCAGTCAGTGCAGACATTCCCCAGGCATCACTTCTTGGACCAACCCTATTTCTGATTTACATAAATGATCTGCCTAAGGATATACTCTGATCATTTGTAAACATCTATGCCGATGATACGACGATATACAGGCACACCTCTAAAACACTTGACAATCAGAGATTGGCAGCTGACCTCTCTTCTGATCTAATGCTAACTTCCCAGTGGGGGAAAAAAACTGGCTAGTTACATTCAATGCCTTGAAAACCAAACTGGTTACATTCCATCAATGCCAATCAGGGCCTCAAACTCACAGCTGACCTCAAGTGGAACACTTATATATGAACCATCACTAAAGATGCAGGTAAAATGACCATTTCCCTGTACCACTCCAGTAACTGACTCCTCATGCTATCCTCTACCTTTATAAGAGCCAGATCAGACCCAAAATAGTTGCTATAATTAGGCAGTCCTCACTTTCCAGTTTTGATAAAATTCAAAAGCATCTCTGAGACCTAGTTGGAGAAGAATTATTTTCCACCCTCTGACCTCTCTCTCACAGGGAGAATGTGGCGAGTCTCTTACTGCTCTATCGCTACTACCATGGAAAGTGCTTGGACAAACTACTTGGTTCTGCCAGGTCTAACCTTCATGTCTAGGACTACCCATGCCACTTACATAGGAGCAAACCACCCACATTCCACTCAAACAGCTTCTTCGTGCGAGCCACTACCCTGTGGAACAAACTCCCAAGAGGCTTTTTCCCTGATCACTACAATCTTAACCTGTTCAAATGTAGAGTTAACCATTACCTCCTCCTCTTATCCATATAAACTATCCCTTAATGTAACCCTCTACTTTCAGTGGCTTACTGTAAAAAAAAAGAAAATATAAATTCACTAAAATAGGTTACAAGCATCTGGATTTAAGTTTCTTTTCTCAAGAAAATGTTAAACACTATTTATTAGACTGTTTATTTATAAGAATTGTTTTTAATACTGCTGTTGTCAATTCACGAGAAAAAAGAGAATGTATGAATCCAGTTTCTTATGTTTGAGTTTTATTAAAATGTTATAAATGGCTTTTTAAAACAGTAAAGATTGCCAAGGGTGTATACAGTAATAATGGTGTCAAGAGAAAATTCTATCCTTTTGACGCATCATTATTTTCTTTTGCAGATACATATGTTAAACTTAGCCCTGAAATCTCTCCTTTTCTCTTTAGAAAAAAGAAAACAGTAGTTGCAGGGAGCCAAATCTGACCTACCTGTCTTAAGATGTTGTTTTGATAAAAAATCCTGCACAAGACATAAGTAATAATATATTTTTTTAATTATATGATGGTGACTTTACAATTAACTGTCCTACCAAGATTTTATTTTTTTATTCTGGTTGGAATTTATATCAGGTTTGTTTGTCTGCTGAAACTTTAATCTTTATAAATCTGGTTAATTAAATAATGGCTTGAGATAAAAAATAAAGAAAAACTAAACCAGAAACCCTTTATTGCCACCAGGAAGAGTGCAAAGTTTTTCCCTCTCCTCAACTTTTTGCCAAAACCACTTATGAAAAACTTATCACTCATAAAGTTAGCTTCACAGAAAAATTCTAAATAATTTCTTGAAGTTTGCCTTTCTGATGATACATGAAACACTTCAGGTGAATGTGAGTTTTCATTAACTGTGATGCTTTGACTTTTTTAATCATTTCACCCCACGCAAGGGGGGGGGTTACTGAGTGACACAGAGAATATGAGAAAAAACTACTATTAAGGAGAGAGGACAATAAAAGAATAAGAATTAAGACAGATGATAATGATTGACATTGTATTTAATTTTTCTGAAGATCAAAGTTGATGGAAAGCAAGAAGCCGGAAGAGAGTTCCACAAGCGATAAGTGTGATAGAAGAAACTGTTAGCATAGAACTTGGTTACATCTAGCAGCCATTTCAACCATAAAATGAGGAGACCTTGCTCCAATCTAGTACTGCATTTAAATTCATAGAGTCTAGGTACCACAGAGGAAAGTTCATCAGACCAATTACCATGAAAGTATTTGTAGAAAAGGCACATGGAAGCTTTGTTACAGCGGTAGGAAAGGAACTGAAGCTGAGTCATCAGGACAAATAACATCATTATACTGTGTTTATGTCTTTTATCTTTACAAGTATTACACAAGGTCACACTCAAGAAGAACTTATTGATGAATGACTTAGTTGTTGTTTTTGATTGTAGCATACTATTTTAATGAAACCTGACATTCTTTTAATGGATATCAGAAGAATTGAACAGATACTTGACCAATTGAAGAACATGATGTTGAGATTTTGGTTTAGTGGGCAGGTGTATATTTGTTAGAGAATATGTTTCTCTTGTGAATTTGGGTGTAACTGTTTTAATCATCATTATCTTAATGAATTCAGTCTATCTCTTTCACTAGAATGATCTTCTCAAATGTAAAGGGTTCTTTTATTTTTCTTCTTGTGAGTGTTAATTAGCTTTATACTGATCAGATGCTATGATGAGAAGACAGTCTCAAGGTTTATCCCAAGCCTTTCCAGGTACACATGCATGAGAAGATCATTCCAGTGATTTTATCATGTAACATTCGTTGTCTTTATCATAATATTTCAGTACTGGGAGTGTTTTCACTTGTAGCACCAGGCCTTTTTGGCATGGTGGAACCTGTTAGGATCCCAGCTATGCTCAAACTGGAGTCAAAAGACTATGAAAATCTAAAAATAGTAAAATACCAGCAATACATTTTTGAAAAAAATTAGCAGCAATACATTCGACTCTCAATAAAAACCCTCTATACAAAAAAACATTAATGAAACCTGATCTACAAACTGATTTCTTACAGAGAATACATATTCTATTCATATGAATCTTAAAAATCTTGTTGGCATCAAATAACCCATTGAGGTTGATATGTCATAAAACAAAATAAACCAAACCACATCTTTTTTTAATGTGGGAACCCAAACACAGATTTGTGCTTGAGTTGGTGCAAAGATTTCACAGTTTAGAGTGTGCCTATTGTCTCTACTCCTTTTAATGCAATGTGGAGCCACTGCCTGGGACATAGATCTCAAAGAACCTGGCATTATGCCTGTCTAATGTGAAGACAAGGTCAAACCAGTAGAGAATCATCTTCCTACCTTGGATGAGGACAAGACCAGTGGCAAATAAAAAATCCAGAATTGCCAACAAACAAGTGGTGTTCTCGTTCTGTGTTAAATATCAATGCCGCAGGTAGTATAGGAATATACAACAAATGAGTGGAAAGACAGATCAGTACACTAAAGATAAACTGACAGTTATGAGTTTGGAATTCTTAAATTCTCAAAAAATCAGTTATGACAGGTATGATGAGAACAACATACCTTTGTGGATCAAATAAAAGACTTTGTTCATATAAGGAACTCTCTAAGGAAGTCTAAAGTGTACAGCAATTGAATCATCATGATAAAGACAACAAAATGTGGTCTGAAAGAATCAATTAAAGGATTTTTTATTTGGTAAAAGCACTACAAAAAAATAGTTTAAACAAATGTTTGAGGTAACATTTAATTTATAAGGGCACACAACAAAGACAGATGACACAAGCTGAAAATTTATTGTTAACATGCAAAAAATGAAAGAATTACACAAATTAAATGCATTGTGTGCTAAATGATGTCTAATAACATGTATGTAATAATAATTAATACAAATGAAATATGCCTCTTTTACAATAAAAATTACAATGCTGCATAAGATCCTCAGAAAAGGTAAAGAACATAAAAATAAATGAAGAAAGGGGAAAAATACTTCTCTGAATACTTTTCAAAGAATAGTTACAATTTTCGAAGCAAAGTCTATGGTAGCAGCAAAGAACAGAACAATCACACCAGCCAAAGAATTTTCCTTGATGTGGGAGCAACTTTGATGTTCCATTCAATTCTAGTCTGGTGGTTGTCAAATTTCTTGTGTTGTTTTTATTCCTGGACTGGGGTGACCAAATTCACTTCTTGGAATTTGGAGGGAAACCTTTGATTAGTTCTGGATGAAAAACAAACACAGCTGTTTTCCCACAAATTGAAATGTACCAAAAGTATTTTTGAAATTCAAAAGCTTAAGCAAGAGACCAATACAGCACCTGCTTTTTCTCAGGAAAATGGATGATACATGCTCGAGCAACTTAAATTTCTTATACAATGTACCATCATCTTGTTTTAAAAATTATGTCCTGAAATAAAAAGCTGGTAAGTAGAGCTTTCAAAATCTGATAAAGACAATAAAAATGTGGAAACTTGTCTGAAAGAACCAATGAAGAAGAATAAGACTTTGACACAAAAGTTCAGATGAGTATCCTCACCTTTGTTATTTTGATCACTACATTTATTAAGGTGCATGCCACAGTTGCACATGCTGCATTTTCAACTTACCACCTGAAATATTGAGATTCAAATAACAAAAGTGATTATACTTGGTTGAATAATTTATTAAATAATGGCAATATTTTATTTCAGAATTTCAGATTGCAAATGGCTTAATTAAACTTTATAAAAATGATTTTATGTTGCACATGACTTTTCAATGTTTACTTATATTTCTATGATTTTCATTGATAGTTATTAAATTTTGGTATTTTTCTTTCAGTTTTAACCAATGAGATTTTTCGGCTTTCGGAATCAGATAACAAATGGAAAAGTCATGTTGAGAAGGCCATAGAACTCTGTGATTGCATGGATACTGAAGAACTCACAGATCATGACAAGAAACAAGTAAAACTAGTAGCTTTTATATTTCATATTGTTTGTTCCTTAGTTTCTAACCTAGGTCCAGTTAAATGATTATCATTGGTCAACTGTGTCATATTAAATGGATTGGTTATAGAAGTGTCATTGGCTAACTGCAAAGTGGTCAACAAAAGAAAGAAAACTTAAAAAGAACAAATACCATTTTTTGGTGCATAAGATGCACTTTTATACATTAAAATTTAAAATCAAAATCTGCTTGCAGCCTATACACCAAAGTTATTAATCATATGTATGTGTGCGTGTGTCCAAACTATCTATATAATATTAAAAGTCTGTGAATTGTGCTTGCATGGTGTGTCATCCATTGGACATGTAATAATGATTTAAGTTTCTTCCCATCTCTCTCTCTCTTCTTCCACCCTCTCTGTCATTGCATGCGTACTTATTTAAATTTCAGCTTTCTTTAAACAAACAATATTTTAAATATTTAAAAAATATTTTTTGCCATATTTAGAAAATATTTTCAAGTGAATATGATTTTAAAATATTTTTTGGAATGTTAAAAAAATATTTTTGGAAACATAGTTTTATCATCAAAATGGTTATTAAGAGGAAGGATCAAAGTATTTTTTGAATATCTAAATATTTTACTCCTTTTTAGAACATTCGAAATTTTGATTAAAAAACTTGTTTTTCTTGTGTCAGCAGTTGTACTAACTTTTAGCACAGCCATTTTTAGCATCATTTTTTGTGGTGACAGACACATTAATATGGGAATTCTTCCAAAAGTCAAATAATTGTTGGATTTTAATGAAATTTTCAGCACTTATTCACAAATGAATGAAATTATTTTGGAAATTTTTTTATTAGAAAATCTTGATAAAAATATTTTTTATTATATGTGTTTCTCTCCCTTAATTTTATGAAAGCTTGAGAAATTCATTGAGATAATGTTTAGTGACTATATTAATTAAAAGCATAATTTTTTGTGGGATTATCACAGAGGCTGCAGTTCTGTGACAGATGTTGACAAAAAAGAAAACAATGTTTTTTAGTCAATGCAAAAAATTAGAATAAAAAATGTAGGAACACATATTTTCGCATATAATAAAATCAGCAACTTTCAGCTGACTTTAGAGAACTTGGAGAACTGGCCTAACAGTTAGTAGCCTGGATAATGGAACTGGCAATCAGAATTCAGGTTCCAGTTAGGGCAATTTGTATTCGCAATGTACTAATATCTTTTAGGAAAGATATAAATCTGCCTCCTACATTAACTTAAATCAAAGATTACTCCCTTTTGCTAGTACCATGTAACCTGGTATAATCTATTGCATATTACATGAAGAGGTGATGAACACTGCCAAGCAAAACTACCACCTTTTCCTGAGAAATGTCATAAAGAATCTTGCATCATACTTTGACAATTTTCTTGCTCATAGGATTTTATTTACAATTGACTTAGTACATAAAGCCCCCCCCCACATCTTACAATTAAATATATAGTAGGATAGAAGCAAAATTAATGCAAACATGCGGGATATAAAAATCAATATTCATTGTTTTCTGGTCTTTCTCAAAACAGCAACTATTGTATGAATTATCTCTGATGAAGTAGATGGCTCTCAGTCAGCAAATAGGTATCCTACACTTATCCCCAAATTTCTTACCAATATCTAAATTGATCCTAGGAGTTTTCAGTTTCTCTTCAAACAACCATTTGTCTTTTTAACAAAATAATATATAAATACATGTGTATATTATATTTTACCAATAATTCTTTAAATGATAATACATTATAAATCACTTTTTTTTTAAATTCTCATTACTTTTAACATTGTAGAAAGAAAATATAACCTATACTTAGAATCAGATTCAATGTAACAATATAATTTATAATGTTTATAAATTCATTAAGTTTACAGAAATCTTGTTTTGTGACAATTTATCTTATCAAGACTTAATAATGACCTATAAAATAGTTTTGTATTTTACTGTAAACTGGAATCAAAATTATTATAAAGTCTAAAAAAGCTTAAACTTAAAAGTTTTGATTATGAATCCAATTTTTGTTGTGTTTAATAGTGCACTTAGAAAGATTAATTATAACATTTTTGCAATTTAGTATCATTTAAAGAGAATTTGTTTGATATGGTTCTTATATTATTCCATAAATGTTTCTTTTCAGTTGGAATCTGTTTCTGTCAACTTATGGAATCATGCAGTGACTTCAAGATTTAATAATGAGCTTTCTGCTTTGGCCAATGCTCAGTGTAAGCAATCAGAAATTTGATATTTACAACTAACCTTTTCTGCCAACAACTTATATAACAAAAATGTTATGTGATAAATCCATAATTTTGGTAGTACTAGAACAGTATTTCTCAACCTTTTTAAGCAATAGCACACCTAAGAGCAAATGAAAATATCATAGCACCCGTAGCAAAATTTTTAAAGGGTATACGTTTAAATGTTATGAAATAACATCATAGATTTTTAAAAATACACACACAAATATGAAATTTCAATGTTCTTATTCAACTACTTGTGCAGTGTATTTAGCGTGAAACCTGCGTCTGGTGTTTTTTTCTTGATTTCTTCAATGTTTGGTTGAATATGTGTTAAGCAGACTCTCATTTCTTCTTCAGTTGAGTGTAGTCATTCTTGCTTCTTATTTTTTTGATGTTATTTAGGGTTGAGAAGCCTAATTCATATGAATAAGAAGCAGAAAATTGCAATAAAACTGATAAAGCCTTTTTAACTCATGTGGGATATTCCTTTTGTATTGAAATCCAAAATGTATCAAGAATAGTTAAAAGAATTATTTTGTAAAAAGTTTAATGCTTATTGATATATTAAAATACTAACACTGTACCATTACTACTTCCACACACACATACATACATACATACATACATACATACATACATACATACATATATGTATCATGATAATATTTCTTGGCACTTGAGAATAACTGTACTATAGTGAGTGTTATTTTACACACACACACACACACACACACACACACACACACACACACATACAAGGTGTTGATATAAAAAAAAGTCCCCAAATCAATATGTAGACAACCGGCAAACAGAAATGATACCACACACACATATATACATTATCATTCAAATCTCACTTAGACAAACTATAAATTATGATACACCTACACACGTAACTTATACACACAGACACTGCATGACAATCCAAAAGCATGTGAAATCTGCTTAACCAATGAAAATAAAACAGAAAAATAGCAGAACATTTTTTTCCCCTATTTCCTTCTCTAATTGTTAAATAATAGTTTAGCAGAATATTATTTTTTTAGAGAAGTGTATCTCTGCTCTGACTTCCTGGGGTTTACCTTTGAGATCAGATACAAGAGAAAACAAATGGAGTCGCTTTTGTTTGGCTGAGTCAGTATAAGAACGATAGATAGAAAAAAAAGTTTTGAGAGATTTGTTTTTTAACTGTCAAACAATGTAGATGTGTTTCTTTCATGTCTGCATCTGCTCCCCAGTGGAGGGAGAGAATTACGACTCCACTGGCTAGTTAGAAGATGTATGCATCGACGTTAATAAACTAGATAAGTTTAAAATTACCTTTGTTCCAGGCCGTGAAAGAGAATACAACTTTATTATTATTGAGTGATCACTGTCACCCCAAGACCACCCTCACCACAGGAATAAACAACATGATGAAGCTTTAATATAAATGAAACCTGTTAGGTTTATAAACATTTCTTCTTTGTTCTTTATCCTATTTCCTTGACGAACTTTACCAAGGAACAAAACATTGGCATAAAAGGCTTTCCTTTTGTCTTTTCTTTTTTATACTAATGTTCACCCAATAAAAGCCCAAGAGCCATTCAATGTAGAGGGTTACTGTGTGGTGGTGCTGTATGAGTGTAAGAAAAGGCAAAAAGTGAAGTTCATGAGGTTATACAGGAAAGATAACAGTTAATCCTACACTTGAAGAGGTCAAAATTGTAGTGATTGGGAAAACATCCTGCTGGGAGCCTGTTTCACAAAGCAACAGTTTTGAGAAGAAGCTGTCTGAATGGAACTTAATTCTTACAAATGGAATGAGGAGAATTCATCATTGCATATCCATGGTATGATTGGTTCCAGCTGCAATTGTCAGTGCTGGTAAAACCAAGGATTGTAGCTTGTTAGAACACATGGAAATAGCGATGGAGTAATTGAGTGGCTTGCAACATTTAATTTGTGGGAAACGTGTTGTAGGGTAGAAAATAATTCATCACCTACAAGACCACGTAGATGCTTTTGAACTCTATCAACACAGGCAAGTGAGGACTGGGCAGCTTCAGCCTAGATATGCCAGTAATACTCTGTTTTTGCTCTGCTCTGACTCTTGTAAACCGGTGGGGAATAGGATACTTACTGGAGTGGTAAAATAAATCGACCATTTTTCCAGAATTTTTAGCAATAGATTGTATATATGAGTTCCACTTGAAGTAGGGGTTGAGCTCAAGTCTTTGTGATGAATTTATTGTCTAGTGCTTTGCTGATTCTGTGAGTAATGAGTTAAGACATCAGCTGCGGATCTAGCAAAGCGAAAACCTACTGATTGTTGCTTAGCAGATTGTTCCTGTTGAGGTGTTCAACAACCTTCTTGTTGATTATAGATCCAAAAAGTTTGCTAATGACATTAAGGGTTGATGTTTCAACAGGCATGAACACTCACCTGCATTCTTAAAAACAGGACACACATTTGACACCTTCCATAGACTTGGGAAGCATCTCTCTTTCAGGCAGTTGTTAAACAGTTTTGCCAATATTGGTGATAACTCTGGGCTGATATTTTAAAGCACAACGACTGAGATTTTATCCAGATCAGTGGCCTTCTTAGAGTCAAGGCTTTTGATAAGTCTGGAAACTTCCTACACTATAATAGAGATATTACAAAGTATGTTTTCCATGAGAAGGGTGAAGTCAAGTAAGGGTTGGTTCTTACCATCTAACAGAGTTAGGGGCAAAGTTCATTGCTTTGTCATATGAGGACACAAAAATTTCAGGGCTATGTATGACAGCTGGCCTTGACACTTGCCTCTATTAAGAATTTTATTTGAGATTTTCCAGAACTCACAGGAACCAAGACTTTTGTTTTCAACCTTGGCTTATACTGACCATGCATCTGAATTTTTACACACACACACACACACACATTATTATTATTATAAACGTTAGGATTAGTGGATACATGTATTTGAGTAGATGACCCTGATATTTTTTTAAACAGTCTAATTGGCATCTACTTTATTAAAGACTCATAAATGTACAAACTAATAAATACCAATTACAATACTTAAAAAATAAACAAGGATGTTTATAGAAATGTGTATTCACTAAATATTTATAGTAACAAGAAATAATTTTGGATTATAAATAAAATCTATTAATTCCCCATGTAGATGGACCTGTCCCTCCACTCATCGGGAGTATCAGCAATTGACTGCTTATACTTCTCAGGTTTTACTTTTTATATAAAATTAACATTGGTGGAAGATTTTTTCATACTGTGTTGTGTTCACGTGTGTGTGTGTGCATTTGCACTTGTGTGCCTGTCTGCACAGATGTGTGTTCATGCATGTACACCCATATATGCAGATGTGTAGGCTGTCATGATTATTTTTTCTTTCCTTTCCTTTTGTCTCTCTCCACTTTCACTCCTTTTTTTTCTTTTTCCTCTTTTCTTTCAATTGTAACCATTTGTTGCTATTTGATTTCTGTTTGTTTTTCTAGACATGTTGTTTTTAATTTTTCATTTTTGTGGGTAAAAAATGTATGACAAAGTGGAAAAACTTGTGTGACACATTTCGTCCTTTAGGATTTCATCAGACTATATTTGTTATGTTGGTGGTGTGACTAAACATGCACACAAATCTGGGATGCTGGGAATTTTAATGAACACAAAAAGGGACATTTTACAAAACAATAAATTAAATATGATGGTTGCCCTCTGTAACAAGACTGGCCACAATTTTGACATAAAAAATGCTACTCTGATCAAAGGAGAAATCAATTAACTATGACAAAAAAGTTTAGAGAGTGCCTTGATCACAAGGTCATCAACAGTAAATTTTCACCCTGGCTCTTACAATATTTTACTATTGCTAGTAGATCTATTATCACAGTGTGAGATATCTAATAACAAAAGTGATGGAATCAAAATGAAAAAGAATTTAAATTAAATTGATTAGATTATATTAAAAATAATTAATCTTAAATTCCCAGCATTTATGCACATGTGTAGTTCCACCAACATAACAAATTTAGTCTGATGAAATCCTAAAGGACGAAACATGTTACAAAAAACTTTTTCTACTTTGTCATATATTTTCCCCCAATATTGTTCTTGAGATATAAAAATGTATATATCATTATCTCATATATATGTGGTGTGGGGGGTTATGTATATTTATTAATATATACTTAATAGCTCTGTTATTTTGCATTGAGAACTGTTTACTTACATCAAAGGATATATATATATATATATATATATATATATATATATATATATATGTGTGTGTGTGTGTGTATATGTGTGATCACTTGCATGTACATTTATTTATATTTATTTATTTGATTTTCTCTTTCTCTCTCTCTCTCTATCTATCTATCTATCTCTCTCTCTCTCTCTCTCTCTCTCTCTCTATATATATATATATATATATATATATATATACACACACACACACAAGTAATATTTCAATACAGTAAATTTAGTAACACTGTACAGCATAAAATTTTGTTATATAAAATTTGTGATAAAAAGATGACATTTATTTTTTCATTAGCAAAATAATGGCTAAACTTGTTTTGATCCCTTTTTCAGTACGGCATTTATCATTCAAGATTGTAAGATTTTGTAACAAGGATACAACAGATGAAATTACTTTAAGAAAGTTGAACATGGTTAGTATTTGATCAGTCTGTTATCAGAAAAAATAATCTTCTATCCACATTTTATTGGAAATAATAATTCTTGGTCAGAGCTCTTTGGGTTTTTTAATTATAGCTAATTTACAACCCAGTAATACAATTATATTCATTTTCTAAGTGTTTTTATAGTACAAAATTAATAACCTGATTAGATTGAGTATAATAATGAACACTGATGCTTAGATTAAAACTATATTTTTCATCACTGTTTCTTTTTAACAGAATTATTCTTGAAAAATACCTGGAATTTTAAAATTCCTATTTAGTATAATGCATTGTTCATTTATAGAATAGTTTTAATAGACAAATAACTTAAAAATATTTTAAATGTAATCCTTTATTTTACATTCATGCTACATTTGTAACTTTTATAAGTGCAGCATGAACCTATGTCACTCAGAATTGGAAACTGTTCTAATTGGAATAATTTTTTTTTAATTTGTGTGTGAAATGAAGGGTTGAATTGAAAGTTCCTTGAGGATTGCTGAATATTAGATAAGGTTAGATAATTCACTGAATAAAACTTGGTGATCAAAATAACAATAATAAAATAGTCTGAATAATCCATAGAATTTAACAAGACTTCATCTCAAAACTTCAGACAATATTTGGTAATTTAGCACTGCTGAAAAGTTTGTAATTAATTGAAATAATGATGCAAAAAGAATTTAAAATTGTATTTAAACTGAAATTATTTTTCCCTCAAAGTATCTCTTAAATTATTTCATTTTGAATTGGACAATACTTAATATATAAAGATTACACAAGGACTGATATATTTTCTTAAATTACAAAAATAATTTTACTTTTTCAAGCTACATTCTTCACTTTAATAATTTTTAAAAAACATCATTGGCCAACAACATCCTTAAATTTTTAAACCATGTTAACATAATATTTTATGTAAGATTACACTAACTTACAAAAGAAGTAGATACTTTACTCTGACTTAAAAAGAAAATGTTTTTCATTCTGGTTTTGTTAATCCTGTTTTCCCATTGAGTTTTTAGTTGAACCATATGGGACTTTCAGAGAGCAAATGCATGACACAACTGCAGTCAAATCTGAGAATATAGTGAAAACTTTTGAAAATCATAATCTTCATCTCTCAAAAACTTAAATGTTGCTCTAGTCTGTGATTGCCATGTTTCATTAATACTGCTGGCCTCAATTTCTGTCCACTGAAAATATTTTCCAGATTTTCAATTCATTTCCATAGTAAAACCAATGAATTCATATTATGCATATAAATGTCAAATTCTACTATTAATGCTTTCCTTTATTCCTTTTCTATAGTAAAACCATTGGCTGTATGCATTTAGTAATCTCATGAGACTATGGATCCATTCCTGGCAAGTCTTGTATTAATTTAATTTTAGTAGAGCAGAATATGTTGTGGCTATAGAGGCCCATGTGAAAATAAACAAATTGTATTAAAAAAATTGACTCTTTCTATTAAATAGCACAATTTATTGTTCAAACAATAAATAAAGCAATGGAAATATTTATAAACTAGAATTATTTTGCAACATGCTGACCTGTGTTGGAATCCTCACAGCATTTAGTATTGTTGAAGTTATTGCTAATATTTTTTGTTGAGATTTACCAACTGATGAAATTTGAATAAGCTGATTTGTTTTGAAAAATACTTTGAAAAAAAAACCCTTGTGGTTTTTATGCACCCTAGTAAAACCAACTGTACTTTGTACCCACTTACCTGTTTGCGCTTCTCCTCAAAATTTGGTTTTGATCAGTCAATAAATGGCTATTTTAGAGGTTGTGACAGATGGACGGACTAATGGAAATCACAAGGTTTTATATATATATATATATATATATATATATATATATATATATATATATATATATAGATTACATTGAATAACTTTTTTTACAATGCTATTTGATATTACATATTTGGAGGTACAATGTATAAATTTAATATTGTCCTTATTTTTTTTCTTTTTATGAATATCTTTTCAGATGGGTTTGAAAGCAGGAAGGTCTTGGATAGGTAAATTACTTTTGAAATATTTTTTCTCTTCTTTCATATTGTTCCATAAGATCTCAGGTCTTTCACAAGTGAAAATATAGATCTATAATTATTTTTAACTTATAGCAACCAACCTGCAGAGAATAATGGCCAATAGCATTGAAAATATTTTTCTTTAACTAAAATATCCGTTACCATATTTAAATCTTTGTTATTTAATGTACACTAAATGTATTGTGTTGTATATTTTCTGTTTGGAAATCAACTGATACAGCCCTTAGTAAAACAGTGGAACAGAAACTCTAATCAACAAGATGGTTGTTGAACACCTCAACAGAAACAACCTCCTGAGCAATAACCAGTATGGATTTCGCTCTGTTTGATCCACAGCTGATGTCTTAACTGTCACTATTCACAGAATCAGCAAAGCATTAGACAATAAATTTATCACAAAGACTTGAGCTCAATTGAAAATATATACAATCTGTTGCTAAAGATGCTGGAAAAAGGGTTGATTTATTTTACCAGTCCATTAAATATCCTATTCCCCCTGCTATACTTGAATGTTACAATAGCCAGAGCAGATAAAAAATGGTGTATTACTGCCATACCTGGGATGGAGCTGCCCAGTTCTCACTTGCTTGTCTTTGAAAAGCATCTTTACCACACTTAGTAAAATAGGAGCAGCAGTCTACCAATGGATTGTTTAATGCTAGAAAACTTTCTAGAAAAAAATCTCTATTCTTACAGAAGTTAATCAAAGTGTTATGACAGGTATTCTCCCTGACAGAGATAATCTTGTCAAGAGAAGATAACTCTCATGTAGGTATGGTGATATTGCCTTTTATACAGTGCCTAATTTATATATCAGTACACCTCCCTGAACCTAAGAGGCATTATATCTTTAGTTGATCTTTGACTTCTATAAACAACCCTAGGAGACATAATCCATCTCACAGAGTGAGTCTCTTTATTTCTTTTTATAGGAGATCTAGGTCTTAACTGATTCTCCTCATTTGAATCATCATAATACCTCTAGTCACTCTCATCTCCAGATTGTTCCTCACTACTACTGGATACACTCATTCTCTCCTTACTCTCTGTTCTTCACTTTCATATCTCTGGTGATCTTCCTGATCCCTCTCAATACTGCATTCACTCATCCTTTCTTGCATTGTCTGTTCTTCTGCTTCCTCTTCCTCCTCCTTTTCCATAACTTCATGCTTTCTTATGATTCTAAATTGGCCTTTATGAGCCAGTATGCCCTGCCAATTATTTGTTAACACAGATGTGTTAAACCCCTTTTGCAACACAAAATTTGCCTTTTCAGGACTTGAATCTTTGTCCTTTCTGTACCACACACACTTCCATTTGTTGTAAATGACATGGTAATCAGGGCTCTTATTTGTCTTCCCATCAATACACCTGGACCTTGTCTTCTGTCTGAATGTGGAATAGCTTTATAATTTAGGAGTAGTCTGAGTAAATAACTCTCTATATCACAATCCACTGGAGAGAATGCTTTTAATCCCATTTTTACCATTTGAACCATTCCGTTCACAATTCCCTTTAATTGTGGGTGGTAATGTGGTGTTTTGTATGGAATACAGCAAATACATTTTAACCATGCACACAAACTTTCTTCACAAAACTCAGGTGCATTGTCAGAGAGCAAGGTTTTTAGAACTCCATTTCTCGAAAACACTATCCTCAACACTTGCTTCACAGTAATGGCTTTTCATATACATGACTTTTATAACTTCAGGCCAACCTGAATACAAGTCAACTCATATCAGAAATAGTCCTATACCTTTAATGTAGACATGATCCATATGTATCTGTGTCCACAGTTCCATTACCTTTGGCCAAGAGTGAATTTTAGTTTATATAAATTTCTTTTATTTCTGCATACTTTGAGCATTTTTTAACATACTTTTCTACATCTCTCAAATAGCCTGGCCACCATGCTCGCAACTTTAATCTCATTTGTGTAAGCAGTATACAAATATATATATACCATGTATATCATCGTGCACAGCTTTAATTCTTTTCTCAGAGACTGTGGAAGTAGAATGATATCTCCATTATATATAATTCCTTTTTCTATTGTTAATTTGTGTCTTGACTCTTTATAAGGCCTCTCAGCCCTAGAGCAATTACTCCATGTATTTCTCTTTATTCTTTCTGTAATTTTATTGAACACTGGATCCTGCCTAGTTACCAACCTAAGCCGATTTTCTATACAGTGCAAAATCCTATCCTCACAATTTTCACTTTTTACTCTCAAAATTTGATCAAGATAAGACATCCATATGCGGAATAGTATTTCTTTTAATATATACAATATCAAAGTCGAACACCATAAGATCTTAATATCTAGGTAGATGTTACCTTTGGCAACTCTCTTTTGGGGTTGAATATAAATTCCAAAGGCTTATGATCAGATTATAATAGAAAATTTCCTTCCTAGCAAAATATTTCTAGCTCTTTCCATGCTCTACATAATTGCCAATGCTTCCTTCTCAATATTCAAATAATTCACCTCCACTGATGTTAGCTTTCTGGATAAGTACATTACAGGGTGATCCTCCTGCAACAATATTGCAGCTATAGCTCAGTCATTGGCATCCGTAGTTTACGCTAATTCTTTCACTGGGTCAAAGATTTTAACAATTGGTTTGTTTATGAGTGCCTTTTATCATTATATCGCAGTAGATATCTGTTATAGAAATTGGTTAATGCTAAAAAGTACTCTGACTCTTTATTTTTATTTCTGGATGCATCTATTTCTGATATCTTATTAATGAGTTTATCATCCAGCTATATACAGTCTTTGAATTTTTGATGTCCTAGGTACAAAATTTTTTCACAAACTCACATTTATCTTGATTGTTATACCCGTGCTATTTAAATTTCTCAAAACATGCTCCGTTTTACTTTTTGAACTCTTCTTTACTGTGTGCACCAATGCTAATGCTGTCCTGATATACAATTATATTTTTAATCCCTTCTAAAAATTTTTCATTTGCTCTTTGGAAAATGTGACTTAATGTTTTTACTCCAAATGGCAGACAAGTCCATCTTAGTAATTCAATAGGGATATTCATTGTGGTGACTTCTTGAAATTTGTTATCAATTTTTATCTGATTATATTCTGACTTGTATGGTAACTTAAGGTCAACTTTAGCAAAGTATTTCATACCAGCAAACTCATGGCATGCTGTTTCAATGTTTGGCAACGGGAATGAATCCGAACAGACCTGGTGATCCATGCCCATCTTATAATCACCACAAATTCTTAGATCTCCATTGGGCTTGTTTATTGCTACAATGGGTGAAGCTCAATTGCTACCACCTTGGCTGACCTTTTCTAATATTCCTTGTTCCAACATTTTGTTCAGCTTAGCAACAACCAAGGGTAGTATGTGAACATGAACTTTTTGGACTTGAAAATGCATGGGTAGACTGCTTTCTTTAAGCTGAATACTTGCCTCATATCCCCTTAATAATCCAATATCTGATTCTACCAACTTCATGGAATTTACCAGCTTCAATGTATCCATTCTTAACACATCAATTCCTAAAAGACCATGGCTTTTGATGTTTTCCACCACTATGATGAGTATTATCTTGAATGTTTTTTGTCTCTAGCATCCCTTCAAAGAATCCTAAAATTTTGATGATTGAACCAAAGAACTGGTTCAACTGGAGATTACTTTTCTTTAACTTTGGTCTACCCATTCTTTCCACAAAATTCCTTGGTATCAATGTAACATCACTTCCAGTTTCCACCTGCATGAGTAAAGTTACTCCATTCAACTTCACCATTTCTCTACTTTTATTCTGTGCTTTTATCTCAAATACTTCTGTACTTTCAATTGGAGGTTCTATATTTTCCACTTACTTTTCACATGTGCATGTCATCTGCAAATGATTCCTCTTTTTACACTTAAAAACACCATTTCCCAAATACCATTTCCCACTTATTTTTGCTCTTTTCATGTTCCTTATTGCAATATCTGCATATAAGTAAGCTTTTAGTAGCACTGTAAGTCTCTATGCTGCCTTCAGAGGCATTGAATTTTTTAATCAATTCCAATTGTTGTAAGCACTCCACACATGCTTCCAGATTTATATGAGCTTGAAGCCACTCTAGAAATTTAAATGAGATGTCAAACATTCCATCAGTCTTAACACAGTTAGCTTGTCTTCGATAGACATTTGTTACAAGCACATTCTTGCAAACTCACAATATCTTGGCGCTTTTTTTCAATCGCTATACATATTGCATACTGTTTTCATCCAGTATCTGTCTACTTTCGAGAAATTTAGTTCTTTCCACTATGACCAATCTTCTTTTGGTTGTACATTTGTTTTTATGACAGTAGCAATTTCTTCATACGCTAAATCTTCCAACAATTTGGGATATATAATGACAGAGATTTTTATGGCCTCACACCCTGTTAAGGCCAGAACAAATCTGTAACTTCATTTTCTCCTCCATTAGCTTTGGTATCTTTTAACTTTTTAACTCTCATCAATGCTGCAAAACACACTTAAATCAGGTTTCCACATATTCAGGATCCTCCATTGTGGATAAGTAACTGATTGTTGAGGCTATATTGTTATGATAAATATTCTCTCTGACAGATGTAGTCTTATCAAGAGAAGATAACTCTCCCATAGGTATGGCAATACTGCCCTTTATATAGTACCTAATTTACATATCACTACACAAAGTACTAGAATAAAAATGGTGTATTGTTAAAAAAAGGATTTCTGTGCAAAAAGAAACAGGAATTACACAAATCATTTCTATATCAGCAAATGATAAAAAAATTATCTCTATACAAACATTACAAAGTAAAGAAGGTTGTCATGTAAGCTTAAATTTTGGTGAAGAAAATGTTAGAGGAAATGAAAAGATTCATTTAATTTGTTTTTGTAAGAATATTTCTAAAGAAATTAAGAATTGTCATAAGCATTAGTATATTTGTGATTTGCTAAGACTAATATAGTAATTTTAGGAAATGTTAATCAGTTTATAACTGCCTGAATTTGATGTTTTAGTCTGGGTGTGATTATATGTGCAGATTTAATTTGAATAAAAATTGCATTTCAGATTGCAAAGAGGTTGATAAAGCTGAACAGATTCTCAAATTAACAATGGAGGTAAAATTTTTGAGTAATCTCATGATTTTTATGTTAAACAATGTGAATTTCACACACATTAATTAATAAAAAAAATAATAATGATATACTGTATTTCTTGGCATTAATGATGCTCTAGCTTCAAGAACACCTGCCAATTTTAACTTCTAAAATGTTTTGAAAAGAAAAAATAATAAACATGAAATTAAGTAAAATAAAAAAGAAGCCTTTGGTCTGTAGGATGTAGGTGAAGTTTTCAAAATAAAAATTATTATTTTTTATATAGGAAATGCTGTAATTTTGAAAAATTTGTAATTGTACAAATATACTAAATTTTATAGATATATAAATTATCATAACTATTTTAAATAAATGTTTCTGATTTTAAAAAAATATTCAATTCTAGTCAGTATGATTCTAATGGTATTAAAAAAAAATCTCTGAATTGGCAATGATAATAGTGAAAAGAAAAAAGAAACTGACTTGGAATATATAGTGAAATGTTAATAATTAAAATAAAAAAAATGTTTTCTTTATAGAAAAAGAGTTTTCAGTTTTGGAAGAAAAATATGAGGGTCAGTCACAAAGAAACATGTTCTAATTTAATTTTAAAAGTATTAGAATTGCTATGGTTTTATTTTATTTGATTTTTGAGCTTTAAATTGTCAAGCATCTAGAAGTCCAGAGAAAAAATTTGTGGAGTTAACCTTTCTTTTCCAATACATAATCCTCTCTAAAAATGACTGCTCCTCTGGACACACATAGAAAGCAAAGAGCTGTCATATAATTTCTGTTTTTGGATGGAGAAAGTGCTGCAAGAATCCAAAGGAGATGAGTGGCTGTTTATGGAAAGTATGCACTTGATGTAAGCACAGTACAAAGACAAGTCAGTAGAGTTAATAGCAACAGAGAAAAAGAGGAAACAACTTAGTGAAAGGTCCTGCTGTTGGAGACCAGATGTTGCTGAGGATACAGTCTAATGCTCTCATACCAGTTGACAGAAGAAATATTATTGCAAAACTTTGTAAAAGTCTTTAGGCAAGTAAGGTTAGTACCTGCAGTTTAGTTTTGTCTCTTAATTACTCAAAGATATGTGCTTTCGCCCTTTTGGGCCCATGAGATGACATTTTGAGGACATCAGTTCTGAAGGATGTGGTGAAAGAAGCAACTCACAGATAGCTAAGAAAATAGCTAAGAAGCTTCTGTGAGGTGAATATACTATCTTTCAAAAGTGGAATATGGCATTTAAGAGAGAAAGCAACTGTGTTGAAGGTTAGATTTAGAATCCTGAGACTTGTGTTCATATTGGTATATTTTGCATGCTTTTAGTATTGTTAATCTCAACTTCACTCATTTTATCACTGATGTAATGTAGCTTCCCTCTGTCTTTTCTACAAATATTTTCATGACAACTGTTCTGACAAACTTTTTTCCATGATGCCATCTAGCATCTAGGTTTCACATGTTTACTGTTGAAATAGTTAAATGCAACCACAACTTCTACTCCAACAGTTTCTTTTCTTGCACTTCCCACCTGTGGAACTCCTTTCCATTTACTTGCTTCCCTGATAACTACAATTTTCAAAAGTTTAAATATAATGTCAACTGCCATCTTCTATCTTCTTGAATCCCATTCATCGTTTGTCCTTTCTCCAATCCTCCCTATACTCATTCATTTCTCTCACTTTCACTTCCTGTAACCACCTGCGTACTAGTGGCATTATTGCCTTGCTTGGGGTGAAATGAGTAAAAAAATATACATATACATAGCATTATTAATTGATCAAAAGTTGTTCACCATGGACTACAATTGTTCCTTTAATCTCTAATACTTTCTTTATATAATTAACCTTATTGTTTTTCTATGTAATTACCTCCCTTACTGGAATTCTTCAGTTAGTTTAGAGTCTAGTCAAGGAATGTTAAATAAAATGTTGCTAAGGTAAACTTGTCTTACTAACTCATTTCAAGTATTAAATCTGTTGTAATTAAAGAACAGGCATTAATTTTTTACCTATCCTTATAATTGTCTCTATTAAAGAAAATAATTCAATCAAATGCTTAAACTTTTTTGGTATTAACTATTTTTAAAACAAAAATGTATATCTTGTATGTGTACAATCGAATGTGGCATTATTTTTGTATTTTAGAGTGCTACAAGTTTGAAAGGTTTGTGCCTGAAGAAGAAAAATGACTGTCAGATGCTACCCATGTCTAAGGATTTGGATACTCACCTCATAGAGATTGAAAGAGACATTTTTAAAATACTTTGCTATAAAGCAGAAGTGGTAGGTTGTTGTTTCTTTTGACATTTCAAAAATCTATCCAGTTTTTATAAAATATCTTTTGATTTATACAACTTCTATACTAAAACAATTTTTTCATCAGTTTTCTTATTGAGAGTTAAAATATAAATAGATTTTTATCCTTACTACTTATGACTTATGGTTACTGAGTGTTTAGGACGTATTAGAGACAATAATCATCCTTCAATCTATGATATGATGTTAATAAGTTTTGATCTCCATAATTCATGTAAAAGAAAATATTGTTATTCTATGCTTGGTAATACTGTTTATGATTAGACATAACACATACTTGACATTGGGCACTTTTCCATTTTTATTAGATTTATTTTGTGATTGGGCAACATTTCAGTCATGTAAGGCATGAAACATCTCTTTTGACTTCATTTCATTACTTGATACATTCATTGACAATGTGCTTTCTTATCTCATCATCAACAGTTTATAATGCTGAAGTAGTTTGCTTGAATGATATTCTTATACACAGTACAAGGGTATTATCATCTAATCCGTGATGATGAAACTGTAGAGGAACTTTAGTCAGAGTATGAGTGAAGTGGCCATATTTGTTGTGCTTGTGTTAAAACGTCCTCCGCAATTATTTATTTTTATACAGGAAAAAGGTGTGGAAAGTATTATGTCAATGATATTTAATGTAGAACAGCAGATGACAAAATACAAGACAGCAGATAAAGTTGATAATAATATAACAATAGGATTTATTGTGGAAATGAATATACATGTATGCGAGACAGAGTTACGTCTCTTAGACCTGATGAAATTGTGATTGAGCTCATATTATGAAAGTATAGTGTGAGTTAGTAAAGTTCAGAAATAATAATACTTGCATATAATAAAGTATTGTTCATTTAACGTCTGACTTAATCAGTCGAGACAAATGTTCCTTGATGGTTACATCTTGATGGCTGTGTTGCAAATCAAGAAGAGAGAGTGAGAATTATGAGAGCCAGCGTCCAGAGTCCAGCATGAGGTTGAAGGCTGTCTGCTTTTGTTGGTCACACGTGTTGGGTTTATATATCATCGCTATATCACATGGGAGGCTCCAAATGAATTTTGCGCCTAAATTGACTCTGCACGTGAGAGCGATCTGATTGGATGAAACTGACCAATCAGTAAGTTGGATTTACTGTGATTGACCAATGGTTTTTCATTGATATTTTGTGTATAAAAGTAGATGTTATTTACCAGATAGGAAGAGTGCATTTTCTAAAAAGGGTAAAGCTGGCCGCTGTGGGCGAGTTCACAAAACGGTATTAGATTGATATTTGAAGCTTTGAAAATTACAAACCAACTTTTTTCTCATTGTGCTGCTAGAGTTACATCAGAGGATGCATCAACTGAAAAGCTCCGCTCTTTCCTCACAATGAATAATCATGAATTTGGATACTATAATAAAATCTCAAAGGTACTAAAAAAAACTGCCTGGTTACATATTCAATATGTATTATCAAAATTATTTAGTTAAAATTATTTAAAATTAACAATAAAAATGTTTTGCAGAATTGTTGACAATTTTATCTTGATTCTCATCTTGGCTGTGCTTATCAATATTTTAACCCCAGTAAGAATTTCTAGAGAAGGTAGTAAAGAAAGGTAAGAAGAAATGATGAAGCATCAATTACAAGAAGACTGAATGCATGGTTGTTAACAAAAGGACAACATGCAAATTACAGATTGGAGATACTGAAAGCAAACAGGGGCAACAATTTAGATTTGTGGGAAGCGTACTTACAGGGGACAGAAAGTGTGACATAGAAATCTAAAGGCACATTGAGATAGCAAAAAATGCCTCCCAAAAACTGAGCAAAGTATTAAGAAACAGAAAAATTTCATTAGAAACAAAAAAAAAGAGTCCTGAACTATTATGTAATATCAGTTATCCTATATGGCAGCGAATGCTGGACAATCTCCTGACAGATGAAGAAGAGATTTGAATCAACAGAAATTTGGTTCTACAGAAGGATGCTGTGAATACCATGGACTGAACAACAAACTTCTAGAGACAATAGAAACAAAAAGGATACTTATACTTAACATCAGGAAGAGAGAGTTGAAATTTCTCAGGAAGATAAAAGAGGGCTGGAAAATCTGATACACACAGAACAGATTGAAGGTAAGAGAGGCAGGAAAGCAACGCATAACCTACCTGATGAGCTTGAGTGAATGGATGATGAAGCAGGGTTTGAGAGAAATGGCAAAAAGACAAATGTTATTAAGAGCTACAAAGAACAGGAAACTGTGGAGAACCATGATCACCAACGTCCTAAAGTGATATGGCATATAGCGGAAGACTCTTAGGCTTCCTTCAGCTATTTGTTCAGAAAATGCTTGCCAGGACTCCAAATTTCATTCAAGTTTGTTTTGTTTCTTGGAGGTCATGAGTTCAGTTCCCAGGTGAAGTAGTGTAGAAGTACACCTGCTCAGTAGAGAAAGCAGAGTAGTAACACAAGAAGAAAGGTGCCACTTATAAAGTTTAAAATCCATATAAAAAATGCTACATATAGTAAAAACAAGGGATAAGAACAAAATAAATGCTTCAACATTCTCTGGAGTTTATTGCATATGACAAATGACTAAGGAAGTCTCAAATGTATAATAGTTGAGATGGGGTAAAAACAATCAAAATTGAAGATGCTAGACTGAAAAAAATCATTGTAAAATAATAAGATTGATTGATTTTATGACTTAACCTTTTGCAGGTTATTTAAAGCCAGAAAATATTTTTGGATTGTAAGAATTATTCCTTTGGAGATAATAATGATTTACTGATACAAGTTCTACTGTTTAACCCATAAATGGGAGAAGAGGTGGATTCATATTTTTCACAAGGGTATTTGCAGAATGTGAATATAACAAATCTGGCTGGAATTGGAACTCAGTTCTTTGATTTTCAACTCTGAGATGTTATTACACCACTCACACATCCAAGTTTACAACACTTAGTATTCCCAAATAGTCATCTAGGTACTAACCAGGCTTGATGTTGCTTAACTTTGGTGATTGTACAAGGACTAGTGTTTCAATATTGGCCATAAGCCATAAATTAATAAGAACACATTGTCTAAAATCTTTACATAAATCCATAGAATTCACCCATAAAATTAATCTTCTCTCATACTAGTATAAAACAAATATTTGTCATTTTTTTTTTCAAAATGAATTTTCTTTTGAATTTGAAAAAATGTTTGTATTTTATATGATTTGATCTAAACTTTTTAATCTATATTCATTTAATATTCAGGCACTTTGTCAGTCCCAAAATGAAGTTGCCTTCCGTGTCATCCAGTCAGCCAAGGAGATGCTTTGTATTCTTCCAAAGGAAGTAAGTTCCCTTATTAACCAAATGGATTTGACAATTTCCAATGAAAGGAATATAAAAACTTACATTTTCTCAGAATTTATCCAAAATGTTTTTTTTTAAAATATGGCTGATGGAAAAAAATCATGTTTAATATCAATGCATATATTCTTCAAATCAATATCACTTAATAAAGAAAACAAAATATTTAAATAAATTTAAATAATATAAAATAAAATTGATGGGAATGTGTATAATTTTTAAAATTACTAATTTATTCTATTCAATTTGACATCTTTGGAATGCTGTTCAAATTATTAAAAAATACCAAAGTCTTCCCTCCCTCCATTCCTCATGATTTCTTTCTTTCTTTTTCACTCTCTCCTCCTCTCTCTTTAACACCTCTCTCTCTCATATGGATTTTGCAAAATACAAAATATTTTTTAATCCTTTTCAAACCTCTAAAAAGATTACTGCATCCACTGAATTTCTGGCAGCAGTGATTTCATTAACAGGTTATTGAGTTCTTTGAGATTTATCAAATTGATTACAAGCTGGTAAAAATTAATAACTATCTAATGAATCATGTGTCTGGAGATGTGAGTTAACATCGTCAGTAACAACTTAGAAAATGGTAATAGTATAAAAGCAACCTTTTTCTTTATTTTATTTCCAATGATCTCAACATTTGTTTGTCATGCCACAATAGGAAACAAGAAACTAAAAATACTTGTGAGTTTAAAAATTCACAACCTTCATAATGACCAGCACTATCAAAAACTGCACTATTCATTGGCCTTATCCTAATTAATTGTTATGTTATTGCTCTTAATTAATCTATGAAAACAATGAGAAAATAAAATATAGTTTGATCACAGCAACATATATGTGTGTATTGTTGGAGAACAATTCCTTGGGTTATCATCTGAATAAAAAAATGAGAGAAAAGACTGCTCAAATAAAATTATATTTCTTTAAATGTAGGATACTCAAATTTTAACTTTAATTACTTATCATCATGAAATGAAAGTTCGAAAGTTCTTGTCTTTGATTGTAAGGAAATGAACATGAATAGTCTTTTAGTGAGGAAGCAAGAAAGTTGATTTGGGAGATAAGATCAAAGGAAGTCCACTGTTGCTTTGGTGAGAAAGACAAGACGCAGGGGTTGACTTGTGTCTCTTTACTGCTGTCAGTCCTTCTGCCGAGTTGAATGAATGTTCGGTTTTTATGGTCTTGTGTAGGCTCCAGAATCCTGTGTTTATTTACTGGTAGGAGCTGATTTTATTGGCTATTTATTTTTATTAAATTGAAAATTTGAAGTATGTTTGAAACCTGAAAGGGTGTGTGGAGCTCTTGTGCAGTGTGTTTAATTTTGTCATTTGCTCCTGTGATTTGATGTTGTTCATTCACTTCCACCTACTCTACAGTATCCATATATATATATATATATATATATATATATATATATATATATATATATATATATATATATATACCTTGACAAGTGGACAGTGTGATTCCTGGAGGGTCTGTCTATGAAACTGGAGTAGGGATGCTGAAGGTAACTTCAATCAAGTCACAAAATTTTTACTTGTATTAATTATATATATATATATATATATATATATATATATATATATATATATATATATATATATATATATATATATAGTGGTGGTCCTACCAGATCACATGAACTGATTCTTAAAATTTTAAAAGCTAAGCAAACCGGTTGTTAGATCATCCAAAAATAATCTTTTATATTAATAGCCAGTATATTGCTAATACTATCGCTGTAAGTTCTATGGAGACTGAAAGAGTGTTTTCTGTGATTAATATAATTTATTCTAACAAAAGCAATCATCTTGAATTTAAAAATGTGGCAAATTTTCTAATCATCATTTTGATAGGTCTTTCATTGGATCTTTGGGACTGCAGCGATTCAGTTCAAATGTGGCTAAGAAACCATAACACGGCTGATGACACAAGAGTCAAAAAGAAATATGATGGGAAGAGAATTTCAATTTGGAAATATCTTAATAAATAAATGTTTTCTATTGAATTATCAAAATGGTTTAATTCTTTTTGATACTATATAAAATGATTTGTTTCCATTCCCTGATTGAAAAGAAAAAAAGCAGAATAGGTTCCTAAATATTACCTGCCTTTATAGAACCAGTTCCTTGGAATTTGGGATGCTATTATTGTATATAATATATATGCATATGAACATATGAAATTTTTGCTTTGTCTTGATAGCCCTATTATTTACTGCTTAGGTAGTGTTTGCTATTTAGTATTTTCTTTCTTGGTTTGATTTTTTTCTTGTGTAAGGTTTTTCTTGGTTTTTGCTTTTTTGTTATTAATATTTTCACCCTCTTTTTTTTTTGTTTTGGAAGTCTTTTAGCAGATAGTCTGTTGCTCACACCAACATTTGGGATTTTTGTGTATACAAGATCTGATCAAAAAGTATTGGGACTGGTGCTTATAAAAAGAAAACTACAACACATATCAATTTGGCATTTAATCTCCTTTGAAGCAGTCCCCTTCTGAAATGGCACACTTTATCCAGCATCACTTCCATTGATGAAAACATTCTTGGAATAGCAAGCAGCTTCCTTGTTGCATTCTCTTGTATTTCCTTTGATGTCGTGTAATCTTGTTCCTTTCAAGTGGGATTTGATTTTTAGAAAGAAGAAAAGTTGCAAGGGGTAAGATCTGGAGAATATAGTGGTTGTTGGATCTGGGGAATATTGTGCTAGACCAAAAACTGCTGCATAAGCCATGGTCATTGATGGAACCAATGTGGTGCAGTGGGACGACCACACTTTATACACTTTCCATCCATGCACAACAATAAACGACAGAAGTGAGCAAGAATGTTATAACTTAGTGTGCATGCATGACACAGTTCAAGGTCAATCTGTGCCACGCAGCTTCACTCTGCATACTTTAGCTGATATATTTTATCAAACCTTGCTTATATATATATATATATATATATATATATATATATATATATATATATATATAGCATAATGAGAAGCCACGTATACTTTCTTAATATGTATATAATATAGAAAAAACAACTGAAAAGTTGCAAATTAAAAAACAGCCATTTCTGATAAAGATTGGGGCCGATCTGAATTATCAAATATATATGTATATATAAAATATAAATAAATACTTTCACAAAAAAACATTCAATTTTTTTAAATTTTCAACTTTTCAGTTGTTTTTTCTATATTATATATATATATATATATATATATATATATATATATATATATAAATTGCCAAACAAGTTTTGTTGAATTCAAATGACAAATTCTATTTGTTTTTATTATATTTTTCAAATTTTTGAATAAGATGTTGCATATTAGGATAAAAATTATGAATAAACTGTCCAAAGTTCATGTTTTTATGCAGTCATGGTGGAATAATGTATAGTGGCTGAGGAGGCACAGTGGAGTAATGTATAGTGGCTTGGATTGAGGAATCGGAGAGCCGAGTTCAAATTCCAGTCAAATCCATTACATTCACTTACATACTAATACCCTTGGGAAGGGTATGAATCTTCCTCTTCTCCTCCCAGATATGGATACAATAGCAGGACAGACCGGGTTCTATAGCCTTGGATGGTAACTGGTCTACCGCAGAAAGAAATGGCAACCTACTGTGGGAAAAGATCTGCCTCATTAGTCATGTATTGAAAGATACATGATCGCCTAGGCGTGTATCATGCATGGCACATAACTGAGTGACTTTCAACTTTCAAGAACTCGATGCTGTTAGTATGGTAAAAAAGATTTTCTTGACTACACTCTGATACTTTTAGATTAAATATATAATACACACATTAAATATTTTATACACACTTCAATATACCATCTCCTGAGAGTTGAATTTACCAAAACTTGTTTGGACAAATTCTTACTACCTAAATACACCTTATATGGGAGGCATGGTGGAGTAGTGGATAGCGGCTCGGATTGAGAAATTGGAGAGCCAAGTTTGAATTCCAGTCAAATCCATTACTTTCACTTACGTGCTAATACTCTTGGGAAAAGCATTAATCCTCTTCTCCCTCTACCTATGGGTAAATAGTAGGACAGACTGGGTTCTATAGCCTTGGATGGCAACTGGTCTAGGAGAAGGACAACTCTGAATTCAAAACCTGCAGAGGGTTGTTTGGGGACCTTGTGGCACATAGTGCACCAGGTCTCTGTATTTGTCCCTTCAAAAAGTGTAGTTGGGTTGGTTCTGCACAAAGCCTTCATCACTATAATCAAATCATATGTACTGGTGTCTGGCTGTTGGTTAACCCTCATACATTGAATACGACAGGAGAGTCCACTATATATATATATATATATATATATATATATATATATATATATATATATATGTATATATATATATTTGAATAAGATATATCATGTCATCACTTTTTTCTTTGTTTCTAACAAATTTTTTACATTTCTTAATACTTGGTTTAGTTTTTAAAAGGCTCCTTCTGCTATCCCAAAGTGCCCTCAGATTTTGGTGTCACATTTTCTATCTTCTGTTAAAACCCTTCCTAGATATCTAAATTTTCATACTTGCTTGATTTTGGTATCTCCATTTTATAATTCCCATCTTGGGCTGTTCCTTTTATTCACAACCATACATTTTATCTTCTTGAAATTGAGGTTTAGTCCTTCTTGTTTTCCTTTACTACCTTCTGTAGGACTGCCGGTAGTTTTCTTTGTGTCTGCTATCAACACTGTGTCATCTGCATTTTATGTTCTTAAGATTGTGTCCATCAATAATGTATCTTGGTAGAACTTCTAATTCTCTTAGGATTGCACCACTGTAAAGGTTGAATAAGTCCTATAAAACTTTAATTCTGAATAAAGCTTCTGTGTTTTTCTATTTGCAGAGTGGTTTTCTTTCCATGTTGTGTTACAATTTTGGAGTTGAGTCATATCAAAAGAAGCAGTTTTCAATTTGCATTTCCTGGTTGAGGCTCAGCTATGACATAGACAAAGAGAAGAAAATTTCAGGAACTGCAAATCAGGTATGTTCATAATTTTTATCTTCTACAATAAATAAATAACTTTGACTCAAATATTAAGTTTTAATCAAATCCATTCAAAAGAAATCAGTTATCCTTATAGCATTATTATGAAGTAGTACTTTGATTAGTTATTTAACACTAAGCTTAGCTTAGTCTGGCACAGGGCTACAAAAGTGAGGCATTTGTGAGGATTGGTGTCATTACACTAATGGTAGGTTTCCAAAGTATACATGCTAATTATTACTATATAACAAGTGCTCACTTTTAGGAAATGATAAAATTATGTGTGTGTGTGTATATATATATATATATATATATATGAAGAAATATAGTCTTAAAGTGTGCTATATTTATGGGATAAAGTGCTCAATATCAGAGATAGAGCGTGTGTAAATATAAAAGTGGACATGGAAGTCAGCACTTAGAGGCGACAGTCTGTTTCATGCTAGTGCAATGAAACAGGCTGTCGCCTCTAAGTGCTGACTTCCATGTCCACTTTTATATATATATATATATATATATATATATATATATATATAATCTCAAGATGTATAAATAGTCAATTACTGATTGCCCCTGACAAGTAGATGGAGTGATTACCAGATGGTCTGTCTACGAAACTCTGGATTCAGGATGCTGAAGGTAACATCAATCAGCTAAGTGACGAACATTTCACTTGTGTTAATTCTATATATATATATATATATATATATATATATATATATATATATATATATATAATTGATTTAATTTTTTTTATGGCTTATCAACCTTTTACAGCTTATTTAAAGCCAGAGCATATTTTTAGATTGTAAGAATTTTTTTGAGATAATAATGAATTTTACTGACACAAGTTCTATTAATTAACCCATAGCTGGGAGGAGAAGAGGTGGATTCATACATTTCCCAAGGGTATTTGCACATAAGTGAATATAACGAACCAAACTGGAATTGGAACATATCTCTCCGATTTCCATTTCCAAGTGGTTATTCATTACACCACACGCACATCCAAAATCACAGCACCTGGTATTCTCAACCAGTCACCCATGTAAGTACTGACCAGGCTCAACTTTGGTGATTGTGCAAGAAACAGTGTTTTAATGTGATATGGCCATAACTTTGTGTGTGTGTTTATGTGTACACACACCCACACACATATATATGTATAAGTTTGCATATATATATATATATATATATATATATATATATATATAAATAAAGTTAATCCCATTTTTATCACTTATATATATATAAAGTTACTCCCATTTTTATCACTTTTATATATATATATATATATATATGTGTATTTAGGCAGCAATCCTTCTTTTAAGCACATTTCATTAAAAACGACTGACAAGGTGCTTTTATTTAGTTTTCTATATAATTTCTCGTGCGATCTAATAAAGTTTTTCTTTTCAGAGGATAAATTATATAAAAACTGTCCGAATGTTCTTTTTATCCGAGCACTTTCGGCTATACATTTAGCCATTTGCAAGGATTATATTTGAGAATATATATATATATATATATATATATATATATATATATATATATATATATACAGGTTTCATTGAAGATAACTTATAAAGTACTGCATTAAGCTTTTTATTATAATTTTCTTGCTTTTCTACAAGTGATTTCTTTTTTGACATGATGAAACTAATGTTAAAAATAATGGAAGTGTTAACAATAAAAAAGAAGAAACCAACTCTTAATAATATCAATTGTGATCACAGCCACAACGTGTTTGAGGACAAAAATTGTGTTACCACAGACTAGCAACGACAAACAGCATTATTCTATGTATACCACTCCCAGATCTTATATAACAATAGCTGTTGACTTGCTAAGTAAACTACCGGTCATTTATTAGATTATCGCTATGGATAACATTTAGATATGTGCATTATGATGGTGTTTTCTACAAGTATGTTGAGGACACAGGTTGGTATGTATCCATGTATATTTAAATGGGTCCAAATGGAGCTATTATCTGAGAGATCCAATGTCAGTTTTCTTGAGAGGCATCTAGTTGTCCAATGTAATTATTATTCATAAATTTATTTTCATCAGGAACGCAGTTCTATCAGGGGTTTGGAAATTCATAAATGACATTGGTTCTATATAATTAGGATCTTGCTGGTGAGATGTTATTGTTGACTATCAAACTGGCCATTTTAATTGTTTTTATAGTAGATAATCACCTTAATCTTGTTTTGTTAACTGGAGTTGTATATTTCTTAATCTTTCTAAGGGCAAATTCATACTTCTCATAATTATCATGCATTTGAGGATAGAGGTTGGAAGGTTTCCATGTATATTTATTACATGGGTCCTAAAGTAAGTTTTCTTGAGAAGGCATGTAGTTATCCATTTAGATGTGTGTATTATGTTGCTCTTTTCTACGAGTATGTTGAGGATAGCAATTGGTAGGTCTCCATGTGTATCTAAGTGGGTCCAAATGGAGCTATGATCTGAGAGATGCAAAGTCTGTCTTCTTGAGAGGCATGTAGTTGTCCAATGTAAATATTATTCATGACTTTGTTTTCTTGAAGAATGCAATTCTATAAGGGGCATATAAATTCTAAATGAAAAAAATGATGTTAAAAATAATGGAAACATTAACAATAAAAAAGAAGAAACAAACTCTCAGTAATATTAATTATGAATATGGCCACAATATGCTGACTATGTTTGGAAATTAAAACATTCTTATTGCTATAAAAATATCTACATATCCAGGCCAACAAAAACATTGTTCAAGTTGATGTGCTCAGATCTTTGATAATCCTTTACTCAAATACTCCATCATTCATATCTGAATGTGGTATGCCATTTTGTGTAAGGTCACTTATTGAACCTTCACTCTCAAAACTGGGAGAATCTTTTACACTGTAATGGTGACAATATGCTCATTGGATTTTAATTATTGATTCTTGGTTTTGGTAGAAAGATTTCATTACTTGTCTTTGTTTTTCAGTTATGTATTTTTGCATGATTAATTTTCAAATCCTCCTTTATAAAAAATACCTGAGAGAAAACTAAAATATGTTAATAAACAAAAAGTATTTACACTTTCAGAGTCCTTGGTAACTATTGGGACACTTGATCTTGATCTACCCTTCTCTTTCTTTAACAACTATTTTTAGAACTACTTTTTCTCTTTTTAGTAGGTTTATTTGTCTTTCATATCTTTTTATTGTTAGATGATTCATGATTTCTGGCATGGCTACTTTATTTGTAATATAGATTCAAATGTTATTGTAAGTTTTACAATTAACAATTTTACAATGCTTATTTTTTTCTCTTTCAGGCTTGCACCTTGCGATTACTTGCTACTGCTTATTTAGAGTTGGGAGATTCTGAATCTGTGACAAATGCTTTGAATGCCATCAATTTGGCTAATTCTGTAAGTAAATCAGGAATGCAAAGATTTATAGGATTTTGTGTCAGTATCATAATGAAATACTTCTTAATAGGAGGTGCCAAATATACACACGATTTTGTGGTATTTTATTAGTTGAATTTAGAGCCATGGTTACTGTTATTGAAAACTGTGTATGTCTGGGAGTCAGCAATTATAGTAATCAGAATTGCCAAAATATTAGATTTGAATGCTGAAATCATAATATAATTGTAGAGGTACTAACAAAAAGAATTTTGTGCAATGCTGCTGTACTAGTGGATTATGCTACTAACTTTGTTTTTCCTACAAGGTTGAAAAAGCTATTAAATGTCTTTGAAAGATTTTCAAGTTCAATGGATGTAATTTTTTAATTTTACAGACTGCCAATAACCTTCAAAATTGTTTATAAATATTGTTTTGTGAAATAAAATTCTTGAACATGGAAAGGATAAAGGTAAAATGCACCCATGGCAAAATGATAAATTTGATTACTTCTCCAGATCAGAAGTGTGTGGTGGGGTCCTACTCACTCCAACCAAAAATGAAGTAAATCACATGTTTCAGTACCTAATGCAGATATATAAAAGAGCTCATCAGGACATTTATTTAAATTTATACCAATGTGATTGTGATATCCTTGTAATAAGGTTATGAAACCTATGTTTCTCTAATTGGGTAGACTGATTTGGAGTTAATTTGGTATAATTTTCTCTGTGCATTGTAAGTTATGGAGGACCATGATTACCCATGTTCTGAAAGGATATGGTATATATAAAAAGAAGACACATGTAAAAAAAAAACAAAAACAAAGAAAAATGTAGAAATTTAGTCACTAAAGTCTATTTCTTCTTGCTTTACCTTCAATATTTTTATATATTTTGTTAACATTATCTCATATTTTAATTGCAGATGAAGCTAATTAAAGATTGATTAATTTCAAAGTATCAAAACTTTAAACTTTTTTTTCAGGTTAACCTTCAACTATTTTCATATTGAAAACTTTAATTTACTTGGCAATTTGTGTTTCTCATTATGAGATTATTTATTGCTGTCAGGATTCATCAAATTACTTGGCTTCTCATTTGGGTTGTCAATTTTAATCTGATTCCATCAGTGCATTTCTGGTTATTTGTTAGTATTTATGATTGGTAATCTCTTATAATTCTTTATCAGTTAAATCTGGAAGTATTTAAACTACAATTTCTTGTTTAAATGAAAAAATGTTAATCCTTCATTGGAAAAAAATGAACCCTGCATCATAGTTTGTATTGGTTAACACAAAAGTTTGTGCCATTTTTAAGCGAATTTCAAAGACAATATTTAGATTTATTCAGCCATATATGTGCCATTTTGTTCCACTGCCTTTCATTATTTTTGAGGCAGATTCATGATTCTATCCTCACAGAACTGGCATTTTTCTGGGTAATAAACCGGTCTAAATGGTTTTTACAAGTTTCCAGAGAATTGAAGTTCTTCCCATTAGATAATTTTGTAGAGATCAGAATAAAAGTAATATTCCAAAGGTGCAAGGTCAGATGAGTATGATGGATGTAGTAGGACACTCTGGCCAAGCTGTACCAATTTCTGCTGGGTCTGGCATTGTCCTGATGGAAGATGATATTCTTCCAATTAGCCTCTTTTGGATGTTTTCATTGATTGCTGCTTTTAACCAGTTCAACTGAGAACAGTATTTGTCTGAATTCAATGATTTTGCAGAAGGAGCTTGTAACACACAATGACTTTCCAATCCAACCCAGTATACAGCGTCATCTTCTTCAGATGCAGACCGGCTTTTGGTGTGGTTAATGATGGCTCATTTCATTTTCCTCAGAAACTTTTCCATGCCACATTGTTGTAAACAATTAATTTTTCATTGCCTGTGATCATTCTTTTAAAAAATGGATCATTTTTGTTGTATTTAAGCAATGAATCACATTAAAATGCAGTCTATAAATTTTTTTCATTAAATTATGATGCGCCCAAACATCATAGTTAATTCACATATACAAATGTTTATAAATGCCTTACAATGCTCGTATGAGACATGCATAGTATCAATGATCTGTATGTGACTGGGATAATTTTTAATCAGCATTTCAATTTGGTCATCATCAATGACTATAGGCCTGCTGGAATGTTTTTGGTCTTACAGATCAAAACTTTCACTTCTGAACCTAGTGAACTATTTATGAATAGTACTCTCAGCTACGGTACTATCTCTGTAAACAGCACATATATTTTTTGCCATTTGTACAGCCATTTTTCCTTTCTGGAATTAAGAGCATCAAATGAGGAAAATGCATCTCATTTTCTTCCTTTTTAAATTTTAATGTAAAAACATTTAAGATTCAAAATTGGTACACAAATGATATAGAAAGATGCACTGAAATGTTACCTTCACAATATGTCTATATGTTATAAATTTAAAACAGAATCATGTATTTAAATTCCACGTTCTGAAAAATATTACATACTTTTTTCCAATCCAGTATAAGAAATGTCATTCTTGCAGTTCTTTTATAACATCCATTTTTCAAGTTATAAAAAAAAAGCCATAAAAATGAAACTTGAAGATACTTTTAAAAATTACTTTTACATACTTTGTAATAAGAGAATTGGACAAGCATTAGAAATTTTATTTTAAATATTTCTGATTACATTAGGCAAGAATTTTGATATCTGTTTGCATATCACAATTGTAACTGCTGAGTGAGCCCATTATGCTTTTATAAGTCTTATCAAACATTAGATGTAATTTGTTCAAACTGTATTTCTAAAAATAAAAAAAAAACTTTTTAATATCTAAATTGGTAATCTCCAATTTTATTCTGATTTTCCAGTGTAAATGTTTTGGGATATCATAAAAAAGAAAGTAATATTCCTTTGATGAATATATACCCTAGTCTAGTATTAACATAGAGTGGGACACAGTAATGAAAACAATTAAAAACTGATGAATAGGAATGAACATTTTTGTTTATTCTAATATGAACATTCAAACTACTATTTTATATTTCAAGTTAACTGAATGAGACCGTGGAAAAAAATTCCAATGTTACACATTTCACCCTTGTGAAGTGGTTTTAATATTCAAGTCAGTTCTAATAAAAATATAAAATTATAATAATTTTGTTATTAAATCATGTGTTTCTTTCTTCTACTAAAGAACTGAAAAAAAAAGTATTTTGCAATATTCAAATAAGATCTTGAGCCAGTAAGTCAAACTTAAATACCAATACTGACCTTCTCCATCAGTTTAATGAAAATTATAGGTGTAAAATATCCAAACCATAAAACTATATCAGTTTTTTCTTTCTTTTTAATCTATTTCAGATTTACAATCATCCATTTGGGCTCCTTTTGCGCTTAAAAATTTGCTTATTGAATCCTGAAGCAGATGTCTGTCAAATAAAAACAGGTAGGAACAGTTTTTGTAACATTCTTGGATTTATTTGTTGGCAAAAGCATATTAATCTCCTTTCCTTTCCAGCCAATAATGATGAAAATGATTTGTGTCATAATTCAAATTATTTAAATAGTTGTGTTAATATTTCAAAGTTTATTCATATCTTCCTCAGAATATCATAAATGGAATTGACTTTATTGCTTAATTAGGATCTGATGTATAAACTTTATAATAAATAAACAAAGGGGAACAAAATGTTGGCATATATATGAGTTACATTTAGGTTTGTTAACTAAATATTGACTTTCAAGTATTTTTCATATAACTTTCAAGCTGTGTTTTAAAATTGTCTAATGAACAAGGAAGACATTGTTATTTCTCTGTATATTCAATTCGAATTTCAAAAGAAGCATTGTGTAATCTATGATAACTGAAGAAAATTTTAACTGATTTTTTATTAAACAAATAAGTCAAAACTTTAATTCATTTAAAAAAAAATGGAGTTATCTACTGTCTTCTTGATTCCTCTTCCTTTATTGTTTTTGCTCCTTAATAATGTTTCTTTCACACTCAGTAGCACCTTAGTGCCTTTACTGCATTGCTTGGGGTGAAATGATTAAAAAAAAATTGTCACCTTACTATAGGGCAATAGTTAGCAAGCTAGTCTTATAGATGTTTACTATTGTAGTGAGTCTGATACTTGTTTAGTACTTTACACTTGTGACATTGTCTAATTTCTATTGTTTTTTATCTTTTCAGGATTTATTTCTTTTTATTTTCTTCTCTGAATTTATGTAATTAGAAATTATCATTATTATACACCAAGATACTCAGATTTGTGTCCTCATTTTGGCTGTTATAATCAAAATGTTTTGACCTTTATACCCTCCAGTCTTCTTTATGTGTCTGTTGTAGTTAGTAACTTTTTAGGAACTTTGAATCAAGCCCTTTATTCAGTCCATGATGAAGAAATCTCATGTCACTTAATTCTTCCTAGTGATATCACTTGTCTCTTCCATTGATCCAGAACTTTTTACCCTACCTAACCCAGGAATTGAACCTATGATTGTTAAGTAACTAGTTCTGTTTAAGCAATGCTTTTATCTATCAGCCTATGTGAAGAAGGCCAGAGAGTATAATAGCTGAATCATTGTGACTATAAAAACCAAAACAAGAACCTATCAGTGTTTAGTAAAAGCTTCAGTTTATTAATATTGAATTTTCTTTTCTTTTCCAAGCTATGGAAGAACTGAACAATCATCCTGAATTAAGCATCCAGTTAGGGTTGCAAAGTTCACAACTGCTGATCAAGAATGAGAGGTTGAAAACCCTTTTATTTATCTATCCATGTTGTTATATTAGAATTGTTGATTCAGTTTTATGAGAAAATCTATTGATTCTGTTTCTGATAGTTATGGCTTATTGTTGTGGGGCAGACCCCTTTTACACAAGATGGACTCGTCCAATGTATACTTATACTGACAGTGTGACGATAAATATTCGCACTTACCGGAGTCAAAGGCGCCCAAGATGTTTTGCTTGTCGGGCTGCTGTTTTGTAAAAGGAAAGTACATTCTCCGACATTTGTTATTTTATGCTGATTGGCCCGATTTGTCTAGTGGCGGTCTGCATGCTGATTGGACGAGCTGGGGACTCTGATTGAGAGCGAGGCCAACGGCAATGATTGGTGCGTTAGCCGTATTTTCGGTCAATAAAAACGGTCTGGGACATTGGCTGGCAGTGTGGTCGGGACTGTGGTGACGTGCACTATTATAGAGTTTCGTATTAAGTTACGATTCTGTTTATTTTTGTCTGGAAGCTGGACGCTAGCTTCAACCTACTGATAGATTGAGCTGTATATTTACCAGTGTCTACCGTAACGTGGGATGAACACATGTTTTAGCTGGCAAGAAGTGAAGATTGGACGTGTGGCCCCAGTTTTGTTGTTTCTACTACAACAACAGACAGAGAGAATACCTGCAGATGGAGATACATTGAGTCAGGGTGAGAGATACGGAGACAGTACACAGGGTGTTCACAGAGTTATACGAGAGTCCAGAGAGAGAGAGAGAGATAATTACGGCTTCACTTACAGAGACTTGTACATATACTTTCTACTAACCCGCATTCCTGGACTACTAATCTTCACTTCAAGTCTGTATTCTTACGTTTAATACACTTATTTTTCTATCTCAGTTACTGGCGTTGTTTATTTATTTGTGCAGGATTCCCTTTCCCGGAATCCACAACACTTATTCAAAAGAACTCTGAATATGTAAGATGTTATCCAGAAGTTAATGGAAGTTAAGGTGCCAAATGGCTTCCTTCGAGATAGAAAAGTATAATAGAAAATGTGGGTCTTTATTTTCTGGTGAGATTTTGTGAAATGTCTGAAGAAATGCAGAAAACACTCAGTAACTTGAAAGATGAACAGATAATTTTTTTATATTTGCTGAACATTTGGGCAGCACAATATAAATTTTACTCCTTTTAATATAAAATGAACATTTTGCTCTATTGGAAACTCTGTATAGGCAATCACAAAGTTGGAACATTATATTGAGAAAAGTTTGCTAAACATTACCCTCACTGTTGCTACACTGTCTGTCTAGTGACAAAACAAGAGTAATAGAATTATATATAGGTACTTTACTGAAAGTAGATCCTCTGTCATTCTCAAGAACTTTTACAAGAAAGTAACATTTTTAATCATTATGCAAAGTTTTGCTGTTATTTACATTATTTACATAGAATAATTGATTGGTTATTTGCATAATTTACATTATTTTCAGACTGCTATGCTCATCTTCATTGCCATATTCACAATGTTTCAGCCTTCTTCAGGAGATTTGAATTTCTAACCAAACCCTTTATTTCATCAACTGGGGTAGATTATTCTAGTTTCACGTGCCATGCTTCTTCCAGATGTCTCAGTTATTTCCCTTTAACTCAATTCTCCATGTTTTTGGTTCACCACTGCTGTAGCCTGGGTCTAGTCACTGGATCTAACCAAATGCTTTATACACTGGGCTATGTATCCTTGAGAACATTTGCGTGTGATTTTCTGGGATTTAAAACCTAATGTCTCAGCAACCATTTTTACCAGTGCTCATATAGCAATTTTTCCATTATTATTATTGCATATTTTTTACCAGCACTTATATTGCAATTTTGTGTTGTTATTCATTGCTTTTCTCTAACACTCTTTATTTCCTATTAATGAGTTGATTATATCTACTAGGAAGCGACACAGAGGATGGCATACAGAGTGATGGACCTTGTGTGTCACCTTCTGATCTTTCAATCTACTTAATTTTTGTACTTGGTGGGCCTTGACTGCATTGAATTCATGTCTGAAGGATTTATCCAGGTCATGATGGATCCTCTTTTGGTCTTCATTGGTAATTCTATTGTGGTTTCTGTTTTCACCTATTCATGGTTTGGTTTGAAATTCCAACCACCAGAAGGCCAGAGTGTATAATGGCTAAAATGTGAATATGGCAATGAAAATGAGGATAACAGTCCGAATAATGTAAATGATGTAAATAATCATAATATCTCATCTCAGAGATATAGACAGATAAGTGAAACTTTTCTTCCTGGAAATATGGCATTGGGATAATAAACTTAAATATTGATTTCATTTAATTATTTCTATACTATTATTTCTATTTTTTATAAAGTTTTAAATCTTATTGTCCGATCTCTATGGATCCATCTAATTGGATTATCAGATGTCAGCAGTTATTTATACAGTAACAACTCAATAAAATATTTCTAACCTGCTTATTATACCCCTACTATGTCTTGAGAGAAATGCAAATAGTAATTGAGAGTAAAATATTTAGATTAAATGTTCCTATAACTGAGGATCAGATAAAAATGTGTAGCCCTTGTATTTATAAGTAAGTATTTATCATCATACAGCAGATAAAGAACTGATTGGAAGAAACTGTGGATAAGGTGGCAAATATGCCAAGAAAAACAACCATCTCATCAGTAATATTTTATTAGTAAAATAAAATAAAAATGATATAGATGATAGATGTTTTGCAGTAAAGATACAATAAATAAATAAAAGAAAGTAAGAAATACTGTTTATTAGTTTTTGACTTACTGTGTACAATCCGAAAGTATTAAAATAATTTCAAATTATTTTTAAGCTGAATAGTTAAGTAATTCTAATCACTATTCACCACCCCCACAAACAATAATTATAATGGTTTCAAATGTATTATTTAATTGCAGGCTTCAGAACTTTTTATAATTTTTATTTTCATTATCATTTTATTTAATTTATTTAAAATTAAATATAAACATAACTGTTATACCATGGACTATAATGGGTATGTGCCAATCCTCATAAATACAGTGGAATATACTGTCTCAGGGGGATTCACCACTAGCTGTGGCTTACTTACTACATGCTGCTAGCAAATCTTGTATGTTGTTAATGTTATAAAGATTACTGTTCTATTTTCAACCTTCATTGTGGTTGTTCTTATTCAGTAACCTTTTCTAGGTTACAACAATAACAATTACATATTTTCTTTTAAAAATCATGCTATAATTTTCTAATTTATAAAAAAGCAATCTCAAGTGAAGAACCTTTTAGCACCAGCTTGTAGTATAAGCAGCTTAAATGAAAAGAATATTCTGTAAAATTATCATCAATTACAAAGATAATTGTAAAATTCTTTGAAATATTGGCATAAATGCTGAAACCTATATAATGTTCAAAAGGGAATAAAACATTTTTGAGAAAGGAAAAAGGAATGAAAACCCTGTGCTAAAATTGTGTCTTAACTTTAGCAGCTTGATAAAAACTTTATAAAGTGAAATTGCTCAAATAAATATATTGACTATTTATGATTATTGAAAAATTATATTAGCTTTTGTTAGGAAAACAACATGATATATAAGAGAGTGATTTTTCCATGCAGAAATGGAGTTTATTCCACTGCACATTTTATAAACATCAAGTTCACATTTCTTTCTCATCAAAGCTATAAAAAACTGGCACTTTTTGTGTCACTTTGTGCTATATGTTTAAAAACGGTTAGAATCTTAAGAAATGAAATCATGTGTTACTTTTTTATTATTTATGATTATTCTTTGATTTCTTTGAATTTAGAGTGAAGAAATCTATAAACAGTTACAATGAAATTTCTTATAAAATTTGTTTGTTTTCAACTTTTAATTTGCTTCTTGGGATTCTTTCTTTAAGGCAAGATCTGGGTTTGGAGCAGCTAAAATGTCTCATCTTAAAGTTTCCTAACTCTGCTGAATATGGAAAGATTGTAGTGGCACAGGTTGAATTAATGTTAGAAATGAAAGAGATGCAAAAGGCCAAAGACTTAATTGAAGAAACTATCACAGGTAAGTGATGCTCTTTTGAATAGAATTATCTGATAAGAATAGACATACTATTACCATCAGCCCACCTGTGTCCCTCATGTAACTATATATATCAACCATAAGGTAGGCTTTTCTAAAGAAATAACTGACATAATAAAACTTTTATATATCTTTATTTTTGTGTGTATGTGAGCATATAAGCTGTGTTAGATTTTAGTATGCAAATCAATGTTTTCACAATAAAATTGGTATTAACCCATTGATGTTAGTAAACTTTTCAGAACATATATATATATATATCAGGTGTAATAGCAAAATTGTCTAAATTGTTTAACAGCAAAATGGTCCAATTGTTAGATTAAGCTTTGAACTATTGCATCTTAGAAATGATTAAAGATATCTTACTGGAATTCACTGAGGTTTTTATAACTTTTATTGAACTCTTGAGCAATAAGAATGTATAATTACTCTCCAAGCTTAACAGAAGAATCATGATGAAATTGATCATAAACAAAAATGACATGTTCATCATTAATTAATCATAGCTAAGGATTGGAAGCTCATGAAGAATTGATATAAAGTTCAAATATATATGCATTATTCCAGGATATCTTCCATCTTATTCAAGATCTTCGCCCTCTAACCTTCTATCCTGTCCTGGACTAACAAGGTGCTCTCAAGGTTTCACGTACAATTTCATTTTCAAGTCTTTTTTTTACTGCACTTTGAACTGCCAAACGTTTTATGGATTGAGTTGGATCTTTTCATCTCTTTTTTGATCTCTTTAGCTCTAAGTTGAAATGATGATCCCTCTTGCTGTTTTGACCTTCTGATCCAGTTTTCATCTCTACTGTTCCCTCTTTGTTAAACTTATTCACCATTCTCTTGATGGTTCTTGAATGGACTGTGAAGATGAAAGCCAGAGTATGAATGTTGGTACCATTACTGAAGGTCTGAATGGTCTTTTTCCTCTTACCATTGCTCATTTGGGAAGACAGAGGGGCTGACGCAAAATGATTTTAACCTGTTCTCTTTCTAGCTGAATAACTTAATGTTTTTTCTCAGTGATTCTTAGGGCAAACATTGTCAAGATTGCTAAATGTCTTATCTGAAAACCTTGGAAAAAAGTGTTTTTTTAGATATGAAACATTTTGGATGAATAATTATGCTGTTACAAGATTTGTACAATTTTGTTGTTACACTTGGTATGTATGTATGTATGTATGTATGTAAGCATTCTCTCTCTCTCTCACTCTCTCTCTCTCTCTCTCTCTCTCTCTATATATATATATATATATATATATATATATATATATATGCATATATATATGAGATAACAATACATAAATTTTTACATATCAAGAACAGTTTTGAAACAAAAGAGGTATGCAAATTGGAAAATTTTTTTGTGACACGTTTCATCTGTTAGGACATCATTGGACTGGAAATGGTGAAATGTAAGAACCTGGATGTAAATTTACTGTGGATGAACTAGTCATTAAAGCACTTTCTACACATTTTTGTCTAAGTGAATTGTTTTCTCTTTTAATTATTTCAAAATTATGATCAGTTTTGTTATAGTGAACAACAAATGCATTTTGTATGTTGTTTTTTAAAATGTCTCTTTTGTGTTCATATAATCTTTTATTTAAACTTCTTGAGGTTTCTCCAGTATATTCTTTTTGGCAATCCTTGCAGGTGATAGAGTAAATTCCTCCTTCTATATGTGTGTGTGTGTGTGTTTAGCCTATATCTATCCTTGTTTATTGTGCAAACAAAGTGCAACTTTAATTTTTATCATCTATATAATAAATGCGAATGTCAGTGTGTCACTGTGTCACACTTTTTCAGTTAAAGAGACACATCTCACTAATTTTCAATAGCTCATGTTACAGAAATTTTGGATCCCCAAGTTTTCTTTTCTTTAAACTTTTTTTTTTTTACATGGTTTTTTTATGACAATTTTTTTTTTGTACAATAACAATTTTTATAACTCGGAAATAAATTTGGGAATAATCAAGATTAATTGAGAAATCCAGTGAAAGTCACCCATGAATTAAAAATAATTGCATGAAAAGTAAGGACCTACACACAGCAAATTGTCTTTAAATTAAGTGGCAGCAGAAGAATTATTGTTGAACTTTTAAGAGGTAAGCTTAAATATTAATGCAAAACTTAAAGACCGTGATCTATTTTGAGTTCTGTAGTTTATTGTTGCCTATCACATTATGGCAGCAGTATGCCTCGTAAAAAGAAATCTCCACCAACAGAGAACTAGATTGCAATTAAAAGAGCCAAAGCTGCAGTGAGGAAAAGAATGCCCAGTGCAAATGAAAACTCAGATCAAACGGCAGCCAGGAAAGTTTCCAATGCTGAGAATATGCAAAAACTTAGGACCTCTCAAACTCCTGAACAAGCTGAAGGCTCAATCAAGAGTCCTCCGCAGGAGCTAGCTTAAATGCTGCATGATAGGGTTGTTTTTAAGCTAGTTTATAAATAAATCCAAAATATATAAGCTATAGAAGCGTATTGTTTAAAGTCAAATCACACTGAAACAATGGTTCTTGTATGATCATTGTTTAAGCAGTGCTGAGCCCAGTTGGTACTTAGAATGGGGACCTCTTGGGAACAGTAAGTGTAAACCAGGAACAAAACTGGTTGGGCATGGGGGTAGCAACCTCATTCTGTAAAAACTTAATTGCTATAGGAACCACAGTTGCAACACCTATGTAGCCTCCTACTCTTCACTGGAGTCGATGGTACTAAAGGAGAGAGGAGGAGGTAGAGGATAGAACATATTTGATTAACATGCTATTCCATATTTATGAATAAATTAATATTATTTTACACATTAATATGGTCTCCTTGACATTCTCTAAACTTCACCAGTCTTTCTTTCATTGATTTTCATAAGTTTTCTACTGTTTTGCATTACTTGCAGCAGTTTTTATTGCTTTCTAGAGATTTTCTTTCCTTGAATATTGCTTTTTGTTCTCACATACATATTTTTAATGATGGATAACATTTTCTATTGGATTGCTATGCAGAGAGGCTGTGGAGGTCATTCTATTAATTTAGTGCTTTTGAAATCTTTTTGACAAGGTAGACATTAGTCAGCTTTGCAGAATATGAAAGAACATTGATATGTGAATATAATCTTCATTTTAAGAATGTGATGTTTGTATAGCATAATGGTTATTTACAAGAAAAATTGACTCAGCATGGCAAGTTCAAATTCTGTTTTTACTTCACACTAAATCCCCTGGAAAAGACGTAAATCTGTTTTCTGCCAGCTCTGGGTTAAATAGCAAGGCAGAGTGGGCTCTCTTACTTTGATTGGTAGCCAGTTGAAGAGAAGGAAAGTTTTGAATTCAAACTCCTGTAAGTAAAATGGTACACTAGGCTCTTTAGTCTTAGTAGTCTAGGAGAAAAACAGCTCTGAATTCAAACCATCCCAAACAGGGATGTGCTCTATTAAGCTATCTTGCTATAGCTGCAGTACATGAGGTGTCTCAACAGTCCAATAGAATATGGGATTTTCTGCATATTTTATATCTTCATCAAGTTTGAAGTGTCTTATAATTTTGTTGTCTACAATGTTATCCCAAAAAATGATTCCACCTCCCTTCTGTTGCTTTGTTGGTTGACTATTTCTATGAAGGACACAACCATTAGGTCAATCCAGTATAACTATATTCATCAAAAAAAATTATTGCTGAGAAATCAGTTTCTTGTACATCTTTACCCAACTTATTCATTTCTCTTTGAGATGTTTACTTAAAGGTGGTAATTTGGTTGCTTTCATGTCTCTAGCCAATGTTTTTAATATTCCACATACTTTTTTCTCTGTTTACATTCACAATACCAGCATCTTCAAATATTCTCTTGCTATTTAATTCACTTTTCTTGTTTATTACCCTTTTAATATTTCTTAAATTTCTTATTGTGATATTCTTCAAACCAGTTTTTTCTTGCTTTTGTCTTGCCAATGTTTTCAAGTTCTTTTTTGATTGTTCTGGGATTTCTGTTTAACATTTTCAAAATTTCCAATATTATGTTCCCATGACACAGTAACTTTACAATATCACGTTTCTATTTGAAGGTTACATCTTTCTTATGATCCATGGTAATAGTTACATATCCATTATTAAAAAATATGAAATTAAAATTTATGTATCAATTATTATTGTATTATATTGTGGGAAAATGAATTAAAATTGATGAATAACATAATAATAATGAGTAATAAAAAAAGAAAAAGAAATATATTTTCCTATGATGCTAATATTAAAGGAACCAGAAACATGATTACCTCACTTGGTTTCACCAAACGTTGTTAGCTGGTGTTGTTGAAGTTTATAAAAGGGAAACATTTCCTACCTCACTCTCTTTCTTCTCTTTGCTGCAAGATGTGAACCACAGAGTAATTACATTTCTGCTTGGGATGTAGTTTTCCTGGTCCACTGACAACTTCCCACTTTCTGATGCATAGCACTCACACATGTCTTCCAAAAACATCAACCTGTTAAGCCAAACTTTGTTTCTTGTTGTTCCAACACATTGCAAGGCTGACTTGCGTGCAACCATAGTAACTTTGCTTGTACTGACTTACCCTAACTTCTGGAATAAGAAAAAGAAAACAGACATCCCATAACCATGTTTAACCTTTCACCGATAAAGTAAGTAGAAAGCTTCCTTTTGTTGTTCCAACAATGTGCAAGGCTGACTTGAGCTCAACTATGAATACTGAATATGATATTTGGACTTACCAAGTAAAGACCTTACTTCTGAACCAGAAAGACAATGTACATACTGAAGAGAGATTGTTCCACTACGGTCACCATAAAAAATAAATGTCCATAGTAGAAATTCAAGTTTTTGTATGCTTCTTATATCTTTAATTATTTACAGATATTGAACATGCACCATCACCTAAAATACACACAAACATGCAACCTTGTTAACCTCAATAATATATATCTACATAAAATAGGATGAACATCCCTTAAGTTGCATAATGAAATCTCATAACACCAAATAAGTTATTTTAAATATTTCTATTAAAAACAGATCTTATTGTATATTTGTCATATTATTATGTCCTGAAAAGTTTACCTATATTGGTTGGTGAATCGTCAGGCCTGAAACAGACTGTTGCTGCTGGGTGTTGACCTCAATGTCCTCTTTTATATTTACATATGCTCTGTCTCTGATATTGAGCACTCTAACTCATAAATATATCATACCTTAAAACTATTTTTATTATACACACACACATATATATATATATATATATATATATATAAATAAGGAAGGAATAGGAGAGAGTCTACTAACTGGATGATAATTGTTGAAATTGCAGGAAAATGGATTGAAAGGTTGAGAAGAAAATTAAAAATGAAATGCATCGAAAAATCATGTTTTTGAAATAATTCCAAAGAGAATCAAACCCAAATTTAACCAGACAGAATTCAGTAAGATTGAGCAAAACTGAGACTAGCCATTCCTTCCTCACCCCCTGCCAATAAGAAAGGGACCATTAAGGTATCCATGAAGATGTCAGATAAAATAAAACATGTTGATGATAAAGAAATCAGAGCAGTCGTTGAAATAAGTAACTTTCATGATTCCTCCAGACAGCAAGGGCCAGAAAAAAATAAACATTTGTTTTGAATCAGCCACCCAGAAGAAAAGATCCCCACAAAGATAGAGACCAACTGGACATGGTTATCATTATAATTTTGGTGACATTCGTCCAAAGAAAATTTTATATTCAAACATTAATTTGTATTCCTTTGGATACAAGTGGTAAGGAAAAATTAATTACTATTTTGAAGTAACCATAGGCAAAAAGGCTGAGTGGTTTGTTCAATTATACAAAAAAATGCATAGACAGAAAAAAGCTAAACTTTCATTTTAAGGAGGGTGGAAATGATTTTTCTTTCCTTTTCCAATTCTTCAGTGGTCTGGTCGATCAAGAGATCACAGCATGGGGCAAGCTGACCAAGATTTTGTGCAGGACCTGAAGACCAGAACTACTAAAACAAGCTGAAAACTCTGAAGGGTATCCCAGTGTCATTTGATTATAACAAGTGGGAAAGGTTAAAACCACTGCATAGAACAAATCATATATAAAACAAATCGTTACATTTTTAACCAGAGTTAATTCTTTATTCCAAAGGATTCTTGTTTTTTTTTTGTTTTGTGTAGCTCCCAAATTGTTGAACCATCTTCACTTCAGTTTGCTTTATCAATGATCTCCTCACCCTCTGAGATAAAAAATACAGGAGTAAATCGTTGTGAACAGAAAAACACCAGCTAGGTCAAGTAGAACCGTGCATACTGTCACTATGCCAGCAACAATAAGTCATCTGCTAACGAGTGAAGAGTCAGCTAAAGATTACCATGATGGTCTGAAGGAACTTGAGGACTGACGACTAGGTGACATTATTGGTTGCTGCTGATAGGGCCAACTCGGGGATCACACACACACACACACACACACACACACACACACACACACACACACACACACACACACACACACACACACACACACACATATATAAAATGGATTTTTATTTATTAATCTGACATATATTTATTATTTTAAAAGTTATTTCAAGTGGATACCCATATTTAAGTAGATGCTCTGTTTATTTTCTGCCAGAGAGTACATTTTTTCTCTAAGAATTTCTTGAATGTTCAGGCTGGTAGACAATATAAAATACTGTTTAAAAAAATAAATGGAGCATCTACTCAAATATGAGTATCCACTAAAAATAGCATTTAAAGTAATAAATAAAATGTGGGTGAAGTATAAAATATACTAAAGCTACACTGATGATTTTTCATTTTTGTTTTTTTTTAGATGTTCAGAATTGAAAATAAGACAGTGAGGTCTGGATTTGTCGGATATAGAAATTAATTTTGTGTATATTTAATTTCTGTTTTATTTCTTTCTCCCTAATTTTCCTTTGCGCACATATTTTCTTTAATTTTTATTTCTTGTCTTTAATTGTTTGTCTATAAAGGTTCATTTGTTTATATAAGAGGAATGTAAACTATTTAAATTGTTCTTTATTCTTTTTCTAGCTCATAATATGGATCAACCTCTGGATATATCAACTAGGAAAAGATTGCATTACATATTTTGGGATCAAGCTTCAATTGCATTTGAAGTAAGTAATCTGTGTATAAATATTTTGAAAATAGATTCCAAATTATTCATTTAAAATTATATAAACTTTGGTCAAACAAGTGTTGAATATTCAGTGGAATAATTTGGTGGTTAGAATATTGAAATACTTCCTGCAAAATTGATGCTTTTATACATAGTGATATTTTGGAAAGAACCTCAAAATCTTTACTGTCAAAATAAATTTGCTACAACTTTGTTGAGGTTACTGACTAAATGTAATAAATGCCAAAATTTTCAATGAATTAAAAACAGAAAAATCTTAGAAAAGAAAAAATGTCTTCATAAAAAATTCAAACATTTCAGAATAAATAATTGAAGTTTTCCACTAGTATACAATTTTTTTCCACAAATAATGTACCTAATTCTTAATCTGATCTGTATTGGGAGATTTTTTTATGATAAAATAATTTTTCAAGTGCTTTTAGAATTATATATTTATCTTAAATTGAATATACAGTTCCCTCAAAAAGTAGTGAAATGGCAAGGCCAATTCTTTTGTTTTTGTTGTTCACTGAAGACATCTGGGTTTAAGATCAAAAGATGAATATGAGACTAGAGTTCAGATTTAATTCCTGGTATTTTCATTATTTAAACGATTAATGCTCTCCATAAAATCCGGTTTAATTATAAAAATTAAAATAGAGATCTGGTATTAATTATAGATTTTTGAAAATATCCTGTATTAATTAAGTTTTAAAAAAATAATTGACTTAATGTATACTTCAGCACTTGGATTTTTTTACATCCAATTTTTGGGAGTTTATTTATATACAGGTCATTTTATTTATACATACATATATATATAGAGAGAGAGAGACAGACAGACAGACAAACAGAAAAAAAAACAGTTTGCACATAGAAATAAACACTGCATGGTGAGTGACTGTTTCATCAGATGGTTATATGTACATACCATTATCCCAGACATTGATCACTCTTCCTCCTTTAATACAGCAAATTTTTATCAATATATATATATATATATATATATATATATATATATATATATATATATATATATATATATATATATATTAAATACTCGCCTATCAGGCAGTATTTAAGCTAACTCCTGTGGACGGCTCTTGATTTGGCCTTCATCACAATAGGTAGGGAGGAGTAGATGCAATAGGCAACAATAAACTACAGAAGAACTCAAAATTGATCGCTGCATTTAAGTATTGCATTAATATTTAAGCTTACCTTTTAAAAGTTCAATAATTCTTCTGCTGTCACTTAATTTAAAGACAATTTATTATATGTAGGTCCTTACTTTCCGTACAAACAATTGTTTTTATTTCATGGGTGACTTTCGCTGGATTTCACAATTAATTTTGATTATTCTCAAATTTATTTCCAAGTTATAAAAATTGTTATCATACAAAAAAACTTGTTGGAAAAAATCATGTAAAAATCACTGAAAACAATCGCCGTAATGAAAACTTGGGAATCCAAAATTTCAGGATTGGGATTTGGATCAAAGCCAGAATATTTTTAATTTGCTCATGAAGTCAGCCTGATTCCAAAATAGTATGATATGTTGGGCTACAGCCTCTAAGAGTAAAGTTGAAAAGGTGTGACACACTGACACACTGGCATTCACATTTATTATATAGATGATATAATTTTCTCAAAAGATTATGATTATTATCTTTTTATCCTAAAATAAACTAATTCCTTCTTTATTTCTCTTAACTCATTTTTTCTAAAAATTTCTTAGGTTAACTAGTATTATTAATTACTATCAATTTTATTTTTTCTTCCCTGTAATTGTTTTGCTTTTATCACAGCTCTCATTTATTATTCCATCATTGTTAAGTAATCAGAAATAATGAAAAAGCCTTTGGCAAGTATTGAACTTTGATTTCTTATAATTGGAAACCTGTGTTACAATGACAGCACCTTATGAATTAGGTGATGAAGGCTTCATCGGAAGCTTGTTTTTTATTCTAATTCATGCTACTTAATTGTCTTAGAATCATGATCTGACAGTTGTGATAAAAAGCAACTGAATTAAGATGAAAGAAATACTTATCAAAAACTAAGACTAACTGACATCTAAGAAATTCAAAGCCAATTATAACTATTAGTATTAAAAAACAATTATGTGTCAGTGTAATGGAAATTGTAAAACAAAAGAGAATATAGCTATCTGATTTATTTGAGTGACAACAACTGGTGAAGACCAATACAAGATAATCCTAAAGGTCACTGTGGTAGACAACTTAAAGCTATAGACCGCAAGCATTGGAGGAACACCATCCATTTTGAAATCCAGTGAGAGAACTACATTCAAGAAAAGAAAAAAGACTGAAGACATCGGACAGGGATGCTCCATCTTCCAGGAACAATTGTCTGACCTTATTGTCCTCACCAATTCAAAGCAAGAAACAGACATACAAGCCATTGTCAGATTCATAGACTGTGGCAAATGCAAAGTTAGCTGATCCACCCTATACTCTTATGGGAGTAGGATTAATGATGACAGGTGGCCTTATTGGTAAGGTACTGTCATGGGAAACAAGCTTCCCAAGAATAAGATTTCAAGCTTTATCAGAAGCTTAATTTTTTTTTTAATGATTCACACTATTTACAAGTCATAGAATAACAATGTGATAGTCAAGGTCTGCGAGTCTTACACCTGAAACCCGCGACCAGGGTAGGGGGCATTTTTGGGGGCCATTGTGGCCTCTGCCATTTTTTCAGCATTGTTTTATGGCCATCCACCATTTTTTAAAAATTATTTTTAAACTGACATTACATTTTTAGTCATCAACTAATAATATACATCGTGTATCTGCATGGCCGGTGTGGTGTGTACTACTCAGGAACCCCTGATGAGGTTGGAGCTCCAAAAAGGCTAGTTTCAGCAGTGTTTTTTGGTTTTGTACTTTTTTCTACCTAAGTTATATTGTCAATTATCAACTATAATAATTGACATGGCCAGTGCTTCTACCCCTAACCTCTCAACCATATGGGTGCCCCATGTCTCCTGGGGAGACAAGGCAGAAGTTCTAATTTCAGTAGTGCTTATTTTTTTAAATTGTAATTTTCTTTCTGAACAGTTCTTTTAAATCAATTAAGAGGGTAATATATCTCGGTAAAATAATTTTTTATTCTGAAATCATCCATTAAGGAGGATCTCTGATTTTTTTTTTTACTAATAGTAATACTAACCAGAAGTCCATGACTAATAATTAAAATAAAATTTCTAGTCCCTAATTTTTACATTTCTAGAAAGATAAAAACAAGAAAATGATTGCTTAAAAAAGTAAAAATGTTTAAAGATTTCAACAAATGAAAAATTTTCCCAAAAAGTGAAATACTGTTTTTAAAACAAATTTTTAAGACAATCTTGTTTGTGTTGTGTTGGAATCTTTGTTAAACTTATTTTCAGCAGAAATGTGTTGGCAATTAATCTTTATGGAAATATAAAAATTTATGACGTAAACACTTTTTCGGGTAAAATTTTGTCATGAAAATATTGGTGGTTATTACAAAAGGAATAACATTTTCTCAGATGTTTTTTAGATAAAACAACCTATTCATTATAAAAGTAAATAATTAATGACTGTGTACTGAAATTTTCATTTAAATTGGATAATTTCCTGATTTTTGGTAATTTAAAAAAAGCACTGCCTCAACGAATTTTCTTTCAAGGGCTAGTGGGCCCCAGGTTGAGAAACTTTGAAATTGGAATGTAGAAGAGAGTGGGGGACCCCATATCAAAGTTTCAGTGGTGATAGGACCCAAGACCCTAGCGCCAGCCCTGGTGATAATTGTAATAAAACAACAGAAAAAGATGAAAGAAATAAAAGTACAAATACTATTTACTAGTCTCTAAGCTTTTTATTACAGATTCAGTTTTTCCACACTATTACATACTTTATTAATGCACAACTCAATACTGTAAGATTACTCTTGTAATAAGTTAGTACAATTTAAAATTTTTAACAATTTATTAAAACCATATTTATCATACAATGATTTATTTGAATTGGTATCCTTATCTTGGTTGTTATAGCCACAACATTTCGACCATTGTACCTGCTGTATTTAGTCCCTATGTTGGAATTTCAAAAGAAATCCTTTATTGTACTCATTCAGCTACCCAGATTAGTTAATTCTTTTTTAAGTTGTCCTTGTCATATTGCTTCTTATCATTTCATTGTTACTTTCTATCAATAACAATAATAACAGAATAGATAGAAAGTAACATTAAAGAATAAGATGAGTAAAACCTCATTATATATGCAAGGCTATGAAAACATCCTCAGTAGGCCAAGTATAGAAGTGAGCACTTTGATCATTAAAGAACATTATGGGACAATGGCTTAGGGAATATAAGCATTGGTTAAGTATATACAGTTTATCTGATGGTCATGAATTCAATACCTGGGTGAAGCTTTGAAACTCATATACGGATGTTAACAGGTTGCATGCTTGTGTGTATTTTATGTGGGTGCATGTTTAATGTGTAACAAAGAATATGGAAGTATACAAAACTTTAGTTTCTACTATGAGAATTTATTTTTTTAATGGTGACTGTAGTAAAACAAAATTCTCAATGACTCTTGCATATGTCAGTTTCTCTTTTTCATCTAGAAGTAAGTTAGGATAACAATAATTAAAATGGTTGAGTTCAAGTCATTTTTCGTCTGAGTTGGAACATGCAATTCACTTACTTCAAAACGAGGGCTGCCAAAACATGTCCGAACAATGTTGTTGGAAAGTGGAAAAGACAAAGATTCTATCCTTTCCAGAAGTGGGGTTATAAAATCATGCATGTGGCCAAAAACTCTTTCTGATTTCTTTATAACTTGCATCATGGGAAGATGAATTTCATTATTTTCTTTTTTTATTATTCATTAATATTATTTAATTTATTGATTTTATTTCATTTTCTCACATAAATATTCTGATTCAGTGCAACAAACAAGTAGCATAACATGAACAATTCACTAATATGAGAATTGATGGAGATTAAAGAAATGGTTCAGTTTGAAATTCTCAGACGGTTACTGAATACAGCAAACCCCCGAAAAAGGTTAGAAAATGGTAAAAATGTGACTATAACAACTAAGATGAAGGCAACGGTTCAGTTTGAATAAGTTCAGTATATATTAATGATAATTCTTAATATTGGGAATTCAAATATTAAATTTGAAAACCTTCAATTTTCTTTTTTATAGAAAAAGGACTTCCATGAATCTCTCCATTGGTATGATTATTCAAACAGTCTCTTCTCTTTGGGAGAATATGAAGATTCAAACTTAGCCAAACTCAACAGAAATCGAGCAACATGTTATATTAATGTGAACAACTTTGAAAAGGTGAGAAGTATGTAAGGTGTACCAAATATTGAAAGCTTAAAGAATGTTAACTCTACCTAAAAAGTTTACCAAAAAATTTACTATGGGTTGACAGATCCACATTCTAGATAGTCATCTGTACTCTTTATATATATTAAGTTATAAATCACTAACACTAGTGCCCAAAAAGTTCTTTATAATAAAAAAAAATAGTAAGGAAACAGCTTTAACTAGAATTTAGCCAAAAGAATTTATTATATAGAATGAGATTATTTTGCCTGTCCATAAATGTAACAAATGCTATAAATAAAATATCTCTACACCTGCATGCATCGATGCAGGCATATATCCTTTGCACATATCTATATGTGATAAATAGCACACATGTATATATATATATGTGTGTGTATGTATGTATGTGTATATGAAAAATGTACCAAAGCCCAAAATGGCAAAAGCTTTTAATGGGTTTACTTAAGAAATCATTGATCAGAAAATAAGCAAGAATTAAACAAAAAGATAAAATAACTTAGTAAGGAATAACTATTGCTGTTGATTTCTTTAAATGTTTAAGCCATGTTAGTAAACTTGCAGACAGCTTTTTACAGAAAGTAGAGTCAATGTTGTTCCATATGATGTCAGCAGATTCAAACAGTTTATGTATAACAAAAATATGATTTTCTGGTTGGTTTGTGTTTAATGTGAGATCAAATATTCTTTATAGAGTCAAATCTGTACTCCTATGAAGAGACAGAGAAAGTCGCTTTCATTCATAATTTTCTATAGGATGTGAATAAACATTGAAATAGCGCCTCTGAGTCTTGTTTGTTAATTGATTATCTACAAGAATATTTTTCAGGGTTGCTTTTATCCATTATATCATAAAATTATTTGATAATCAGAGTTTTTCTGTACCCCTGTGTATATATGTTTGTAAACTAGACATAAAAATCAATTTTAATTGAAAATTTTATGTATTCCTTAAAAAAATTATCTTTTTTTTTAAGCTTTTCAACCCAAGCAAGGTTGAAAGCCACTAGCATGCAAGGGGTTACAGAAGGTTTGGAGGAATAGCAGATAGGAGTGGTAGAGGAAAGGATGTGGAGAAAGATTGTGGATCGATCAAGGCAAGGGGTTTACAGAAGATTTGGAGCGAGAGCAGATAGGAATGAAAGGGGAAAGGATGTGGAGAAGGGAAGTGGATAGATCAAGGCAACTGTAGATATCAATTGACATTACACTTAAATAGTTCGAGATTATATTTGTCAGGGAAACAGGAATAAGGAAGGGAGTTCCACAGGCGAGAGGTGCGAGACATGAAGCTATTGGAGTAGAAGAGATGTCTACATCTAACAGTTTCAACAGTGAAGGGGTGGGAATGGGATGCCAGCCTTGTAGGACACTTAAATTCATGAGGCCTGGGAACCAGCGAAAGCAGCTCATCGGAGCAATTACTGTGAAAGTATTTGTAAAAAAGACAGAGCGAGGCAACGGCGTGTCTGTGAGAGAGCGACTGCAGACGAGATGACACATCAGGGCCAATTATGTTGCATATCCGTCTCCGGATCTTATCCCTGAGGCAAACAGCAGGGGCTCCAGACCATATATGGCAGCAATACTCCATGCAAGGGCGAATGGTTGATTTATAGATTTGGAGGATCGATTCTGGAGAGAAAAATTTCCTGGCCCGGCACAGGGAGCCAACTTTCCTTGCGGTGGATGAAGCAATTGACTCGATGTATTTGTTCCATCTCAGGTCAGCGGACAGCGTGAGACCGAGCAGCCGCAGAGAGGAGCTCTCGAGAAGTTGGTCTTCAGACATTCTAATGGGATGCAGGGATGGATCCCTGTGGTGGTTAATAGAGAGCAGTTTTGTTTTAGAGGCGTTAAAGTTAACCAACCAATTCTTGCCCCAGTACACAACCAGGTCCTTTTTGAGACGAACTGCCAGTTTAACTTTGTCAGCATCACTAGATTTTTGTTCTTGAGGCAGGAGTAAATTGTGGTGTCATCTGCGTAGATGCCGACTTGGGAATATATGGTGTCAGTAAGATCATTTATGAATATAAGGAACAGAGTAGGGCCTAGGATGGAGCCTTGAGGAACACCTGCGTTAGTGGGATAGGAGCTGGAGAAGAATCAGTTAAGAACGACCTTCAATTCACGGTTTGATAGGAACGATTGTATTAGGTCAAACAATCGAACTGAAATACCATAACCCTGAAGCTTGCAAAGAAGGCTGGCATGCCAAACCCTATCAAACGCTTTGGAGATGTCAAGGGCCATGGCACGAGCTTCACCGTTATTATGAATAGCTTCGTAGACAAATTCAGTGATGGCCGTAAGCACATCGGCTGTAGATCGGGCAAAGCGGAAACCATACTGCTTGTCTGAGAGCAGATCATGGGATATAAGGTGATTAATCACTTCGGTGTTGATAAGGGCTTCGAAGACTTTGCCGAAGAGGGGTAGGAGACTGATAGGACGATAATTAGAAGGGTCAGAGGGGTCACCAGAGTTCTTAAAGACAGGAACAATGGATGAGGACTTCCAGCAGTCAGGAAAACAAGACTCCTTGAGGCAGTAGTTGTATAATTTAGAGAGGGCAGGTGCCAATTCAGGCGCGCATTTCTTCAGGACAATGGCTGGTATCCCATCTCCACCAGTAGCCTTGTGGTGATCTAAGTTAGAGATAATGCCCAATACCAATGACGAGGATATGTGCAATCCACTCAAAAGGGCCTCAGTTCTGGGAGGGAAATCGGCATGGGTACCCTGGAAGAGTCCAGCGTTGAATTGGAAGAAAATTTCCGAGCAAAGCATTCAGCCTTGTCAGCAGAGGTGGTCGGGACCTCAAACTGATTGAACAGGGGAGGAATGGGGGGTTTGCTATTGTTCAGAACGCTCTTGCAGAGACGCCAATAATCCTTGGAGCCAAATTTGTGAGATGCGATATGTTCCTTCATCCGAGCAGCAAATAGTGACTTAGCTTCGTTGAGGACACGCTTACACTCGTTATGGGCAGAGGCAAATAGGCATAAAATTTGTTCTTTTCAATTTTACAAGGAAAGTAACCATTTAATATTACTTACTTGTATTCACTATAAACTGAAGTGATAAAATTACCATACAACATGTAAACGGCACCTCTTACTCTGTAACCTTCTACCTTGAGTTGCTCTTTGGCCTTGTGCAGAGTAAACATCATTATAAAAAGAAAAGCTCCAACCCTTTGACTGAATAATAGCAACTATTCAATATAGAATCTAAAGTATGCTGGAACCATTGCATGAATACATCTATCCATGTGTGTACATAATGAAGATGTGATTGTTGGGCCTGACCATAGAGAATTTAGCGACATCTGCAACATGTCTCATACAATGGTGACAATTGGGGGACAATTGTTTGTGGCAAGGTCTGTTGCATCCATGATACCAAGTATAGTCTAGGGATATGGAATATTAAATGTGTCACTATACCTAACAGTTACATTTCTTAAGATATATAATGATAATGGAAGATTCTGGGAAAAGGGTGCCAAGAAAGCTTTTCTGGCTTTGATACACTTGCACTCAAATGAAAAGGGAACCCATTGTTTGCCTCAAAATGAGTATTACTTCCATAAAAAATGCTATCATGCTCTGGTCATTGTTGAGAAATGCCTTTCTTATTATTGACCAGAATATTGAGTACTAATAGCAGTGGTGAGATGTGAGATGATTTGAGTAAAGGGTTTGCTTTGAAAACGAGAAAGTACTGCTCTTTATAGCCGTAAGCCCCTGAGTTGAAGTGCCTTAATAATGATGGGGCATCTTTCACTTAGTTAAGGATTTGAGGTGTGTTCTGAGTTAGCAAAAAATCTTTTGCAGTAGGACAGATTGCTTCACCAGAATTCATCTATTGTGAAACTATTAAGCATGACTTCTTCTGTTGCATGTACAACTGCTTTGCTAGTTTGCTGAAGGTTCAAGATATTTTGCCTTAGAAGCCAATTCTGTTTGTAGCAGCATGGGCCCATTACTTGATAAAAAGAAAAACTGTGTTTCTATGTTTAGTCAGTATATTGTTAATTAAAATATAGGTGATGCAATTGAAGAGAATTTATAGCATTTTATCTCCTCCTCTCCATCATCTTGTTGTTTATTTTAAGCAGCAATTTAAGTTTAAGATCAAAGTGGAGAAGGAGAGGCTGTTTTTAGCCGACTGTGGTGAAAGTTAAGGGAATGTGTTATGACTGTGTCATGGCAGAGGAGCTAAGAGTGGCATCTTGAGATGACCATTTAGGCAAATGGATTTTGTGCTTCTGAGAAAGATCTGTCATTCCAGCCTGTTAAGATAGAGTAGTGTTATTTTCCTTTTCTTAAGTTTTAATTTAACTAGGAAATATGTGCTCATTGGCTCCTTTCAACTTTTTTTAGTTTCTCATATTTCTGTTTCTCATTTCCCCATTCCTTCCTCATTAGATGACAAAAAGTAAAGTTTTATGTTGATGTGGGAAATGTTTTGCCTAATTTTTTTACTTTTTCATTTCCTTTATTTTTCTTTTAGATTTTCTCACATCATTTTTTTTTCAGTTAGTTAACTTACATTTCTTCCATATTAGGTAGAAGTCATATACTAACATGTTTTTGTAAATATTCTTGAAAATATAATTGGTTTCATTTCATTCATCAGGAAAAAATTTAAATTGTGGTATATGAATTATTTGATTTTCATGCCTCACCAATTGTAAATACAGGTTGAGTTAGTCTATCATAGCCAATAAGTAAACTTTGTTACTTTTTGCATAAAAGTTTTCTAAATAAATGTGATGTTATCATGGAAGAAACAATGAAATATGGTTAATAAATGCAACTAGCTAAGTTAATGCTAGTATAATAAAGACCTTCCTCTCTTTTCATTGTCTGGTATTGTACTAAATTTTTTCTGATTTAAGAATTCACTTCTTTGATTATGATTTAAAACTAGTTCCCTCTCAATGTCGAAAAATATCAGCAATATTTAAGTAATTTTACAATTGCATTGGTTATACTTACTGTTGTCACATGTAGAAAGATTTCTGCTTTTTAAACCATTAAGAATAAAAATATCCACAAAAAATAAGAGAAGAAACAAAAAGCAGTGTATTAGCAACCTGGTCTCTTCTGCTTATTAATGAGATATTCCATTGTTATAAGAGCACAAAGTATGTTCACTTATTGAAATTGAATAAAGTCTCTTGCTACCATAACAACGGAATATCTCATTAATAAGAATAGCAGCACATTGTGATTGATAAATATATAAAGTCACACTGTGTTTTATTTTATAGAATAGATTGTACCAGTTTTTTTTAAAGAAACCTTTTTCAAAATAACAAGAATATTTTTTGAACTATAAAATCTATCTATGAGTGCTTAGAGTAATGGTAATGGTTAGCATTGTCTTGTTTCATGGACCAAATCATTCATATAGTGATCTTGATAATCACCGGGTGCTCCATTACTCTGACTCTGAACCAAGTTAAATTTAGTAAGAAAGAGAATTCTGCTTACTGTAGTGCAATGGTTAGCAAACTTAGTGAGTTTGATCCTCACTAGGCGCTCCAATTATTGTAGTCTTGTGCCAGATTACTTAAACTTAGTAAATAACTATATGATCCATAAATTTGTTGGTATGTTAACACATTTCTTAAATATTCAATTCTATCTTAGGCTAAAGATGCAATTGTCAAGGCAGAAAGCTATGACTCTTCCTCACCATATACCCAATTTATCTTGTTTAAATTGGCTTTAGTACAGAAACAAAGCAGTCAGGGTAAGTTTTCAGCTTCTTAGTTTTGTTCTTTTTTTGTTTTTGGCTTTGTTCTGCAAGAATTATATTGAATCTGATATATTCATAAAAGTTTATTTTTTTCTCTAGCTGTGTTTGTAGAAGGAAAACATGGAACAATCCAAAAAGCAATATTAACTGAAAGAATATTTCAGAAATTCTCTGAAGACAATTCTAATTCAGTAAATATTGTTGTGCTTCTGTGCTTGAATACACATTAATACACCTGACAAAGAATAATGAATCTTGCAAAAGAACAAATTGACAGTTTCTTTAATATTTCTTATTTTTTCAGCTTCATGCAGATTAGGACAAAATATAACTTCCAGGAGAAACAATATCCGTAGTCATGCCAGCACCTGATCTGAAGTTTAGATTCATTCTATGTTACGGGAAACAAAAACAAATTTCTTTAATCCTTCCTAAACACAAGCAATTTTCTCAAGCATTTTCTCAAGCATTTTCAATGTCTAACTTGTAATGACATGAATATCAGTTGTGGAGGGATATATTTAGGTTGATTGTCTGATTTTGTTTAGTGGCATATTAACCTCTATGGAATATTTAATGCTGAAATCTAAATATTTTGAACATAATTTTATGGCTTCAGCTAAATATATTTTGAACGCAATTGTATGCCTTCAACTACAGATAATATGTAGTGTTAGTAATTTTTTTTATATAAAAATGTATTACTGGTATTTCTACTATTAAAATGTATTTTTAAACTTTCATAGTGTTTTGTTTGGGGGAGGGGTTACTATTTACTCATAGCTTGTAGCCTAACAGGTGCTTTTACCTGGGGTCAGAAACAATAGCAATTAAGTGGTGGTTCCAGGCTCCTCAAAACCTCCTACCAGTCAGAGGCCTTGCTGCCAGATGTAGTTTATCATCATACCCAGGATGAATATATTTAGGGATAAGGTAATAAAGTAATATCAATTGATAACTAAATGGTTGAACTTTCTCCAAACATTAAAGTATATAAATAAATATGGAAACATTTATGTACAATTAATAACAAAATTTTATATCTAAATAGAATGAATACAAAAGTGGGGGAAATAAAGTTGTATGTGTAGAAATGTCCTTATTTGTGCTGTGTATATGTGTGCAAAGTTCCTATGAAATTGTGACAGACTTACATTTGAAAAGAGTTCTTTGTTTGTGTAGTAAAATTGATAGATATTCACCTGTATGTAGTATGCTAGATATACCTGTGCTGTATGCTGTGTTGTGTTCAATACAACATGAGTTTTTGCTGGAGACTGAAAAATCCAACAGTGAGCAATGAGACATGTCCTACCTCTAACATATCCTGTGGCTAAGAGAGTAAAAAGACAGACTTTGCACACTTTTCTTTATATTCTACTTTGGAAATGTCATCTAGTGTTTGAAGTTATTTGGTAGAAGACTGAGGTAATTCCACAAATTCCTTGTTGCATGTGGGATTGCTCCAATAGACTTCTTATTAATTCTTTCTTTTTTTTCAGGTAAACCCTTTCTTTAATATCTATTTAACATTAGCCATTTAGGTTTTCTCAACATACCCTTTTCTCTCAAGGATTAGAAATGCTTAAGACAGTGGTTCCCAAATGGTGGATCCCAGTATAAATAGTTATAAATAATTATTCCCTGATTTTATCATTGTGATATTTTTGCATTATATCAAGTATTAAGAATATAGTAACTAGGGTCCACAAATTGGAGGAGAAAGTTATCAGTGATAATCTTCTGACTTTGAATCTGCAGTTATTTCCCTGTTTTTTTAATTTTTAAATGTACTTTTTATTGCATAAAATTTGGTGAAGTACAAGCAAATTTTCATTCTGAAATTGCAACCCAGAGAAAAAAAGTTTGGGAACCACTGGCTTATGATCTTGTTGCACATAAGTCCCTCCAATAAACCGTTTTCATACCAACTTTCCTGTTTTTTTTCATTGACTTTTCAGCAGTTATCTTTGCAACAAAACCTATTTTCACAGTTTTTACTTTCTCAGCCATATCCCAGTGTCAACTGCTTTTGATTATTCTGTCCACACTTGAATGGCACTCTCAATTTCTTACTGATAACTCACTGTCTTTAACTGACCACTACCTAAGTATTTCCAGTTCTATAAACTGTTGCATATTTTTATGGCTCCAGCTTACTTTTGTATACTTGTTTTTTTTTTCATATGAGTTCTGGGATCCTACTTTTTAAACCCATCAAACACCATCAAGTATCATGATATCTCTACTTTCAGCTAGTTTAAGAATATATACAGTAAGAAAGTGGCAAATAAGAAAAAATGCTATTAGAAATAGAAACTGAATTTCCAAGAAAAAATCTTGTCTGAATGGAAATGCCTTATAGAGGAACATCCACAGGAAATACAATAGTCAGATCCTGATCTAATATAATGGTGGCACTCAAAGAAGAGCATTATATTTGAATGGAATTGTTTTATCAAAAGAAAATAAAACACAAGAACACCTTGATCTATTAAGTAATGATTGTCAAAGAAAAGGCACCATGTCTGCTTTAAATTGTTTCATAGCAGGAACAGCTCTAGGAAATATAATACAAGCAGACTGATCTAATACTGAAGGCCAAGGAAAGGGTGTCATGTTTGAAAGGAATTGTCTTATAGAGAAACACCTCCAGATAATCCAATATAAAGTTATTATTTATGAAAAAGTGTAATTTTATTATATTTCTAGGTGATAAAGTTGGCTACTCTATTGAAATGTGCCATCAATACATGGATTGTTTTTTGTATTTAATACAACACAGTTCAGTTTATATCCAGCATACAAAAAATAACTAATTGAATCCTCATTTCTTTGACACATCATACAAACTCTCTTTTTTGTTATAGTGTGAAAATCTATATATTAGAACCAAAGATGTATTGGGATGGCCAAAGACATATTCCAAAAGCTAAGCAGAGTATTATGAAACAGGAAAGTTTCCTTGGAAACAAAGAAAAGAGTACTGAACTGCAACATGATATCTGTCCTTCTGTATGGCAACAGATGCTAGACAATCTCCTCAAATTTTGAAGCTTGAAGCAACAAAAATGTGGTTCTACAGAAGGACGCTAAGGATACCATGGGCCAAACATGTGAGCAACAACAAGGTTTTGGAGATAATGGAAACAGAGGAAACTTAACATCAGGAAGAGGCAGCTGAAATCTTTTGGACACGTAATGAGGAAGGAGGGCTTGGAAAATCTTATACTCACAGGATGGATAGCGGGAAAAGGGACAGGAGAAAGCAACATGTAACATACTTAATAGGTTTGAGCAAGTGGATAGCAGAACAGGGTCTGAGAGAAATAGCAAAAAGACAAAACTTATTAAGAGCTACAAGGGATAGGAGGAGGTAGAGGGCCATGATCACCTATGTCCTGAAAGGACACAGTACATAAAAGAAGATATATTAGAAGGAATTCTGATTTGTACAATATAAAATATAGGGAGATCATTAAAGAGATTAAGCAGAAAAATGTTTTGCTGAAATTATAAATGACAGTATAGACAAACATTTTATAGACAACATTTTATAACACTATAGCTTATAACCATCTCACATTGAAGTTAAGCAATGTTGAGCCTGGATGGGTGACCACTTAGAAACCAGGTGCTGTAAGCTTGGATAAGCTGGTGGTGTAATGGATAATGGCTCGAAATTGGAGAGCTAAGTTCCAATTCCAGTTGGGTTCATTATATTCACTTACAAGTGTAAAAATTTCAGATAGAGTATATCTGTAAAAGGATAAAATGAATAAAACAAAAGAAAAACTTATCTTAGCTGACACATTTCACCCTCTGATTTGCCTTGATAAAGTCCTTCAGAGGGTAAATGTGTTGGCTAAGATAAGTTTTCCTTTTGTCTTTATTCATTCACTTACATGCACTTGGAAAAGGTATAAATCCACATCTTCTCCCACCAGATAAGGATTAATTAGTAGGCCTTGTGTCAGTAAATCATTATTATCTCAAAAAAATTCTTACACTCTAAAAATATTTTCTGGCTTTAAATAACCTGCAGAAGATTACTAAGTTGTAAAAAAACAAATCAATCAATCAATCTATAATGAGTTTCTAAAGGAAGGATTGTTTTATAAAAGAATTACCTTCATGGGAAACACTCCTAATTTTCAAATGTTACCCATTTGTACACATTGAAGTATAGAATAGAATTGGCAGTCATATTGTATGATGCAATCAATGTCAAGGATGAGTGAAAATTTTTATGACAAACACAAAACAGCAAAGATTGTGTATGTTATAGGGATTGTAACTGACTTTTATTAAAAGGCTTCAAATCAAGTTATTCAGATACAAATGAGTCAAGAAAATTTTTCTATTCTTGTAGCTTAAAAATATCTCTACAATCACAGTAACAATCTTCTTTGAAATGTTCATTTTTATGTAGGAGTTGATGATGTCAGTGCTATGCTAAAAAGGTGGTGAATATTTTCAGCTTACAACATTAAACCAATGGATGTTGCCATCTTTGATTATTTCTTCTGCTTAAAACACATGAAATACATGGAAAATCTTTTAATAAATTGGATAAATTTGACAAAAATATTGAAGCTAAGACATTGTGTTTTATTTGAATTCATGTTGGATTAGGTTGTGACATAAAATAATCTGTTTGTATGAAAATTAATTTTTATGTATTCAAATGGGTATACCTATATTTGTTGCTTTAATATGTTATTATCTCCTAAGTTCCCCCTAACTTCATCAGGTAGCTTTGTGTCGGGTGATCTTTTAAGTTTTAAAGTTAACTTTTATTTTCTGCTAGTAAAATTTTACTATTAATTAAATGCTAAGGTACTGTTGATGTGAATGCATACAAAAAAGAAACAATATTAAAAATGTTATGTTTATTAGATAAGGGAGAAAAAATATGTATGACTCTTTTGGATTGATTGAATTTCCCAAATTTGAATTATAAACATTATAAAAATATCTAGTTTAATTTTGTCAGTGCTGCAAAACTCTAAAGGTGTTTATTGATATTTACAAAACCCGCAGAAATATTTATTGTTTATAAAAGAAGTTTGGTGATTTGTGTTCAGATCAATGTAAATTTTATTATAATTTTATATTTCATGAGCAGCTGCTGAAGCTTTGGAAAAACTGTGCCAATTAGCTTCCTGTGAGAAAAAAGACTTTATTGATCCTGCACTCGATACAAATTCTCTCATATGTTTATCAGCACAAATGGCCTACGAGGTTTGTCAGATTTTTCCTACTCATTTATCTTTCTATTAACATTTTACTGCTGCATTGTTATAGCATTGTTACCTCGCTGTGCTGGGAAAAAAAGGAAATTGGTATTTGCTGGAAATACATGACTATAAAGATGCTGACGGTGATTTCTCATGGGTGCTGCAGTACAGACCAAGCTAAATGATAACCACCAACATGCAATGATGTCACAAAACAAGTCATATTATACAGTACTATATGTCTACACTGGTTTGGAAACAGCACTAATCACTACTTATTTTATAGCACAAACATTAGGACCCAACATTTCATGGTGTCTTGAAAATATATATACAATCAACAGTAGGCAATATACATTCACAGCAGTAGAACTGTTAATCTAATATCTTTCAATGTTTTATTATTCATTTTAAAATTTCTCAAACATTGAAATGAAAGACATATTTTACCTTAGGAAATATTTTATTGTATGGGATAATTATTCTTGTGTTTGCAAACTCAGATAATTGCATGTGTAATTTCATACATAATACATTTGTGAGTTTGTACATTTATCCTTGTGTATAATACAACTTTTGACTTTTCTTATTTCACATAGTGCAGGTGGTTTTCTGACAAGAATTAGAAAATAATGTTGATTATAATAACAATTGTAAAAATGACATGTAAGTTTAAAATCAGTATGAATATTTATATATATATATATATATATATATATATATATATATATATATATATACATATATACAAATGAGAGAAAGAACAGATGGAGTAAAAATCCACTGTTCGTAGCATTTACTTTTAAAAAAGTTCTCAATACAATGTAGAACAATACATTATTATTATATTTTTATAAGAGATTATAATAAAAACATTTTGAAATTGCTACACAAAAGTTTTCATGTTTCAATAATTGAAATATAAAAGCTTTTGTGTAGTGATTTCAAAATATTTTTTATTATAATCTCTTATATATATAATATGAGGTGGTAAGGAAAATTTCCCAGCCCAATAAAGAAACCCTTAAAAAATTGAATGTTATTTATTTGTTCAGCTTTTAGGAAGTGGGTCAAACTTAGAACTATTTAGCTCTCCCTCATATTCAATACATGGGTTTATATTTTTTGTTTTAATATTCAAAATGATTTGTGAAGACATTGAATTTTGGTGTGGACTGACCTGCAATGTTTCATCTAAGGCTGTCAATGTTGGTTTAGCAAAATTCAGAAATATTAGGACACACACAAAGTCAAGTGTGCCCTAAATGATTTTATCTGGGCTGGGTTTTATGACTCCATAGACAGTAAAATCTAGATACAAAAGCTTCAAAGAAGCTACCTACTGTTCACAAATAAGGAGTTAGGGAGTAGGGAATAAATAAATAAAAACTTTTGGGCTCAAGTTTCACTTGGCTGGAAGTCAGGGTATTCCATTTGTCAGAGTTAAAGTTAGTTTTGAGCCATCTATAGAGAGTGATGAGATAGTCAAAAAGAAGCTAACTATTAGGGTTTAAGGAGTCATTTGTTAGGAGTATAGAGACAGTTGCATTCAGAGATGGCCCAGTTGGAGCTCTCATTTGCTGAAGTGAAGATCTGGTTTAGTCTGTCATGAGAGAAGACAGAAGTAGCAGTAAAGATGTCCCAAGTGTCATCTACCTTACCCCAGACCATGCTAGATGAATCTATGAATAAATAACCAAACTTATTGGAAACAGGATTCATGTATTATTTTCTTGTCATGTTGATATTTTCACCTTTCACTCTCTTGTGAATGTGCACTAGGTCTTTCCCAGTTTTTGTTCATACCAACACAAATGAGAATTGAAACACAACAGGAAGCAATTTGCCCAGCCATTGAAATATTGAGTGAGGGCAGTGGTTGTATATTCACAATATCAGAGTTTACTATAAAATAACTTTATCAGTAAAATATCCACTTGTGCATAAATCTGGTAAATCTAGACTTATTTAGGCCATGAGAAAGTAGATTTTTATATTCATTATAAAATATCAGACATCCTTTACTAAATCATTATGACAAAGCTGAGTTTTGCTACAAGGCCAAAATGAATGACAAGAACAGAAGAAATTCACTTGAAACCAATAGCAATATTATCTTTAACAAATAGTTCACACAGTAAATTAATAGACATAATTATCACTAGTAAAATGTTAGATATAATGTGCTTATCTAATCTAATTTTAAAAATATTGGCACTCAGGTGAATAATTTGTATTAAAATCTCACATTATTTCTCAGAATTGGCCATTGTTTTTTTATAGTTTGTCACTTTCTAATCTGATTACAGAAAGCAGATAAAAACATTGCATTGATGGCCTTGGAAAAGTACCTGGAACAGTGTGCCAGTCTTCAAAGAAAACTGACCACACTACGATGCCTGATCAGATTGTTGCTAGCTGATACTGACCATTCAAGGTCTGTTGTAGTGCTTATCAGATTAAAAGTAATGGTAAATTAATGTCATCTTTCAAGGCAGCATCATTATCATAATAATAATAATAATAACAACAACAACAACAACAACTTTTTGTGGTTAATTAAAAATTACAATAAACAAATTTCTAAATCAAAAGGTGAATTGTTAGTTTCAAAAGTGTAATATTTTATTTTACAAATTCATGTGATAAGAAAAGCAACCGTGGAAAGATTTTAACAAAAGTTAATTAAATATGAAAGCCTAAAAAAACTGGAAATGAATTATTTGCATGGATTTAAAAAAATATATAAACCAAAATTTAAGATTTTTTCATAAATATTTTGGCGATTCAAATATCTATTCCTTAGTATTCAGTTTAGAATATATTTTGCTATGTTTCTACTCATTAAGTTTTGAAGATATTGTCAAGCATTTAAATCTTTAGCTTTGCTATTTATTCACATTTAGTAACTTTAATATAAATTAGCAATACATCAGAAATTTTAGTATTATTTACTTGGGTACTTCTTGGTACTCTATGCATCTTAGATATTGATATGCTAAAAATTAGGATGAACAAACATTCCAGATTGTAGCACATTTTGTCTGTATATTTTGACTAACAGGAAATACAATTAGGATGAGTTTACCAAGTTATCCTTTGGATAGAATGATCTGATCCTCCCTAACTCCTATGATAAAATATCTATTGATTGTAGAAAAGTGGATTTCTACATCTGTATAATAATTTTTTTAATTCTACAATTTTCAGTCTCCCATTGTCTCAACTTCTGAAACATTTAAAAACAGGTTAGTTAATCTGAATTCTTTACAAATTTATACTCAGCTAATTTGGAATAGTAAACCTTTATTTTATTCCCTAATGTGCACATATAATTACTACTATATCTCAGTTCTGTATCTTTCTTTCTGTTTCCAATCATGTAATTTTAAGAACAAAGCAGAAATTGATGAGACGTTAAATATAAAATACTAGCCAAAATAAAGGTTACTTTAGTTGTAAACACATCTACCGACAACAGACTATTTGTTTTTGTTTTCTTCTTTTTTTCTGTTTGCAAGTTTCTAGCTCTGTTAGCTTGATTGTATAATACCGAATTTACAGTCAATCGGCTTTCTTTTCCTTCCTCAGTTGGAGCAGGTGTGTTGTCTCAGTAGGATTGTTTTGGGATTTCCAAAATCTTACAATATTGGGACTGATGGCAAAGTCTAATCTGAACTCCTTATCTATGTTGTGTACTATGGGCAGAACTGCACAACCCTGTCAAAGATTATGCAACCCCTGTTGAAGATTACACAATTCCCCGCTGTAGATTACAAAACACTTTCCATAGCTGTGGTAAACTCTTGTCTCTGTCGTTTGAGCACTCATCAGAACTCAGGCTGGAAAAGGAACACCTTCAATGAAATGCACAACACTGTTGCTAACTCTAAGAACAGTTTTATTAAATTTAAAGAAAGCTGGTTGAATAAAATGTCTATTAGCAACTGTCTCTATAGTTGTCTACGGTCCCTGATATTTGTGAGTGCAGGATGTTGCATGCAAATAGATCTCTCCACCAAGTCCCATAAATATTCAATTGCACTCATGTCTGGAAGTCTCCAGTATGTTCCTCAAACCAATTCAAGGCACCTGTGGAACCCCATTAAAGAAATGTGTAAAAAATGCAATGGATTTTAGTGATATAACTAAAAAACCCAATTCTGTCTTAACACTGGCTCACAAAATATTTAACTCATTTTTCTGCTTTTTGTCAGCTTTAATAATTTGAATTTCTATCTTCATCACTGATGTCATATGAGACATGCAGATTTGTTGTTTGTTACAAGATTTTGGAAGATCACTTCAGAATATGATCAACAATATTTTCCCTACTTAAAATGGATATTTAAACATTGGGAAAATATTTATTTAGTAAAATCTAACTTTTAAATTTTAGGAGCCTATATTATTCTTTTAAATAGGGTGATTTTAAGTTAGTAAATTAGTTTTTCAGTTAACTTTTGACCAGAGGTCTTTCATTTCTTATACAAAACTGAAATTCTCAAACATTAATTAATTACTCACATTTTTTGCATATTTATTTGAGTATATTATATTATGAAAAAGGTTTAGCAATATTGACACATAAAAAACATACAGATTGAGTGTGTTTACAAGTGTAAACATAGTATTAAAATAGCTCACTGCTTATTCAGCTATCATCTGCTACAATTTATATGCACACATAAAATAATGTAAATATGTGAGACACAAATCCTCACATGCAGATGCATTTTGTTTCTTCTATGCTAACATAATTGATTCGGTTGTATTTTTGTGTGAAGTTGTTTCACAAAGAATCTTTGTAATTCATTTCTTTCAATTTGAAATGAATTAAATATTCTATAATAAATATTTTATTTAAATTTGTAGATCTGTATTGAAGATCACTTATTTCTTTGTTTTATCAACACATATTCCTCTATACACCTTGGACCCATTGACATTGCATTATCCTGCTAGAATTAGTCCTCATTATTGAGATGCATAGAGTTCATGAATGGATGAAAAATGGTTATGTAGCAATCTCCATTCAATGATATGTTTATGCAGACCAGCAGTTCTAACCCATGCAAAAAGAACAAACTCAACACTTTTATGGAGCCATTACTAACCTGTATGGCATAAGCTTTTTATCAGGTACTGCCAATACACACCTGACATCATAGATCAAGGGATATCAAATGTCTCCATAATGGTAGGAATAAAGTGATCCATCTGTCATGCCCTGTTTGACATCACCTTACTATGAGCAGCCTAGCTGGTGTTCACATTGACTCACAAGATGTCAGAGTACAACTTACATAGGTCTAGGCATTCCAATGATGTCATGGTACAAGGGCACTACCTACTATTAACTTGCATACTGCTATCCCATGACTTTCAGCATACTACTGCATATCATTTTTTTTCATATGAGTCTTCTAAAGAGTTATGTATGTTAGTGTTGCATAATCAAGATATTTTTTTAACTTTATAAAATAATCCTTTGAATTGAAAACACAACTGCTCTGACTAGGTATGTCAAAAAAGTTGTCTTTTTATTTGATTTTGCTGTTTTGTTATTTCTAAACAATAATGGAGTTGATTTTTAAAATTTTAATAGCAACCAAAAAATGAAATTGAAATATCTGAATTCTAAACTATATACAAAGAGTAACATTATTAATATAAGATTTTCAAAGTTTGAATCCTTTACTTAAATATGAGAATAAGAATTGTTTCTTAATCTTTTCTGTTTTAGTCTTTTGAAACCATTTCAAAAAGGTGACTTCTTATTTACATTATTTAGTCAAAAATTAAAAATTTCAATATAATAAAGAAATTTAAAGTGGAATTTTGAATCAATGAAAAGAGAAATAACTGCAAACACAAAATCAATAAGTCAGTATCCTAATGATAAAAAATGCAAAATTTTCCTAGAGATTGTGACTCATTATCAGATAAAAAAAAAACTTATCATATTTGTCAGTAATAATTGATTACATGCAGCATATATTGGTAATGGTTTATTTAATTATATTTTGGAGAAAACAAAATTCTTAAAATTACTTTTTGAAAAGATGTTATTATACACGTAATAACTTTATTTGTTAGTAAGTCTGCATTAATTCCTGACCATTGACAATCCCTTTGTTTCTCATTTTCAGTGCATAACATAAAGACTTCATGTCACCAGAAGTATTTATTTTTTTAATAAAGAAAATAACTAAAGCTAAACAAAGTAGTGGTAGAGTAGTAGTAAAGTCAGTGGGTAAAAATAATAAAAAATGCCCAAATTGTTCCTATGTATACCAAGTTCAAATACAATTAGTGCTAAAATAAACCCATTTTTATTTCATTTTTCTCCTTTTAGCCCAGAATTTGCTGTGTAGACATGTAATGATTATAGTGAATGAAAGTTTTTATGTATTTCTTTAAAAAGTCCTACCCATTATAAAACTTCATTATCTTCAAATTACTGTACTAATTTATATTTCTTTTATATATGTGAGTATTCAGTGTTTCTATTACAGCACTCAACGTATTAAATGAGATAAAAACTTCACAAGATGTTAATGAAGTTCATAAATCAGATGAATCTACATGGTTTATGAAAATTGGTAAGTTAATTTGTGGCCACTCAAAATTATAAGTTTAGGATAGGTATTTTCATTTATGACTGTTTACATCAATTTATTTATTGTGAGTTTCTCTTTTTCATCACAGATGCTTGACACTTTGTTTAAATTTCATCCTAACTGGATTGATTACTTCAATCTTCCAGTTTTCTAGTGTAAGAACATTTTTTTTCTTGCTGCCTTGCCAACAAAAACTGATATTTACTGTATTACACTGATTTAAAAAAAATATTTAGTAGAATTAATACAAATTGTCACATTTTTTTATTAGCACTTTAACATTTATAATAATCATGGGTATGTGGTTGCATTGGCAATAACATTTAAATATTTGGAGAAGTTGTAAATTGGCAGGCAAATTAAATACTAAAGAGAAAAAGATATTTTTGTTGCAACATTAACTAAATAATTTTTTTAACAAACATTGAATTACAAAGATAAAAAGTTATGTAATTAAGCCTTCTGCTTACTTCCTGCATGTTATGCTATTGGTAAATATGTATGTATATGCAGAAACCTAGAAGTATCTAAAAATGCTTTAAGCCTACTAGGAGTAAGAGATCCCTGATATTTATTAAAATGTTTCTCTAGGAGTAGGAAAACTCTAATATAATGCCTGCAACTTTGTTTGCATTCAATGATGTTGACAAGTTCTTCCCTTTGAAAAAAATGTATTTGAAGTTCAGAGAGTGGCATTGGCTCTATTCAAAGCATTTCCTCGCTTAAAAAAAGCTTCATGCACAGATATTGCTTGATTTCTTTATCAAGAACACACTGCAAAAGGCAAACATCATGCAAAATGACTGGGAAAACCTAGCTCTAGACTGTTTATCATGGAGGAAAGCCATGCATTATGGTAAGAGAGACTTTGTGAACAGAATTGTGTTATGCATAAAAAACTGATGTTCATAAGGGTTTTGATGCTAATTTTCCTGAAAATGTTGCCACAGAATTTGATCCAATGTGTAATGAATGTGGTTGCATCTGTCTAAGTAGGGCATGTCTAAAAAATTATCAAATGCAACACTCACTGATACGCCTTATGCATATTTCTACTTGTCGAGGATGTAAGAAGAATGTGCTTAAGTTGGTGAACTAAAACAACATTTGAAAGTTTACCAAAATATCAATGTAACAACTGCTGAAAAAGCTACCCAATGTTGCTATGTCTGCACAAGAGAATGTAAAGCCCTGGTGGAACTAAAAAGCTATATCTGGGCTGTCCATATTTGAAGAGGGATCAAGTGATGGTATTGCTTGAGATCAAGTTGCAGCCATCATATATGTATGTGTATGCATGTGTGCATATGTTTCACTGGCAAGTTATAACTCCTTTATAAGATTTGTAGTTGTAATACAAAATACAAAGTCAATTTACTTTGTGTATAAAGAGTAAATATGTCAGTTCATAGGAGGGGTAATGTATAAAACCAACCTCGAATGAAATTGGCTGAAGTTTGGTGCATGGTTTTAAATTTACAATGAAAAATTATATTTCTGAACATTTCTTGATCTTAAGAAAAGGGCAGACTGGTTAACAGATTATGTTGGTTATGAAATTTGTTTCATATTTCTTATTGCAGAAAATTAGATGATCAAACTGGTTATCATCTTTTGGGCATAGCTTTTGAGCATTCTCTGATTGGTTAACTGTACCCCTTTTTATTATTGGTCACAAAATATGAACTGAAATTTTCTTTTGTTATCATCTGCTTTTGATAAAGATTGATGTCTGTAATAAATGTAATAGAAAAGTTGTTCTCTTGCACATTATTAAAATTCTAACCTCTTGCATTTGTATTTTAAGCAGTTTCTTTAGTTTTGTCATGTTTTATATAATTTGGTAATATTGGATATTTTTTAATCAAGAAAGTATCCCTGAAATATTTTCAAGTTAACTTTTGTTTTATTGAGATGCTACATGAATGTATAATCATTGAGTGCAAGACTTGAAAGTGTCAGATATGGATACATATTTCATGTATTTTTTCAGTTGAAAGATCTAATTTTCAATTGCAGCTTGGAACCTTGCAATACAGTCAGAAAATTCATCTGACTTCCTGAAAGATTTCTTTTCCTTGTGTAGTGAGGTATTATGTTATTTTATCATCCTTTTTTCTTTTCTTTTCATTGATATTTAATACTTAATAATTATAAATTCTCAGAAGATTCTTCCATTTTACCTGTTATTTACAGATGTGATACTATGAACACCCACATTGAGGGGGAAGATGCGATTTTATCTCAATCTCAAGTGTTTCTGTTTTCTGGCCAGCAAATGGCTTCTTTTTAAAACTTTTTTAAGTGGCATCCACTTTGACCGTAGGGAAATGAGAAGTAAAGGAGTGGATGGGAGCTTTTGGAGACCAAGCAACAACAAACTGGACATTAATTATTTCAGGGTGCTGGTCAATATTAATAATCAGGCTTGTGATTAGGGGTTCAGTTTTGGTCTGCTCTTGGTGAGAGACAAACTTATCCATTGTGTGATTCCGATACCAATGATGATTCTAAAAACACTCTTAAAAAGATTTTGTGATTATAAAAAAGTAATTTTAACAGCTTATATTGTTTTGAATCGTTATTTGGTTTAAATCTTCCAAATACTAATAAAGTTTATTTTGCTATATTTACTGTAGAAAGAACATTTTAAAATTATCTGATGGGGAAATAACAATTTTGTTAACCAATTTTGGCTCAATGTTCTGAACAAATTTCTGTATTGATCTTATTTTTAAGTTTTTCTTTTTAAGTGGAAAGATTTTATTAATACTGATATTTTGCCTCTATTATAAAAAGACGAAGCCTTGTAGCTAATACATAGACGTAGGATCATGTTAGAAAATGGATGATTTTCGAAGATTTACGAAAGGATGATATTTTCTATCTATAAAAGATGTTTTTCTACTAGAAGTGTTCTTAACTTAAGTGTTCTTTCTTTTGAAACTTTGGGATCATAGGTTTCTATGGCTGTTAGATTGTATCTATTCTATAGATCTGTTTTAGAAGTCTACCAATGCATTGCATTAAAAAAATAAAGTAAAGTAAATTTTCCAAGCTTTTACAACAAAGATATCATCAATATATGAAAGACAAAAAATAGTTTACATTATATAATTGAAGTTTTTAGACATGAAAGCAAAATGATCTGTCAAGGGTTTGTTTTTCATCCAAAGTATGTGAATAAATTGTCACTAACTTTTATATAGATTTATGATTGTTATGTGAATGAATAAAGTAAGAAGAATATAACTTTCAATTATATATTTCATTTTACCATCTGAGGCAGCTTTATCTCAGGAGATATTTTGAATGGGATCATATTCTTCCAATAGTCTTTTTTAAAGCCTTAGTTTTGAATGGATTAAGACATTATATCTTGTTGACTAGCAACATAGTGTGAAGTCAGTATAAACATTACATTCCAGATGGCTTCCAAAGAAATCTTCTCTGTTGGTTCCAATCCATAGTGGAATGACTACAAAAATATGGAATGACTTCCCCTCACCAATTTATAGACAAAATATACAGATGCATCCTGAGATTTCTTCCTAGCCAATAAGATAGGCCACTTTTTGGTCTAATCAGTCTTAGTTCTGTTCTTTGTTGTCTTGAAGCCAGAATGCTGTGATCACTTGTGTGTTAACACCATTCTTAGTTTGTGAACATTTTGCCTTATTACTGTTGCTTTATCTTGCATATATTGTTTACTTGCTTAATATTATTTTTGCCCTGTTATTTTCTTTCTCTTCTTATTGAAAACTTTATCAATTCTGTTTGTTGGGAATTTCTACCAATTACATTTAACCATTGCCAATTGCTCTACATTCTCAAAAGAGATTATCTTAGCTGATCAGTTGTTAGAAAAATCTTGAAACAAAATTTGAAACTGAAATATTTTTATAGATTTAGAATCAATATCAAATTGCTTGCAAAGCTTTTTGCCCTTTCAATGAAGTCTATTTGGTTTTAATATTTAACTAAAATTTGTTATTTTTCTTAACTGTAATTCTTTCTTTCTTTTTTTCTTGCCAGTTAGCTGCATTATGCCCTTCTGATTTAGATTCTCTTGGAAGGCAGAAGTCATGTTCTCTAATTGTTGCAGCTGCTTGTCTTCAACTTGCTTCTAATTCAAGTGATAACAATGAACAGGTAAACTTACTCTTTTTAATGTCATAATATTTTCTTTATGCTTTAGAAGGTGCATGGATTTCCTTTAATATTTATTTGCCCACCAACATGCATCTGTTAAAAATATTTTAAATATAAAAGTATTTAAAATATTTTAAATATAAAAGTATTTAAAATATTTTAAATATAAAAGTATTTAAAATATTTTTAATTAATTAGATTTATGTTGGTGGGCAAATAAGTAGTAAAAGAGATAAGATAATTTGTCACAGAATTAATAAAATAATTATTGGTACTGGTAGCAGGAATTCTATTAACCGAGAATTAAAAGGATAAAAAATTGTGATATTAAGTGATATCTGTGTGTAGTGATGCATACAAGTTATTAACTATTCCTGTTTCTTGATTCCAAACTGCATTCTGATGTCTTGGCTGAAGATTCTGTTTGAAGTATGAAGTTGTTTGATTTCTTTCTTTTTTCTTGCTTATTTGCTGATTGTGGGAAAATGAAATAAAATCAATAAATATTAATTAAAAAAAATAAATAAATACATGTTCCCATGAAGTAATAAAGGAACCAAAAAGGGTTTTTGGTCATCTGCACAATTTTATGACCACACTTCTGAAAAGTACAGAACTATGCTTTGTTCTCACTTTCCAACACATAGCGTTCATGCGTTTTGCAGAACCTCCACTAATGAAGTAAGTACAACATTTACTTTGGTTGGTTCAGCTCAGCACAAAGCTGACTTGAGCTCAACCATTATAACCATTCTTATCATAACTGACTTTTGGACCAGAAAAAAAATGGACAGACCCAAGAGACATTGAGAACTTTGTTTCCTTACAGCTTCTATCAAAAAAGAATAAATCCTCCATAGTTGAAACCCAGGTTTTTGTTGTTTCTTCTTTTAATAGTTTTTTATGTAAACATGCACACACCTAAAATACACCAACATGCAACCTTAAATCACATAAAATCTTCCTTAGTTGTTCTGGAACATTCTACTTTGTTTATATTAATAGAATCTGCATTAATATCTCTTCCTTAGCTTTGATCTTTTAATTTATTTCTTCTGTCATGGTGGTTTGTTGTTTTTGTAGTATTTTATATATTTGTGCTTCATCTCCTGTTTGGATCCTCATATACATTCCTTTTATTACATTTCCTTTTTATTACTTTTGCTTCCTGGATTTTTGGCTCTAGCCTTACTTCACATTCAGCTTTTGTATCATTATTCCTTTGTGAGTAGTTTTTTTAGTATCAGGTTTATCAATATATTATCAAGTTTATTTTCACATATTGTGGTGATGGCAACCATATTTGTCCCCCCCTGAACTACTCTAATATAAAAAGTGATGGTCAAACCTCACATATGTGCAGTGGTTGAATTGCTTTGAATAAAACTTCATTACGAACTTAAAGACCCTTCTGTTTTCTTTACTAAGTCATTCAGTGATGTTGCCAGTATACTGAAATAGCACACTTACTTTCTATGTACATGTTTTTCCAGTCCTTATTCCTTACAGAGTGTTATACCTGTTTGTCTTCTGATAGGATTTTCATTGTTTTGTTAATTTCATTTTGGGTTAAGTTTTAAATAGACATGAGGGACTTATAAGCTTTGTAATTTCATCAGTTTCACAATTTTGTGTGTTTTACTTTCTTTTCCTTGTTGGTCTGGTATTGAGTCCTGATAAAAATAAAATAAAATATAAACAAAAAAAAAAGAAAGAATTCAAATTAAAATAAGGCACTATTTACATTATTCGGACTATTGTCCTCTTCTTTGTTGCAACGTTTCGGATTTCTTCAGGTTGTTGGAAGGTCGAACTGAACCCTTTATTTTGCTCACTGGGGTAGACTGTTCTAGTTCCACATGCCATGTCTAATGGATGTCAGTTATCTCCTGTTAATTCACCTCTCCAAGTTCTCCACTGCCTTAACCAGTCATGTTCTCCTCTATGGGGGAGGGGTCTTACTCGGGAAAGGTATCTTCAAAGTGTCATCCAGCTTTTGGAGGTTGTCCTGATGTTATATGGATTGCAAGTCCTTTGTATTTTCTCCGATAACCACTTCACATAAGACAGGCAGATTGTTTTCTGTGTGTTGTTGTCCTCCTCTTGTACCTGCCTATCCCAGTTTATTGGGGTTGCTGCCATGTACCCAGGGTAGTTGTTACGTTGCAGGGTACTGCTTATACTGACCAATTCTTTATCTAATGTCTCTGGGTCACCACTTATGACTTTTGCTCAGTGTTGTAAGCAGCAGATAATCCCTTTCTTTATGCTGTATAGATGGTGGGAGTTGAAATTGAGGTACTCTCTGGTGAATGTCAGTTTGCAGTATATGGATGTCTTGAACCCATGCTCTGTTTGAGATATTAGAACATCCAGGAATGGGGTGTGTTGTTACTCTCTTTCTCCATTGTGAACTCTATTGGAGGTCTTGTTGAGTTCTCATGGTCCAGTAGAACCTGGACATCTTCTTGGTGTGGCCAGAGTATGAAAGTGTCATCTACGTATCTTAACCATAGAGTTGGCCTTAGAGATATAGATTTTAATGCCATTTCCTCAAAGTATTTCCTGTATATATTCGCCATTGCTGTTGATAATCGCGAGCCCATTGCTAACCCCTCATCCTGTTGATATATGTGTGATCCCATTCCGAAGTGTGTTGTTTGTGTACAGAAAGTCAACATCTCCATCAGATTATCTATTGGAATACTGGTCCGTTCTCCTAGGGATGAGTCAGAGGCCAATCTGTCTCTGACTACTGAGAGTGCCTACTTTGTGAGTACAATGTCCGAAACGTTGTGATAAATATAGCAACAAAAATGAGGACAATAGTCCAAATAATGTAAATAGTGTACATAATACCACATCTCAGTAATATAGACAGATATTAAAATAAGGCATTTGCACTTTACATTAAAACCCTCATCTCTTTCTTTCTTCCTCTCTCTAAACTTCTCTATATATACTTCTCTCTCAACTAATGAGAAGGTAACCCTCAAATAAAAAAAGAAGAAAAAAAAAACTGAACCCGGACAAAAAATGCCAGAAGTTTGCAGGACGAGAGCAAACTTATTTATGACTATAAATCTACCAAAATAAGACAGGCTACCTGCATAATTCCTGCTATATTTTTTAAAAAAAAGAAAAAGAAAGGAATGTCAGAAAATAAAATAATTTTGACCAATCAAAAAAATTAACACAAAGAGACTTGATGTTAACTGACACCAGGGTTCATGCCAGAGTCTGGGAGCCTGGTCAAAAGGATAGAAGCTGACAGCTTTGAGCCAGACAAGGAGATTGACTGCAAGAGAAACCATGGTACAAGAGACACAACTGCTAGAGAAATCAGCCATGCATAATGCATGAAGTAGTTAAGAGGTAATCTGCTAATGCTATTTCTGTCCTTCTTAGGGCCAATAAAGATACAGTAGACTGACACTGACCTATTTCTAAGATGGCCATTAGCAAGGTCTGACTTCAAACTTCCCACTATCAGGCCAAAACGGACATTTCTCCAAACTGCTACCAATTATATACAAACATTTTGCTCCACTGAATATCAAAGGACTCCTTCTAAATCAAATAAAATATATTATTTATTTTATACCCTTGAGTCAGCTCGTTTTATTTCCAAAGTTTCGATAAAATAATTATCAAGTCTCTCTGGCACAACTCCAACTTACCACAGTTTTGTTGATATCTTTCTTCTTTACCTATCTTTCTGTTAATCTTCATAAGTGCAAAGGAAAAAAACATATGTTGGATAGATAATAGTTGACCTTAGAATTGAAGAGGTTAAAATTGTAGTGATTGGGAAAGCATCCCCTTGGGATTATGTTCCATAAAGTAGTGGTTCTTAGGAAGAAGCTGTTTGAGTGGAACTTCCTTCTTACCAATGGAATATGAATGATGATTATATACATGACATGGCAGGTCCTAACTGTAAATGTCTGTAAGTAATGTAGCTTGTCTGGACATTTGCAACAAGTTTGTGTCATTTCCACCTGTGGGAAACAGGTTGTAGGGTTGAAAGTAAGGCTGTGTAAACACTTTTGAACTCTGTCAAAGCTGGAAAGCGAAGATGGAGCTGCTTCAGAATATATCTGGCATCAATACTACTTTTTAATGTAGGAAATGTAACATATCTCTGTAATCCTTTTCTAATAACTCCTTTAATAGGGGTTAGTTTTGAAATAGAAATGAAGAATTAGATTTTTGCTTTCTCTGCTCCATTTCTTTTGTCTAACAGTTACTGTCCTGTAGAGCTTCAAAGGAAGATCTGTTAGTAAATTAGCCAGTAGTCACAGGGTGATCTGGATTTTCATGATAACTATCAAACAAAGAAACACTATAATTTCAATGCAATGTTTATTGAATATATTATATTTAAGCATTATCATGAGTGGTGTATTAAGGCAACACTGGACTCAGAATTGATAGGCAATGCAATTCTGGCAGAGCAATAGTATGACTCTCTCATAGGTTGAAATCCTTTTGAAGTAATATAATTTCATGCATCATGAGAAGTGTAATACAAGAAAATGAAAAGATTAATAAATCTCTTTTTAAAATCAAACTAAGAAGTAATTAATTCCCTCTTCTGTCAAGCCTTCTACCACTTTTCAAGCTGCTTTGGAGCCTTGTCTCTTTTACTTGACTTATAACACTTTGGTTATATCCCTTTATATCTTCTGCAGTTTTTGAGATTTTTTTTTGAATACCTGTCTAACCACTTTTCCTTATTCAATAGCTCTACTTGTAATTGCATCTCAGCCCTGCCATTTCTTCCCTCATCCAACTCGTGATATATGGGAGATAGACAACTCAGTTAAAAATGTATCTTTTAGCTGTTTATTTCAATGTTTTTTATTGAGTTCCCTCCATGCAAGACAGTAAAGCAACTAAGACACAAGGGTTTACTGGGTGTGAAAGAATTAGAAAACAGAAACAAGACTAAGGCACAAGAACAAAAGAAGAGTAATCAGGAGGACAGTAGATAGTGATTGACATTGCATTTAAATTTTTGATGATTAAAGTCAACTGGAAAGCATGGAGTTCCACAAGTGAAATGTGTGAGAAATGTCAGCATAGAACTTATGGTTACATCTTGCTAACTCTACTGTAAATTGATGAGACCTTGTTGTCAGAACTGCACTTAAATTCATAAATCTAGGCACCATAGCGAAGAGCTCATCGGAACAATTACCATGAAAGTATTTATAGAAAAGGCACAGGGAAGCAACTTTATGGTGGTGGGAAAGTGACTGAAGCCAAGATGCCAGATCAGGACCAATAACATTGCTAATTCTTCTTTGGATTTTATCAAGTATCTCTTGATATATAGCAGAAGCACCAGACTGTATGTGGCAGCAATATTCTAACCATGACTTCATGCTAAAAGTACTGTTACTTTAATTCAAGCTTTTCATTACTAATCATGATCTTAACTATGTCCAGACTTTGTTATATACTGCATATGGTTGCAAGAGAACAAACAAAAACTACAAAGCACTGCTGGTGAAGCAGAAAGCAATGGAGACAATATATGTTAAAATGAAATTATCTGTATTGCTGGTATAATGGATCAAAGTGAAATATCTATGTGGGTGAAAAAAGCATCATGGAGGATGGAGGAGTTGATTGTGTATGGGCCTGGCATTGAAGATTGTGTTGGGTTGCTTAACTGGTGAACTGTGACTGCCTGCCTACTGCTTTGAGTGTCACTGAGAGGATCATATTAAGCAGTCTGGGTGGATATATGACTTAGTGTTTTTTGTTATGCTTTTCTGGCAATGTTCATGATTGGCTCCAATGTTTAAATTATATTTTTGAGGGATTTGTTTTATGAACCAGATGCAAACCTGGGAGCCCCTGCACAGAAAGCAACCTTTGTATGTTTAATTTTACTTTCGTAGCATTCACATCTGGCCAACTGGTTTTGATGTGGAGTAAATCAGAAAAAGGTCTAATTTGCAGCAGAGTATAACCTCTTCTTATCACCATTTTTTTCTGCTTATGTCCTTCTAGAATGCTCTGACCACTTAAAGAATTATTATAAATTTTAACCCACTTAAAGTACACTTGTCCACATTTAATTAAAATTTGTTATTTATTTTGATGCTGTTAAATCTCTTTTTTGATGAAACATTTTGATTTGAAAACTGTTTTCATTTACAGATCTCCTTATATAAAGAAACATTGGTTCATACTAACAACTGCAGAAATGCATGTGACAAAATTCTTACTGACCAATTAGTTTCAGCAAGTAAGTTTTCTTGTCACTCTATACATCACATCTAGAAATGCCCCAATGATGTAATTATCATCCATCAAGACTAGGAAAATGTTATTGATTGACAATATATTTTAAGCTGTATTTAAAAAAATAATACCATAATATAATTCCTTATATAGATGCTGCTGGCCATTCTTATGTTAAATATCAAATAATTAGTTCATGTTACACATGTCCATAACCCACTAGCAGCAGGGGTGTGTCTAGGGCAGTATAGCTTGAATGACCCCATTCCTCTTTAGGCTGCTTGTGAATGCTGAATTTCCCTTCATCTAGACTGGTTATCATTTTAAGGTAAGAATGTCCAGTCAGCCCTGCTATTTAACCCATAGCTGGATGAAGATATAGATTCATACCTTTCCTAAAGGTATTTGTGCAGATGGAAACATAATGAATTTGGTTAAAATTCAAACTCAGTTCATTGATTTCTATTTCCATTTCACTAGCCATTACACTACCAACACATCCATTATTAACTTTTTTATTACCAAAACTAAAACAACCAAGGTGTTAAAATTGACATATTTATATACTGGAAGCTGTATTTTCTTATTGAATTCATAATATAAAAACTTTGTTTAACCTTTTCTGGTACTAACCATTGTAACAATGCAAAAGGCAATTATCCCCCTTGGTTGAGATGAATTCACAAGGGTCAGGTGATGGCTGTTGAGTGATGTCAGTAGTGATGAAAGTAGTCAGTTGTTAGTTAGCTGTCTGAAGTCAAGACAGGCACGGCTAAACCAGCCTATCTGGGCCAGCTACCATGGCGTAGCACAAGAGCCTATAGTTTCTATATTTTCCAACAGGAAAACAGTGTTATCTCCAGCTCACAGCCTTTCCATTGGGAAATACACATGACTTGCTGTTTTTCTGTTGGGAAAAATGTCCTCACAAGAAATATAGAAGATAAATTGGGAAATATAAATATGGTTGCACCACTTGGCCTCATCATTTTCTCACTGGAAAGAATATGGCTTCTCTAGAAACATAGACGAATACTCTGACAGCTTGGGAATTATTACAATTAAGACCATATCTCTCTTTTCCTTTTCACACTGCTTGTTCTTTTATACATGTGTTATAGTTTCTCTGTGTGGGACAATTGTAAATATGTGTATATAATTTTGTGTATGACTTAGCAGTATAAAAATCTATTTGACATCAAAGCATGTTTGCTATTCATTTTCTTTCAGCTATTCTGTTCCATCTATGTAGTAAGGTATTACTATATCATGGATTTAATAATGCCCATAATGGGAGAAATTTAAGTAGGATATATTCATTTCTTGCATAGCACCCCCACTACAATTATTAAATTTTGATGAGTATTTATTTTGTCTTAATTTCAGTTGCTGCAACTACTCAGGTTATCATTTTATGGCCACTAGTAGATAGATGAACTAAATCATTGCCAAAATATCAAATTTAAGCTTATTACTTATCTTTCTCTCCTTATCATATTTCATCTTAATGTTTTGTTTGCATACACAAGTATTACCTTGAATTATTATTCTTTCTTGTATCATTGGTGGATATTGGTGGTATTAATATTTTTAGTTTTTTAGAATATATGATGAATTTTATTTGTATGTTCTATATGAAAAATTACATATGTTTGTTAATACATCCAAGTCTATGATTGCAGAACACCTAATACATAATCTGATTTGTGTCTCATTTTTTACCAGATTTTTTTCTCAGTCAATAGCAGAGCACATTCAGATTACTATTTAAAAGTGCTTGATACCATTTATATTAAATCTAAACAACCTTCCCTTTATAAGCGATATTTACTTGAACCACGAGGGAAAGATGTGGCACAAGGCCAAGTTTTATGTGGGTATTCTGAGCCCATAGGCTTGGCCAAAAAATGCCCGTAGAAACTGTAAAAACAGAATCTGGTTGGTCAACCTCCCCAAACAAGACTATGCCCTTCAGTGGAGCCTCATCCGAGTTCCTCTCTGCTCAGAGGCAGAGAGTTTGACCGTCTTGCTGGAACAGGTCGCAGCAAGCCCAATAAGCCTTTATAAGCAGAAGGAATGGTTGCTAGGTGTTAATATAATCTGTTACTCATAGTGCTGATTCTCTGGTAATAAATCAGAGAATAAGATGTCATATCTCAGAAACATAATTTATTCATATTGTGGTTATATATAAATGACTGTCTAATTAGTATAGTTAACTCTTAGACTATATCAATGACCAAGCAGTAAGGGTATGGGTAGAATTGTGATTTTTACAGTAAAATTAAAAAAAAAAATAATGACAACATTACAACACCGTTAGACTATTCCCCTGAAACCAATTAGACAATAACTACAAAACAAAAAAGACAAAATGACAACAAACCTTATAGATATGTGGATGATATGTTTTAGATTTTTCTTTTTTAATTTCTATGAAATAACAACCCATTCACATGAAGATAGTTTAGAATATAATTATTTATTACAACCTATATACTTATAATTAGTGTCTGTATACTCAGTCTGTCTTTAAATGTGAGTCCTTTGGGTTTCCTTAGGTTTGATTACATTCTTTGTCTGTCTGTGGAATGGTACAAGAGGCTGCATCTTTTGGGTGTCAGATCCTATCATAGTGTTAAGAAGGATAAGAGAACTATTTCTCACATTTGGTACAAATCTTGAACTTTCGTGTGCTCTCTCATGCAGGTGGTGATTGATTCATCTTAGCCAATTTGCTCCATATCTATCTAGGCTGATGGTAAAGTCAGAAATTGTTATTAGAATGTTCTTATTCTTATGCTTTAGCACTTACTTTCTTTTTTCTCTTCTTCTTTCACATATATATATATTTATGTCTTTATTTTATTATTTTTCTTTTTTCTTTTATTTTATTTTTTCTTTCTCTACTTATTCATTTTCCTTATCATAAATATTTTAACTTATTTTCCTTTATTATCATCATCATTATTATTTCCTTTCCACCATACACACCTTTCTGACCATAGCTCAATTAGATCTCATTTAAATATTCATGGAGACCTACCAGTCACTATTCATAACATACTTGTTGACAACACTAATATAATAGCATCATCTACATGAAAAAAAGGCTAAAAATAATGGAAGCCTTATTAATAAAAGCAAAAAAAACAACAATTAATAATATCAAATATGAACATGGACACAATATCTTGACTGTGTTTTGAAAAATGAAAATATTATATAAATACATACATGCAACAAACTATTTCTTCAGAGTCTGTCTATATTTCTGAGATGAGGTATTATGTACAGTATGTACGGTCGAAACGTGACAAATATGGCGACAAAGATGAGGACAATAGTCTGACTAATGTAAATACTAAACTATTTCTTATTTAACAGTTAAAATATTTCATCCTTAAAAATGGCTAAATGTGTAGCTGAAAGCACTCAGATAAGAACATTCAGACAGTTTTTATATAATTTATCATCTGAAAAGAAAAAAATTATTAGATTGCTTGAGAAATTATATAAAAAACTAAATCAAAGCACTTTGTCTGTCGTATTCAATGAAATGTGCATGAAAGTAGGATTGCTGCCTAAATACACAAATATATATATATATATATATATATATATATATATATATATATATATATATTTATTTATATATATATATATATATATATATTTGAAATTATTAGGAGAATTTGATAATTATATTTTAAGTGATTCATCGAGTCTGAAACCTCAACAGAATTCAGAAAGCACTGGACGGCCGTTTCGTCCTATATTTGGGACTCATCAGCAGTGCGCATCCACTACCGAGAATTGAAACCCTGACAGTTAGGTTGTCAAGCAAATACCATACCAGCTGTTCCAACGGGCCTCGGTGACGAAGAGGTAGCAAATCAGACTCAATATAGCGCCGCTCACTGGTGGAACTATATATATATATGATGCGATGGATAAATTTTATATTTTTAATTTTCACACATTGTTTTTTTTTTATTTTGTTGACTGCACAGTATAGTAGAATCAGTTCGGCACCATCTGTGAGATAAAGAGCACCATGACACAATTCACTGTGCCATAAATTTGGAAACAGCATACTGTACTGTTTGGAATTTGTGCTGGAAGCTCTAATATGAACATTTCAGAGTGTTTGGGTGTCAATCTGAGGACAATGCAGAGGATTTGGAATGAGTTGGATGAGTCTAATGGTTATGAACCTACAGAAACTCAGAAAACTCCCTCTGATCGTTCTGATAAGAAAAGAAATCCCAAATTTGTTGGTTGATGGCTTCAGACTCAACACAAAGGCCTACATTAAATGCCTTGAGGAAGTAGTGCTGCCCTGGGTCAAGAGGTTGGCTGCTGGAAGACCTTATGTCTGGCAACAGGACACTGCACCATGATATACAAGCAGGAGAACTCAGTCATGGATGTCAGACAATTTCTGCAACCACATCACCCCTTACATCTGGCCACCTAACTCCCCAGACTCTGCAACCCCCTTGATTATTATGTGTGGAGCACAGTTGAGTGAGAAGCCAACAAAAATCCTTGTAACATGAAAGATGAACTAAAGGCAAGGATTATTGTAGCACTCACCAACTTAAACAAGGAAACCATCCAAAAGTGTTGCAGGAGATTCTGAAGTCATCTGAAGCCTGTGGTTGAAGCCAATGGCAATTTTATTGAATAAAATTTACTCTTTTGTATTTCAAGATATTTTTGTATAATTTTGCTAAATATATCTGTTAAAATGAGATGTCAGTATTATTTTCGTTTTTTTGCATAATTTAGATGACAATTTATCCATCGCACCCTGTGTGTATAATATATATGAATAAGAAGAGAAGAGGATAAAAAATTCTTTTTGTCTTTGTGTTTTGTCTTCTGAGGTACTTTACCAAGGCAAGTGTAGGATTTACTTTTGCCTTACCAGATTTTGAATTATGGCATTTTGTGTCTGTCACATGTTTTGACTGACCTTTCAACCACTTGATGAATATTCATGAATGTTCTCAAATTTAAAAGCCTTGATTAACCAATGACATCCTTACTCCTTACACGTGCAACAAAATAAGTCCTACATTTGCCTTGATAAAGTCCCTCAGAGGACGAAATGCATCGGCTAAGAATAGTTTTTCCTCATCTTTTTATTCATTTTGTTCCTTTATAGATACAGTCTATCTGAAAATAATTTACATCTATATATATATGGCCAGTTTATGATATTATGGGGCCCCTAATTCGCCCACATCTGTCTTTAATATTTTTTATCCATGATATATTCTAGTGATATTTACATACCTTGGAGTAAATTTATTGCAAATTATTTAAGTAAACCAGAAGAGCAATCTTTTGTTTATCAATAAATATATTCTTTAAGAAATACTACTATTTTTCTATTTATTGCAAACTAAATTAACATGTATTTCAACACTACTAAACAGATTTTTTATAACCAGCATCATAATTGTAAAACAATCTATAACAACTTATAATATCTAGAAAATTAAAATCATTGCTTTATAAAAATGTCTAAGATTTAAACATTTTGAACTAAAATCAAACATGGTATCTACTTCATGGGAAGGAGCTGCTTGAGTGGAACTTACATCTCACTAATGGAATACAAAGGAAATTAAGATGGTTTGCTACAATGTGCACAGCATAATGGGTCTTGGCTGTGAAGGTTAGTAATGGTGGAACTAAGGAATGTAGTTCATCAGAACACTTGTCATGGAAATAGTGATAGAATAGAGAGAGGCTTGAAATGTTTATGATTTACCTTTGTTATTATTGTTAATGTGCATTTTTACAGATTATTTTCCTGCATTCAAAGAATTATAACTTGTAATCAGTTTGTGATTAAGGGTTTTCTTTATTCCCACAGAAATAGATTATCTCTTTCAGACTCAATCCTGATACCAAAGTTCATATCTGTAGAATTAGATTTTGTTTAAAGAGACTCTTAGGATTTTGTTAATTTGGAGATGAAGTATCCCCCGTCCAGACTTTATCGTAATGCTTATAAAAATGTGGCTGTTTTCTAATTGTTTCTGTATTTTGTTAGATTTTTTTTTTATTGGTGTTTGTCTCTGGCAAGTGGCAAATCAGAAATAATCAGAGAATGTATATGTGCTGAATAGTTCTACACCCAACCCATTTCCAAAATTCTGACCAAGTATCAATGCCACCTCATAGATACATTAAAAAATTTTTTTTTCCAATGCCTGAAGATTACAACTTAAACATGAAACTTTTAGTAGTTATTTTACAATGTTTTACGTGAGTGTTTTTATTTTCTTTACTAAATAATAATTCTATCTATTTGGGTATTGAGAATTTTTATTTTAGTTTCATCTCTGTGGTCCATAAATTATTATAGCCTAATTGTACTATTTAATATAGTGCAATTATTTTCCATATTGAAACAAATACACACACTGAGGTTAATTAATTCATAGATTTTTTTTTATCACACCTTATGTACTTATTTAATGCTTTTCTTTTATATAGCAACTTAATAAAAATATCTATTCAATTTTTGTTTTGTTTTTCATAGGAGATGATTCCAAGAGAGACACTGCAGAAACTTTGTTAATTCTTTATGAGTTTGAAGCACGGGCAAAACTAAATGATCCTATGTTGGAATCAGTCTTGGAAAAAGCATTAATGATGCCAAATTCCAATGCAAAAACATTTGAAACTATTGCTGGTAGGTTTACAAACACAGAGCTTCTAAATGTACATAAAACAGCTTTGTTTCTAAAAATATTTTTATTCAGATATAAATAAATGAAGAACCCAATAACATTAAAAACACCCAAGCTGTTATTATTATTCTTGTAGTTTAGGTAATAAGGAAAAAAATTCATTGGATAAATGAGTATTCAGATATAATTGTAGAACTGGTTTGTTTTTGTGTCATTGATAACAGCTTGGAATAACAATATCTCCTCAGAAATCAGGTCCAATGTAGAAGTTAATAGCTTTGTTTTCTGAAACAAGAGATACAGCTTGGGGGGGGGGGGGGGGCTTGAAGATTGCATTGAATGCTTGACTTTCACCACCTGATGTTGACCTCAGTGTCCAATTATATATATATATATATATATATATATATAAAGAAAAACAATTTTTAATATTTCTTTTCTTCTATATTATTGAACCAATTAATGGCCACTTTGGTATTTTGCTACTGGTTAACACCTAATCCTTGTTTTTTCTCCACCTTCCTATTCTATAGTCAATTTTTCATCTTGCTGCAATTTTTGCTGCTTTATTGTTTATATTTTTCTCCAAATCAGGGGGTGCTTTCTTATATTTATCAGTTATAGCTTCAGTTAAGAACTTTTCGTAAGTGTCCTTACCTAGAATATATATATATATATATATATATATATATATATAGTTAGTGCATTTTTTTCAGATGTGGTAATGATTATTAAGGATGAACTGTGAAATAAGTAGAAGTTGCCAAAAGTTAATTATGGAAAGCACAAAATGAAAAGAGACTTAGTGGAAGGAAATGAAGGAAAGTGAATTAACATAATTGTGTGAAGTGAATGAATTTAATTAAATCCTAAAGAATCTCAAATAATTGCTTTGATTTCGCTGTTTATCAGAAAGCATTGAATAAGCAGCTCATATAATAATGATTGCATTTCAAAATTTGAAAAATAGTTTAAGGTAATTTAATTAAATATAACAAATGTGTGAAGCCATTTCTATTGGTTCTCACTAAATTTCAAAGTGATAAAGAAATTGATTGGAAAAACAAATCCATAGTCATAGATTCTTGTGCACAAATCTTGTTCATAAAGTATTGTTGCACATTACAAATGAAAACATTAAACAGAATCTCTCATATATAACATTTCATTTTATTTAACTCAGACTTTGTCATTTATTGGCCAGTGTGTGTGTGGCTTTGGACCCACATCTGAACATTCCCATATGATATCTGCCCCTCTTCTCTTTGTAGTAGATGTTTATATATCTGCCTGTAATAAAGTTCTTTCCCATGTTCACAACCCAGGTGCGGCTGTGCTGACACATGTCCACCTGTCAGGGTCACCACTAACATCAGGTGAATTGTGGATTTCCACTCCCACCTAGGGAACCATCTCAGGTCAATCTTGTACTTAGTTTCACATTGAATGCAAAGTCCGTTCAGCATGACCTGAAGTGAGCCACATACTACAACTGTATTTTATGAATTATGAATGCATAATTTAATAGTAAGTAGTAATTAATTTGACAGGATATAAAATACACTTTTTCTCCAAAATATCATAATTTGATGAATTTATAATAAATGCATAAAAAACATTTTTTGAATTGAATCAAATAGGAAAAACAATGAAGTCCTAGTAACATTTAATATACCATCTGTTATGATGTTGATTTGGGGGTTGTAGAGACAAACGACAAATAACACGTAACAATAAAAAGGGTTTTAATAGGTTGGTAAAAAGGTACAGAAATCGCCTGAGTAATCAATAACTAGCTCAGCCAAGAACTTCTGTCTTCCTGTCTCCCTCATGTCAACTGACATGCCACTATTTAAAGTCTTTGTTCACAGACATAGACAAGTTCATCTTCAAAAGGGGTGGTAGGTTTCCGACACAACACCTCCCCCTTGAGATTAATTCCTCCGGAATTAATATCTTTTTCTTTTGGGATCTGGACTTAAATGTTCCACCCTAGTTCTTTTTCTTTTGCTTGTCCTTCTTTGGACAACTGTTTCAGGCAATGGTGGAGTTGGTATATCGAATAAATCATATAATACCTCCATTGGTTCTTCATTTTCTTTACTTATTTCTTCAATGATGCTTTTCCTTAATTGGTTCAAATGTCTTTTGTGCGTCCATTTTTTACTTCTTATCATGTATAACATTTTACCAATTCTTTGAGTTACAACTCCATCTTGCCAAAATTCTTTCCCATTTTCGTAATTTTTAAAAAAAACTTTATCTCCCGGCCTGAGATATTTCATATTTTCCTGATGCGTTTTGTTCTGGTAACTCTTTTTTCTTTCCGGCAGCCTATTGATCTAATTTTTCTAGCAAACATCAGTTCAGCTGGAGGCATCCCTGATATTGCATTTGGATTTGGTGTTATTCTGTATATACTTAAAAACTGCTGTATATTACCATCATCTGTATTAGTACCATTTGTTTTTTTAAGGGCTCTCTTGAACGTATCAACAAACTGTTCAGCCTGTCCATTTGACCTAGGATGGTACGGTGAAGTCGTGATGTGGTCAATTCCCAGAGTCTTACAAAACATCTTAAATTCACTTCCTGTGAATTGAGTTCCATTGTCGGTGACAATTTTTTCTGGTACTCCAAAACGTGCAAACAGTTCTGTAAGAAAATCTTTTGTTACAGAAGCAGTTGGTCTTTTGCACTTAAAAATTTCAGGCCACTTGGAATAGCTATCCACAACTATCAAGTAGAAATTACCATTCATGGGTCCAGCATAATCTATGTGGAGTCTGGTCCATGGAACATCTGTTTTTGGCCATGGTGTGTATTTTACTGGCGGTGCTTTTGCTGCCATTTGACACCCTCTACAAGTTTTAACTACCTGTTCAATGTCTTTGTCCATATTTGGCCAATAAATGTAACTCCTCATCAGGGCTTTCATACGTACAATACCAGGATGCCCCTGATGAAATTCCTTCAAAATCCGTTTTTGTAACACAACCGGTATCACGACTCTTCCAGCATATAACAGCACTTCATCACATATTGAATATGCTGGTGAAGAAGTTTTATACTTTTCTGAAGTTACAACTTCTTTCATTTTTCTAATAAAAATGTCGTTTTCTGCTTTTAATTTTATTTCATCTAATATCACCGGTAATTCTTTTACTGTGTTATACATTACTTCAACCACTTCATTTTCTGCTTGTAACGACGCTATCACCGTATCTTCTAGCGGTTCCGAAGACGTTGGGATCAGTCTAGATAAACCATCAGTATGGCTTAATTTTTTAGATGATAAAAATTCCATTTTGAAATTGTAATTCAACAAAATGGTTCCCCATCGTGGCAAACGGTTTGCCGTATGAGTAGGTATACCCTTCTTTGAACCATAGATTGAAAGCAGCGGGCGATGGTCGGTCTGCAATATAAACCTTCTTCCATGTATGGACTTATGGAATTTTTTACAAGCATAGATGATAGCTAAGCTTTCTTTCTCAATTTGAGAGTACTTCTTTTCTGCGGGTAATAATGTCCTTGATGCATGTGCCACTGGCTTCATATTGCCGTCTTTGAATTTATGCAGAATTACCGCACCTATTCCGTACTCGCTTGTGTCCGATGCCACTATAATTTCCTGTTTAGGGTCATAATGTGTTAGTGATAATTCCGACGTCAAAATATTCTTTATTTTGTCAAACGCCTTCTGACACACTTCTGACCATTCCCACTTTGCTACATTTTTAAGCATTTTATTTAATGGAGCCATAAGGCTGCACATATTAGGAATATATATCCCATAATAGTTAGCAAGTCCTAAGAATGCTTGTAGCGTTACTACATTTTTGGGAGTTGGCATGCTTTTGATCGCTTCTGCCCTCGCCGGATCTGGTCTTCTTCCATCAGAGTCTATTATCTGCCCCAAAAACTTAATTTCACTCATAAAAAATTCACATTTTTCAGCTCCAAGTTTGAATCCATATTCTTCAATTTTTTCAAAAACTTGATTAATATGTTCCAAATATTAATTTCGATCTTTACTTTTTATCAAAATATCATCAACATATGCAATGGCGAAGTCCAACCCTGCCAGCATAGTGTTCATAATTTGCTGAAAAATACTAGGGGATACTTTTAAACCAAAAGGCAGACGGTTTAATTTGTATAAACCCTTGTGTGTATTGATAGTCAACAATTTAGAACATTCTTCGTCCACTTTCACTTGGAGATAGGCATCCGATAAATTCAATTTAGAGAATATTTTTCCTCCATTTAAACTTGCAAAAATGTCTTCTGGTGAAGGCAAAGGATATGTGTGGTCTTTTAAGCAGTCATTTAGACCCGTAGAGAAATCAGCACACATCCGAATTTTATTATTCTTTTTCTTACCATATACAACAGGGCAGGCCCACTCTGAAAATTCAATGCATGAAATAACTCATCTCAACCCAGAGAGTAAGACGCTGGAGGTTGAGAGGCTGGGGTGAAAGTGTTAGACAAGAAGCTCTTCCAATAGATCTGATGTTTGATCTTTTGGGATAATTTTAGAAAGTGGGTCAAACTGATAACTTTTCAGTACCCCTCTTGTCCCTGTCATAGAATGATGACTAGTGTTCTAGACTCACAGACCATTGAAAGTAGAGTGAGTTTGGAAGTAAGCTTAGTAAATATCTCTACACTCATAAAATACTAAGAGTAATCTTCTTAGGTACCTTCAGAACATAGGCGATCATGGGCCTCCACATCTTCCTGTCCCTTGTAGTTCTTAATAAATTTTGTCTTTTTGTTATTTCTATTTAAAAAAAAAACACTTTCCAGAATGTCTAGATAACAAAAGTAGTTTCAGTTTTTATTAAGGTAATTAAATAAATACTTTGAGCTTACTTGGTGGTTGATATAGTTACATATTTGGGACAGGCATTGCAGGTTAGTTTCCAAACATTTTATTATCTTGTGCCAGAATAAACTTAGCACTCGATTTCACATCAGATTGCCAAGGAAGCTGGCTGAAGAGTTGACTTAGAGCTATGCACGGTCATGTGATTCTACCATCCATTTACCCAAGCCCATCAAGTATGTTACGTGCTGTTTTCCTCTGTCCCTTTTTCCCTCAATCAGTCCTATGAGTATGAAGCCCTCCTTCCTCATTATGTGCCCCAGAAATTTCTTCCCAAGAGTAATAGTCAGCAAAATTATTTCACAAGCAATTGCAAATGAGTTCAATTCTAACTGGGTGTACCAGGACAGTGTTATCTTATCCCAAGTAAAAACTAAACTTAGTCATGAGAAAAGATATCTTTTAAAGTGGTTCTGCTTTTCTTTTATGTTACTCAGCTTTAGCTGTGGATGCTCCTGCCAATCATAAGAACCTTTGCATCAGAGCTTTAAAAGTAGCACTGAGAAAATATTGTCAGTCCGGCATCCCTGATTACACAGCAATCAGGTAATATTTTTTTTCTTTTTCTGGCTCATGGAGGTGATACCTAAGGGGCATATGTTGCTCTTTATTTCACTATTCTGAGTTTTGTCCAACATTCTCTGACCTTTGAAATGTATGTATGTATGTATGTATGTATGCATGTATGCATGTATGTACGTACGTATGTATGTATGTATGTGTGTGTGTGTGTGTGTGTGTGTTTATTTTTACAATTTTGTTTAAGATGTGCAATACCTAATAGCCACTTGAGATAGAGGGTTACAGAATAAGAGGCACAGTTCATCGTTATATGTGGGGTAGATAATAGTTAACCATTGACTTGAACAGGTTAAGATTGTAGTGATTGGGGAAGCATCCTCTTGGGAGTCACTTCCACAAAGCAGCAGTTCATGGGAAGAAACTGTTCGCATCTCACCAATGGAATATGAATGGAATGAGGGTGGTTTGGTATAATGCATATGGCATAACAGGCCTTGATTGTGAAGGTTAGAATTGGTGGAATTAAATTAATGTAGTTTGTCTGAACACTTTCCATAGAGCAGCAAGAGGCTTACTATGTTTCATATGTGGGAAAGGGGAAAATAATTCATCACCCACAAGAACGTGGAGATGTTTTTGGATCTCTTGAGTCTGAAAAGAGAAGAATGGGCAGCATTCAGTTTCAGTTTGATCTGGCTCTTGTAGAGGAGAGCAAGAGGAATCAGCTACTCACTGGAGTAGTACATGGAACTGGACATTTTTTTTTCTCACTATCTTTAGTGATGGATTGTATGTACAATCTCTACTTAAGGTCTGAGTTGAGTTTGTCCCAATAGACATTCAAGACACTCATTCATAATGATAGATGAAAATTCAAGGTGTGTGCGTGTGTGTGTGTGTGTGTGTGTGTGTGTGTGTGTGTGTGTGTGAATATATAAGACAATTTTTAAAATTTCTAGTTTCATATGTTTTTCTGATGAACTGATGTCATCTAAAAAGTATTTTATTTCACAAATGATGCTAGTTCATTGGTAAAACATGTCAGTGGAAGTTTTCCAAATTGTCATATATATTTACTTTTCTGCCAAGTTCTTGACCATCTTACTTATATATATTTTAATGAAACATAAACAATGAAAATTTAAATTTAGATTTTTATTCTCAATTATTATAATACATTCAAGATATTTGAGTCATCTCTTGTATATTGTCAATTTTAAATCCTGGATCTTTTTTAACTGAAGTTAAAACAAAATTACATCAATCAGACAATTTTAAGAACATCTTGAATGCTCTGACAATGTTGTTTGATAAACATTATTAAGAAAAGTGTTGTAGAGTTATTTCCTCAGTGGAAACTGTATTTGGACTAAAGTCGGTCCTAAATAGGTTCAACGTACAAAAACGTTAGGAACTTGTAATAATCAGTATTACGCAGAGTAATTGAGTTGTGGTCGCTGACTACTTTTCTGTATTCGACTCCTACTGACTCCTACTTATAATAGATGGGAGAGTCTATTATCTATAGACTAGGTGTCTTTCACCATAACAAAAAGTAACCAAAATCAAATATTAATTAGCAAAGAGCTTATTAACTAAGTTTATTTTCATCCTTTAATTTAAAACATTCCCAAATGGCTATAATCCATAATCTTTATTCAACCTATATCTTATGCATTTCTTTGAATTGCAAACTTCTTTGTCTGGCAGAGGACAACCAAAAATGCAGTTCTTTTGAATATTTAAATGAATTATCAACTTTCTAGTTTTGGGGTCAAGAGACTGAGCAATTTACTTTTACCATTATTAACCAACTATTTCTGTATACTTTACCATTGTTGAATCATTTTAATTCTATCTATTGCATCATACTATTCTATTGGATTTTTCAATTTGTATATGCTTCTATAAATAGGCTGTCACTTTTGCCCATAATTTTATGAGGATGGTGTAAATAAATGTTGAAATAATTTGTTTTTTAATCAAATATTGCTTATCCAGAGACATTTTTTCTTTTTAACATTTCCCTCATCTTTAAGATTAAAGATAATTGATCCTTGGATTTGCAAAGTATTCTGCATTTTTTCTGTTTTGTTTTGAAGGATTAAAGTATTTATTTGCAAAGACTAAGCTGCTTGACCAAGAACTTCTAGCAAATTTGCTCTAGGAAGAAGTTGCTTGACCATGAACTTCTAGCAAAGTTGCTGTAGGAAGAAGTTGCTTGACCATGAACTTCTAGCAAAGTTGCTGTAGGAAGAAGTTGCTTGACCATGAACTTCTAGCAAAGTTGCTGTAGGAAGAAGTTGCTTGACCAAGAACATTTTGTAAAGTTGCTGTAGGAAGAAATGAAATAGACATATTTGTAAAGGTTGTCTGCAGAAGATAATTTTTAACTGAAGTACATTAATCAAAATTTTGTAAATATTAATAATGAAATGAATGTTCAATGTCTACTTTAAATAATATTTACTTGTTTGAGAAATAATATTTCAGTGATATTTATTTTACAACTTTGGGTTATGTGATTTACTACTGCTGCTGACTGACTGACAAAAATATTACTCAAAATATCTTGAATACCTCATATCTAGTTATACAATGATGTATTTCTCAGTCAATATTCTTCAGTTGACAGCCAATAAGTTTGTATTTCTGCTACAAATTCTGTGTTAGTTAAAAATAGGGCATGTAAACTTTTAAAATACTTTCCACAATCATCATTATCACCAAATTTAAAAATATCCTTTTGCAAGGATTAAATTCAATATTACTAGTGAAGTTATTTTATTAGTTGAAATCTAATAATTAATTCTCCAGCAATTTATTTTCTCACACTTCCCACCTGTGGAACTCCCTATCATTTACTTGCTTTTCTGATAACTACAATCTTCACAAATTTAAATGCAACATTGTATCCTGTTCATCTTTTATCCTTTCCTCAATCCTTAATACCTAGTCTTTTCTCCCACTTTCATTCTCTGTAACCCCCTGTGTACTAGTGGTATTCCTGCCTTGCGTGGAGGTGAAATGATTAAAAAAATACCCCTATAAAAGCTAGGAATCCACTTCTTTTCTATATATTAAATAGCAGGGCAAACTTAGCTCTCTAGACTTGGTTGTCAACTAATCCAGGTGCAAGACAATTCTGAATACAAAACCAACTGGTCATGAGGCTGGTTACTCCAACCCATAAAAAAAACCTACTTGCTACAGAGACCACAGCAACAACAACATGATGATACTTTGGCCCTATTCTCCACAGGAGTGTAACTGTGCTAAGGAGAAGTAGGAGGAGAATAGTTGAAGCATCTTGACAACTGATGGGTAATTGCAATCACAAGAAGGCAAGATGCTATATGTGTATATTACTGAAAAAAGTCATAAATTATCTAAATGTAATAGAGAAGAAATTTATTTCTGATGTGATTTACTGATAAACTTAAATTGACTAAATCATTAAATGTATTTTCTTCTTTCTTTCAGCAAAAATTTCCACAGTCTTATTGAATTAACCCTTCCACATTATGTATCTTCATCAAATGATGACCAAAGTCTTAAAGATGGACATGATGAAGTCTTTCACTATTTCCAAGAAGCTTTTGATTTTATTGACAAGAAAGCAGAGGTTCTTTATATAAAATATTTATAAATCTAATTAAAACTCTAACATTTTGCAAATAGTATAATGGATTTAAAACAGCACTGAATGTCTAACTAATAAGAAAATTCTTGGGTCTGTCTCAGTATGGATTTAAAGGTTATAAAAAACAATATTTATCTCATGGGACAATAGTCTATGCAATGGTTCCCAAACTTTTTTTCTCTGGGATGCATTTTTGGAATTAAAATTTGCTTGCGCCTCATCAAATTTTATGTGATAAAAATTACATTTAAAAATAAAAAACAGAAAGAGGGTTAAAGGGATATAACTGCAAATTCGAAGTTAGAACATTATCATTGATAACTCTCTCATCCAATTTGCAGACAATAATAAAATTGGTTAATAATTATTATGCATGCAATTACAAGTAATCCATAATAATATTTTAAATTTTGAAATCATATTTATTTTTGGCATATGAATTTTTTTAAACGGTTTCTAATTCTTTGTCTTTCAATCATTCTACCTCACCTGCTATCCTCTTCTGTTGCACCTATGAGGCATGCCACTCCATTTTGGAATCACTGGTCTAAGGAATTAAAGCATTTGTTTGTGAATTTAATCACATAGAAATTGTGAGTTCAATCCCTGGGCTGGTCAGTGTGTATTTGGACTCAGTGGAAACAGAGCAAACAATAACTGAGCCAGACTAAAATAATATCTAAATGAGATATCTCTAGACATTGTCAGCAGAATAAAAAGAATCTACCCCTGGATATTAAATAAAGGGTTCAGTCCAAAATTTCCTCAAGATTACTTGTCTCAATGAAGGCTGGAGAGCACAACGGCTTTCACGTTGTGGGTGATAACAAACAAAAGATGAGGACAATAGTCTGCATGTAAATAATGATAATTCCTCATCCCAGAAATTCAGACAGAAGAAATGAAATGGAATTTATATGACACATAGGCCAGTGTTTAATGCTGAGTAGGTGAAGTTCAAAACTAATGTATCATTTTTTAGCCATGAAAAGATTCATTCATCATCATGTTGAACTTGCTTGAATTTGCTTCACTTAATGATGATTCTTCCTGGTCATCCATAGCAGTTTGGTTGTTTTTCCATACTGCATTCAGCATCTTCAGTGTATATCTTCAAAGGGCATATCCGGTTATGCCGTCTATAAGATGGTTTCCAGAAAAGGACATCATTAATAAGCTCTCTTTCACTTCACAAGCAATGCTGTGTCTGGGTATTGATAAAGTCACAAAGCCATGAGACACCTTCTGGTGGCAAATCCAACTATCATGCCTTGTGTATGATTCACTGTTGGTCATCAATTTAGAATGAGATTAATTTCTCTGTTAAATCAGCATAACCATTACATGCCATAGTGTCTTGTGATTATCATTTAGTTTAATATCTACTCTCTAACCAGCTCAGTTTGTTTGGACCTGCCAGAAATAATACTACCAATGGTATAGTGCTTTGGGTCACTGGACTACATAAGCCCCAACAACAAGATTAATCATTGATAGAGTAAGAAAGAAATTCAACTAGCAATAACGAATGAAAAATAAATTTATATACTGAAAAATCAGCTGCATATGCCAACAGTTGGTTTTTCTAAGCTGTTAATTCCTTTTAGAATGTTAAACAGACATGATTTGTGAAACAATTGTCATAATCTTTTTGGCTTACAGCAAATTATTTGTTTCTACCATAAAACAAAATAAATTTCTTTCTTATAAATGATTAGATGTTGGTAAGGATGGTTTTATTCTATATTAATAAATAAAATCAAATATTTACTCCCTTTTAATACAAATTAAGAAAGTAAGCAAGATTTTAATATTTAAAATTCAGTCTAAGATGTTATCTTTTGTTGATTAACCCTAACCATCGACTGGTTTTAAATTTACTTATAAATGTTGCACTATCAGTGGAAGTAACACACAGTGATTTAAATTTTATTTTAAATATCAAATGGTTTGTAAAAACTTTTACAGATGGTTGTTATTTATTTTTCTTTTTCTTTTAATTATTATTAATGAACATTACCTACCTGTCATATACTATACTATATTTTAACTCTTGAATTTTCTCTATGGATTCTGTTGTCACAGCTCTTGCTTTCAAAGTCCTAATAAAGATTTATTTTTCAGGACATGTACCCTGAGTTTGAAATTCTTTGGCTTATGACAAAAGCATGGAATTTTGGAATACATTTCTATAGGTAAGGCCTTTAAAACTATTTCTTTTATTCTTTAACACTATTGTCAGCTTGTAATCCAAGTTCAAATGAAAATACTGTTTTATTTTTAAAATCATGAATCAATATCTTCAAGTGCTATACATAATAAAAAGAACTTTTTTGCCAACAGAAGGGAACACTTTTTTAAGGCATAAATTGCTTTCTGATTTCATATCTAAAAAGAATTATATTGATATTACAAGTGGTTTCCAGCCACCTTTTTGCCTGACCCACTTCCCAAAATCTGACCAAATATTTTTACTTGTTATTTTATTCCCTTCTTATTTGGACTGATAACTTTTCAATGTTTGCCTAATAATATATATATTCTTTTGGACTTGTATTTTTCTTTGCTATTTCTAGCATAAGGTTTTGGCTGACATTTTGTCTAATCCTTTTTTAAGTGTCTGTTACATTTGATTTGGATGTGCTTTGTGGTGTAATGGATATTGGCTCAGAATGAAAAATTGGAGAGCAGAGTTCAAACTCCTGTCAGGTTCGTTACATTCACTTATGCACAAGTACCCTTGGGAAAGGTATAAATGCATCTCTTCTCCTCCCCACAGCTATAGGTTGAATAATAGGATTGACTGTGCACTGGTTTGCAATCAGTTTACCCAGAAAGAAATGGCAACCTACTGTGGGAAAATCTTCTACGTAATCAGTCATGATTCTCACAAGACATGATTGCCCAAGTACAACATTTTACTGACTGACTACATCTGATTTATGAGTGACTGATTTAGGAGGACTTTTTTTTCTAATTTCCTCAGCAAGAACCCCTCATTTTGACAAAGTTAGTGGTGCAGCTTTCTTCACATTATAGAATTTCTTTTTTGGTTTTTTGTCTTTAATTTTAAATTTCATACAAGATGTTAGCTCAAAAAATGTGGGAAATGATGAAAAGCTTAATCTCAGAACATCAAACAATTAATGTATTTAATATATGAATATGATAAATCCAAAATAAATTTTCTGTTTGCAAGAGAAGTTTTTATTTTTTATTTTTGCAGAGTTTGTTAAAAATTGTCAAGATTCAAATGAAAAATCTGTTGTAAATACAAAAGTTAATTTTTATGTTAATACTACAAATTATTTTAATCATAAATTTCTGAACTATTTCTATGACTTGTACTTGGTAAATTAACTATACATGTACTAGCTCTACTCTTTTTGTAATTTTTACATGAATTCCTGACCACGTACAATCCCTTTTTCTTAATATTTAGTGCACAACAAACAAATCAGAAATCCTAAATTTAGAAATTGCTAAAATAAAATTTTAGGTAAAAAAAATGCAAAATTTAGTGTATAATTGACAATTGTTTTTTCTCCTTACCTCCAGGAATACTTAGTTTGTAAGTTTTTTGATTTTTTTTTTTAATCATTTCACCCAAAGCAAGGTGATAATGCCACTAAGATGCAAGGAGTTGCTGTGAGTAAAAGAGAATGAGAAGACTTTAATGAGAAGAAAGGACAATAAAAGAATAGGGTTAAGGAAGATAGAAGATGGCAATTGATGTTGTTTTTAAATTTTTTAAGGTTGTAGGTGGCAGGCAAGCTGGAAGAGAGTTCCACAGGTGAAAAGTGTGAGAAAAGAAACTATTAGAATAGAACTTACAGTTGTATCTAGCTAATTCAGGAGTAAAATAATGAAACGTAGTTGCCAATCTAGTAGTATGTTTAAATTTATTAAGGAAGGGAACTCATTAGAACAACCGTCATGAAAATATTTATAGAAAAGACAGAGGGAAGAGATGTCATGGTAGTGGGAAAGTGACTGAGATGCCAGGACCAATAACATTACAGACCCTTCTCTGAATTTTGTCAAGAATCTTGAGATGCATAGAAGGAGCACCAAACCAGTTATGGAAGCAATATTCAAAGCATGGACAAATGGTACATTTATAAATGTGCAAGATGGATTCTGACAAGAAAAATTGTCTGGCGCAACACAGTAAACAAATTTCCTAGCAGCAGACCTAGCAACTGATTCAGTATAATCACTCCACTTCATATCAGAGTTGTGACTAAGTGAGAGGGTAATTTTATAATGTCAACCCTTGTTGGTGAGAAGCTGGTGGAATGATGATAAAATCAGTGGACAGCAATATGAATAACCAATATGTTGTCTATTTATTTTTTCATCTCTATGCCCCTTGCACATTTAGGAAAGTGGCATTGAGTCATATGTCATATTGAACAGTCTTATTGTCAGGATAAACCATAAGATGTTTTCAATGAGATCAGCAGTATAAAAATAGATTCTTTTATATGTACTGTATTGTTTTGAATAATCCTTATTTCAAAAGATGTTTAAACTATGGAATTTGTTCTTTATACTGCTTTTGTTGTAGATTTCTGTGCAGTGTGGTTTTTCTTTATCCATCAGAAAGTTGAATTGGAGCATATTCTCAGATATAATTATGGAATCTTCTATGTTACATATTGAGTGGTATTGCTGGGAATGAACTAAGCCACTTGGTATATTGACCACGTTTTCCTTTCTGTTTTAGAACTATTTTCTGTGGGAAAAAAATATCCTTTTCTTTGCTTTCGTAATTGTTTACCTGAAGATGGCTGGAGAATTGAACTCACTGAAATGCTGTAATAAAAGTAATATAAAGAATGAAGTCAGTAACATGAACATTTGTTGGCATGGTGGGAGAATGCATACTAAAGCAAGGATTCCATTGTTAACAAAATTCATCTCATTCATGTATGATAGGCAAAAATATGATGAAAAACTATCACAAATTAGGCTAAATTATTAAAGACTGATATAAAACAAAGAAAAAGAAAATGAAAAAAGTTGATTATGTTTTTATGTAATGATTGTTTTTGTTGATCCATAGTTATGTTTACTTTTACATATCATTGATCTTTGATTATTAATTTTCTAGTTCAGGCCATTTCTTAGAGGCTGAAAGATGGTGTTCCCTCAGCATGAAATTTCAGTGCTGCTTATCTGCTCTCAAAACTACATATGAACAACAGGTAACATGAAAGAATATCTTTCAAAATGTTCCTTTTTATTATTGTTACTGGTGGCATGTTTTTCATTTGTACAAAGAGAATTGGTTTCTGTACTTACAGCATTTATTACACTTTACATTTCATGAATCTCATTATTCACATACAAGTAACTCTAGAGATGCTCTATGTATGCCTAAATACTAATGCATTTATTAGAATGCAATTTATATGCAGGATGTCAGATTTTATTATTCAGGTCAATGTTTTCAGAATAAAGTTATCATTATGATGTTGGAAAAATTTCCTGGATGTACTTATATTATCAATATATTATATCTGTTTCAAATTATATTTATCCTTATTAAAAACATGATAATAATTTTTGTTTTGTTGTGGGGACAGGGAGGGGGTCATGTTTTATTATTATTATTTTTTTTTAATTGAGTTCACCCCAAGTAAAGCAATAAAGCCACTAAGACACAAGGGGGTTACTGGGTGTGAAAGAATTACAAACAGAAACATTATTAAAGAGTGAGAACAAAAGAAGAGTAATCATGAGGACAGTAGATAGGGATTGACATTGCATTTAAATTTTTGAAGATTAAAGTTGGCTGGAAAGTATGGAGCTGGAATGGAGTTCCATAAGCGAGACGTGCACAAAAAGAAACTGTTGGCATAGGATATATGTCTACATTTAGCCAGCTCAACTGCAAATTTATGAGATCTCAATGCCACTCTAGTACTGTGATTAAATTCAAAAAGTCTAGGCACCATAGTGAAAAGCTCATCTGAACAATTACTATGAAAATATGCTAAGTACAACATAAGTTTTATATTTATAAATAAATCCAAAAAGTATAGGCTAACCAAGCATTTGATTAATACAATATCCCATATATTAAACACTTCAAATACCTTGGTGTATGGATTAGTTATAACAAATTTAGTAAAACACATAAGGCAATTGAATATAGAGTAGGATCTGTTAGTAGTGGTAGTTTTGTCCAACACTGCAAGATGCTACAAAACCAAGACATTGACCTAAGAACTTGAGACATGTTCTTAAATAGCACCATCAGATCTCAACTAATATGAATGTCTACATTCAGAAATATCTAAACGTTTAGCTGTTTTTTCAGATTAATGATTCAAAAATAGCTTCAAGTGAATGAACACTGTGGGTCTTAAAGAAGACTATCCTTCATCAGATCTCATAGACTGGTGCTACAGAATCACAAAGAATTTTACCAAGTAACAAAGACTACACTATTTGAAGATTTCCAACAGCAGCAACAATTAAAATGGATAGTACTTGTAACACAAACAGAAAATAATGACATAATCAAGACGTTGATTTTCTACATGATTTTAAACAGGAAGGAAGCCACCATCAGTACTAGAAAGAATAACAGTGGATTTGAGAAACCTATTTTTTTAAAAATTGTTTTAAGAGAAATGTTTTATGAATTACAACTGACAATAATGAGAACTGTTCAGTCAATGATTACCAGATGTTTCCTTATAAAGAAACAGCTAATCTTACCATTACTATAAACCTGAATAAATTATTATTTTATCATTTTGCATATTAATACTGATGTGTCTCATTTATATAGCAAGTCACAAAGACTATAAATAGCTACAACTATTACCCATGAGCAGTTGAGTGTATACTACTACTTCTTCGTAGTCAGTAACACTACACTAAAATGATGTTACCAATATCTAAAGAACTGAGCGATCAATTATCACTTGATAATTATGAGTACGTACAAGTGTGGCTTAAGATTCTAGCAGATAAAGCTAGAACAAAAATGCTGAAGGACTTGAAATCAGTTGGAGGGGGGGAACTGGATAATTGATCTCTTTATGGCAACTGCTAGTTATGAGGCTACTATACAATTATCAGCAATTGCACACCCAAAACAGTTGGGGGAAATGACATTTGACAATATAAGTCAACTAATAATGAGAAATATAATACCCAAGAAAAATCTAGTGAATGTAGAGAGAGAGCTAAATTCATGTACATTTCTCAAAAAGTAAATGAACCAGTTATTGAATATGTTCTTCATTTGAAACAGGCCACTAAATATAGTAAATTTGAGAAACTGGAAGCAGAAAACCAATCAAATGAAGAAGATTTGATCCAATCGAAATTGGTAAATGTCCTTCAAAATGAGGAATATTGGCAAATGACTAATGCATTTACAACTAGGAAAGTCGTCACTAGAACAGTGTGTTGAATTTGTTCAGCAACAAGACTTGATTCAAAAATTTAATAGAACAAAAGTTACAGATCTGGTAGAGGACATGGACACATGTGCAATAAAGAGCAAAGACAGTATAATGTGTACTTTTTGTGGTTATCAACATCAAAGAAAAAGACATATGGCATATAAGAAAAGATGTGAAAAGTGTCTCAAAATGAATCATTTTAAGTGTATGTGTAAATCCAAAAAGAGAAACATAGAGACAGTCCAACAAAATGAAGAGGAAATAAGTACAGATGTCTCTTCATTGAAAAAAAGAAATGAGAAAATGCTATTAATAATTCAAATCAATAATCTTTTATTGGACATGCAACTAGATACAAGAAGTGACATGACGTTGATACACAGAAATTTCTGGAAGAAATTAGCAAAACCAAGATTAAAGAAACACCTTGTCCAATTGAATCCAATATGCTATTTTGAAGCTTATGTGGAACTAAAATAATAAATTTGACATATTACCATTTATCATAGCAAACTGTGAAAAGAATCATGGTCTAATAGGAAATGATGTATTTTACATAAATTAAACAAAATTAGTAAACAAAGTCAAGGCAGAAGAAACTGGAATGTTAAAAATCTATGAGGCAAAGTTAAGACTAAAGGAAAATGTCTCCCTCTCATATTTTGAAACAAATAGTTGTGGAAAAACAAAAAATAATTACTGGAACAAGGTCTACTTGAATAAGTTCTGCCAGGAGGGAGCAAATGGGCCTCCCCATTAGTAATTTTAAGAAAGAAAGATGATGATCTTCGTATTTGTGGTGACTACAAAATAGGCATAAGCCACAAAATATGTGCTTTGAACTCCCTTGCAGGCATGAAAACATTTTTTAAATTTGATCTAAAATCGGCATAGCATCAAATACCATCAAATACCTATTGACAATTACCTTAAAGAAGTCCCAACAATAAACATGCCAACAGACTTATCAAGATAGAAAATAATGCAGTATGGAATTAAAACTGCAAGTGCAATTTTTCAAAGGATTATTGAGCAAGTTATTATCAATATAAAAAATTACAATATGCTACCAAGATGACATTTATGTTAATGCTATTAATGATGAAGAGCTAAAATGGAAAACCAGTATGGTTTTGAATAAGTTAAAAAATGCTGGATTAACAATTAACAAAAAAAATGTGTGCACAAGATTAAAATAATATCATTTTTGGATATTCCATATCTAACAAAGGCATATCACCAGACCAATCGTAAATTGACAAAATATTAAAAGTTGAAGTACCTAAGAACAAAAATGAATTGGAATTTTTCATAGGATTTGTGAATTTCTACAGATAATATGTAGATCAATTTTCCGAATTAACAGAACCTTTTGCTGCTTTAGGTAAAATAATGTGGAATTTACTTGGACAAAAGAAGAAGTGGCATTTGAAAATTTAAAAGCTGTTCTGGCAAAGAAGCCAGTAGTAAAAATATTTGACCCTAGAAAGGAAATAATAGTAATAACTGATGCAAGTGAACACTCAATTTCAGAAATATTAGATCAGGATGGTCATCCTATTATGTATCTTTCAAGAAAATTGTCAAAAGCCGAAGTGAACTATGCAAATATTGAGAAAGAAGCGTTGGCCATAATATGGATGACAAATAGAGCTTGTCAGTTTTTGACTGGAAAGAAATTCCTACTATGATCCAATCATAGACTTCTAGAATTCATATTTAATCCTAGGGAGGAACTTTCTAAAGTAACGTCTTCTAGAATTCTAAGATGGGCCTTAATGTTGACTTTGATATTGAGTATGTGAAAGGCAATACCATACTGCATGTAGATGTTTTGTCAAGATTGAGGTTCATTACTTTTGAAAGGGAGAAAGAAGAGGAAAAATTCAAAGATCCTTTTTTACACTGGGTTGAAACTGATATTTTGTTGATAGACAAATTAACTGAAGATACAAAGCAAGATATCATATTGAACAGTATATTGTTCAGGATAAAAAAAATAATAAGTGGAATAATTGCTCACAGGCAGAAAGGCAAGACATTGAAATAAAGAACAATATAGACTCTGAAGATAAACAATCATTGAAGGTACACAACCTATGAAAAAAGAAAAAAGATCACAATCTCCCATATCTAGACAATGTTTTAGGGAAAGGGAGGAAGGTAGTGAGGAGACAAAAGCTTCCAGAAGTACCAGGGAAAACAAGGAGATAAAACCTTTTCAGTACAGGGAGGTGAGGTGACTCATTTACATAGGAAGTCACAAAGCCTATAAATAGCTTCAGCTAATACCCTTGGGTAGTTGAGTGCACACTACTTTCTGTGAGTCAGTAACACTACACTACAAATACAAAATCCTTGAAATTCTGTAACCCTCATCAGTCTTTCATTACTTAATTTTCTTAACTTTTCTACTGTTTTTACTTTAAAATTATATACAGCAGTTTTTATTGCTTGATCTTTGCTTGAATATTGTCTTCAATTCTCATATACATTTTTGTTAATGATGGACCACAAGTTTTCTGTTGGATTAGTGACTAGAGTGGCTAAGGGCTATTCCATTAATTTGGTTTCTTTGAAAGGACCTTACAATAATTCTATGCATTTATCTTGTAGTATCATTAACTTTGAAGGGACCTATAACTTTACTGCCTACAAAAGATTACCCAATCTTCCTGCTGTTGTTATCTCAGTTGTGTTGGTTGACTATTTCCAAGAAGGACCCAACCTCGTGACCTGCCATCAGATCCATTCACTTGCTCTAAATTCATCACTATAAATGACTATTTAAAAATCAGTTAGGTACATCATCATCCAATGTACATGTTTATCTTTGTGGTGTTTGCTTAAAGGTGATAGTTTGATTGCTTTCATGTCTTTAGCCAATGTTTTATTCTTCATCTGTTCTCTTTCTTTACATTCACAACACCAACTTCTTCAAATATTTTCTTGCTGGTCAGTCAGCTTTTCTTATCCTTTTCATTTTTTCAAATCTCTTTTCATGATATTTTTAAAGCCAGTTTATTTCTTTTTTTTTCATCTTGTCAATGTTTTCAATTTTTTCTTTGTTTTCTGAACCCTGTTTAAATTCCTTGCAATTTCCAATGTTGTGTTCTTACCACTCAATAAGTGTACAATATCTTGTTTTTCTTTTGAGGTTATATCTTTCTTACAACCCATGGTAATGTTTATAGGAGTAAAATTTAAAAAATAAATATCAATAACTATATTATTATTATATATAATTATTTACAATCTGATGAACAATCCTTGAGTGGCATAATAAAATATCACACTTATTTGATATAAGTTATTGAAAATATTTCTAATAAAACATTTAATAAACTGAAATTCCCTATTTATTATATAAACATATATCCTGAAAATTCTGTCAGTATTGATTGGTTAATACTAAATTTATTGTGAAAATACTTAAATAAAAATCTGACATTGTATAATAAATTTAATTAATATTTATATTCATTTATACAAGGTTTACAACAGAATAATGTTAGAATAGACTATAACCCTTCAGAGAGGCTGATGGTGTACGAGAGTGGATTACTCCATTATGCAGTTTGTTGTTTTTATTGGTAGATCATTAACAGATAATATCTTCATAGATTGTTCCAATCCATCATATTATCTTTTAAATCTTGATAGGATAAGAATACACAAGATGATTTTCATGATGTAGATAGATCCTATCTAATTGCAATGCCATGTTTTGAAAGCTACTTTTTTAATTCCCTCAAAACAGTTTCTTAGTATTCTATATTAGGTTTGTTTATGCAACCCTTTTTAAGGCTCATGTATTCTGTCTCTTTTACTCTATGCATTGTACATTCTCTATTATATCATATAGCAATGAATTCTATGCTAGTCTTGTTTTTATAATCTTTTTGTAATGTTTAAGCACATAGAATTATTACATATTGAAGGAAGCTATTTACTTTTTCATCTAATCTGAAATTTACTTTAAACAATTTAGAAATCTAAAGTATTTCTGCTGTAAGTTGCAGTGAAAATAAAGCTACAAGAAAAGAAGTAACCAGACTAAACTTGAATTTATCTATCCATCATCAAAGCAGTAATTCTCAATAGCTTTGCAACAACATGAGCTACAATTTAGATTACCAAGAAAATAAGTTGGTGGTGAGCACATGGAAATGTGGGGAAAAAAAGAATTGTCAGATACAGACAGCTCACTTCTCCAGCACAATGTCATTGAATATTAAAAAGAAAATATCTAAGACCCTATATTCAGTATTTAAATATTTTATTCATAATAATATCAACGACTAAATCAGTTCTCTCATCAGGCTTTTCTGGTGAGAAGGGTGGCTAGACATCCAGCTGGATTAAAAATAAGACCTGTCAAAGTGCAGATGAACCATCTTGTAGGGTCAATGATCATCTCGCACAATGGTGTAGACTGGGCTCCATAGTTATGTATGTAGTCAGTGTGGTGATTACACAGCATCACTGGGTGGAGGGTTTTTAGATTGAAGTCAGTGGCCAGGGTGGAGGGTTCCCTCTAATGGAGGGAACAAGTCAGGTACTCAGCTGTTCAGCAACCCTATGACCACACCTGATCAAGGGGCTAAATGATGATTATGGTGATTCATAAAACATGAGATCATTTCAAATTATTTGGAGAGGAAATATATTTGAACAGTATTCTTGTACCTAAAATAAAATTTAAAAATATATATAGTGGTATGGAAAAGTTCAGAGTATTTTACTATAAAAGAAAGTTACTTATCCTAATATTTAGTTTCCCACACCTCCTTCAAAATAATCTGTTTGAATGTTTATAACTATCACACAAAGTATAACTTCAAAATCCATACTATGAGGGAAAATCAAAAATTATATGCTCTCTTCTCTAAAGATATGTTATGGTGAAAATGTGTTATAATTTTTGATTGATCCTCAACATTTTTCTGCAGCAACTCATAGACCATAAATTTGCTTCATTTTATCTGGTGAACCAAGCAATTTTTTGTCTCTTACAAACTGAGCAATAATAATGATAATAGTAAAAGTTTTTTTTTTCTTTATATGCATCTCTTCTAGTCTGATTAGCTCTTAGCTATTAAAGCAGTCTTCTTATATAATTTTCTTTGCCTTAAAATATGTACTGAAATAAAATTGTACCATATTTTTACTGATGGTACGCAATCTACAGGCCAAGCATTTTTCACAAAATTCAGTTTTTGCTGCACATAAAATGAAATCAAAAGAATGTAGAAATATTATAAATTGCAAACAATTGTCACCATTTTCTTTTAATTTCAGATGAATGCTGTTTATACTGAAGTTTTGTCCAAAATTGACTCAAGTTGAAAAGTTTGTCTTGGAAAATGATTAAAAGTTTGCATTTATTTTAACAACTTCAATATTATGAATAAAAGTTGTGATATTTGAATGTTTATATTTGTTTAGATTCAGTTGTCAAATAATCAAACTCACAAATGTTAGTGTTTTTTTTAGGTAACTTGTCTTGGAGTAGTGGTTAACAAGCTAATCTTGCAAATTGATACTGATTTATCCTGTGAACCTTGTACCAGACTATGCTTATTACATAGAAATGTTTTAATGTTTTATTTAAATTTGTGGAGGTATTATGTGATCTTGCATTGAGGTTACCAATTTGTGGCAAGAAGGTCGCTTTTGAGGTTAGCTACTTTTACTTATATGTATAGACACCACTGTCCTAATGTAACAGCAGATTAAGTTTGAAATTGGTTACTGAAAAAAAGAAATTCATTGTGCACAGAGAAGTGAAACAAATACAATATTGTTGTTGGAATAGAAATACGAGAAAGGCGATTTCAGAATCAATAATAAGAATTTATCACAATTTATTTATCACATGGTACATTTACAAAGTGGTTAGTTGAGGTCCATGATAATATTTGTACAACAGAAAGTTTATTTGTTAAAATAAAGATCTTAGTTGCAAAGTACAAGATGTGATGTGATGTGGTAGCCACTTTGTAAGCAGGAGGGAAACTGCATCCATGAATAGTTCTGAGTGACATCTGATAGTGTCACTAACTTATTCTGATATTTAAGGATCCTAGCATATGTCTTGCAAGAAATGACATATTCTCTGATTGATTAGAAAGTGTTTTGTATTTTTCTAACATATTCTGATTGTTAGTTGCTGAATTTTCCCAGGATCCAAACAATTGAATAAAAGTGAATTTATCTTTTATGGCTAATGTGTAAACATGACTGCTTACCAAAAGAAACCTTTCCAACTAAGATTGTTTTGTGAAAATAATTTTTTTTTGACAAAAGGATTTCCTTCATTTTAATATCAAAAGAAGATTTCAGCAGTAATTAAGGGTAGCCTTGATGGTTTTTGTTTGTTTTTCTGTTGTACAAATATTAGTTTTTTTATTAGTATTTACAGTCATCTTAATTTTTGAGCTGCTGTAGACTTTCTGTGCATGTTATGAGAACAATCAACTATGAATTGCGATTACATTGTTTTCTTAATTTATTCAATATTTTTTCAGTTACACCTACTTGAATCACAGCCAAAACTCAACAGTAATCATAGTACTGCTATAAGTAATCATAGCACTGTGATGATTACTCGTGTCTCCTTTTACTAAGTAGATGGTTTCATTTTCACATTAGGCAAAGCTTCTTCCTTTTTCTCTTCTGATTGTCCTTTTTAGCTTGTAATTTCATTGTTAACAGTTCGCAGCAACAGAACAGAGAGTACACAAAATCTTTATCAATTTTTGGAGGATAAGAAAAGTGCTTTGTTTGAATTTAAAGTGGGCATTTTAAATTCAAGAAAATGAGTACCATGGTTTTTGAGAGATTAAATATCTGTACATGTAATTAAGGTTGAAATTATTAGATGTAGTCAGCTTTTGAAGGCACTGAGTAAAAAATGAGTAAATAACAGTGCACATGAATTTGATTTGTTTATCAATATTGCAAGTTGTTATAAGACTTTAATATCAGTTGCTTTGCAAATGCAAATAACTAATTTGTAAGCAAAAATGTGAAGAATGGGATTATTGATGAGTATCATTTTGTTAGGTGTTAATTCAGACCAGTTGAAAAATTTGGATTTAAAGTTGAAAATCACATACAGTGTGTATCCAAAAATATCCTGAAATAAAAAAAAAATAGAGTAAGTCTCACGAAACAGTCTAAACACTTTTATCAATATTGATATATATTCATTTTTGTTTATATTTCTGAGATGAGGTATTGTAACTATTTACATTGTTTGGATTGTTGTCTCCATCTTTATTGTCATATTCACAATGTTACAGCTGTTGTATGCTCTGGCCTTCTTCAGGTGATGCACATTGGAATTTTGAACCAAATTCTTTATTTAGTCCATGGGGGTAGATTGTTCCAGTGCCATATGCCTTGTCTTTTCTTAATTCTCTTTAGTAATTCAACTCTCCAAGTTTTTGTTCCCCTCTGCTGTGGCCAGATATTGAACTCACAACTCTTGGGGTCAAGTCACTTTTGGATTACTTCAACCAACACTTTTATCCACTAGGCCTTGTGTCCTTAGGGGATGTGGATAAAAGCATTGGTTGAAGTAATCCAAAAGTGACTTTTGAGTTTAGCAGATGAACAAAAACTTGGAGAGTTGAGTTACTAAAGGGAATTAACTGAAAACTGAGGCATAGGATGTGGAACTAAAACAATCTACCCCTGTGGACTAAATAAAGGGTTCAGTTTGAAATTCCAATGTACATCACCTGAAGAAGGCCAGAGCATACAATGGCCAAAATGTAATGAATATGACAATACAGATGAGGACAACAGTCTGGACAATGTAAATAGTGTAAATATTCATTTTTGTCTACTAATATGCATTGAAAGGTGAAATGTCAGAGCACTCCAATGACCTCATCTGGTCATGGGACTAAATTAAGCATTGGTTACTCATTTACACATAATGTTTCATAAGTGTACAAATACATGCACGCATTTAAAAATTGAGTATTTGAAAGAATACTTACTGCCTCAATACACCTTATTTAAATTATATGACCTGCAGTGAACAAGTACACTAACACAACAAAATTTCAATGTTCCCTCAGAAATCAGAATATCCAAGGATAAAATTTACTGATTATATAAAACAACTAATTTGGAAGTTTGAAAAATGAATAAAAATTGGATAGACAGAAATAGTCAATATTATTCAACCAAACATGTTTAACAGAATTCTAGCTGTGTAAAATACATCTTATGTATTTATATGTGTGAATGTGGAAATACCAGAGTTGGTGCCCAGATGTGGTTAGACATCTGCTTGTGAATAGAAAGTTGCACAATGCTAAACCCACTTTCCAGCACTTTCTAGAATTTACCTTTTGAATTTACCTCTTCTAGAAGAAGTAAATTTGTATATAAAACCTGAAGCTCACTCTGGTTGTCTCAACCTTTGTTTTGCCACTGGTGCAATGGAAAACTGTGCTGAAAAGTGGGCTTAGCATTGTACAACTTTCTATTCACTAAAAATAAATTCATGCACAGAAACTTTATGCACCAATATATATATATATATATATATATATATATATTGGTGCTTGGCTGAATGGTTAGAAAGTTTGATTTCCAACCATAAGATCTGGGTTTGAATCTCACCATATCAACTTTGTCAGAGAGTGACTTCTTGATGTTATTGGTTCAGGAAGTGCCTGAAAACCATACTACCGGGTTGACTCAAGTCTTGTGAGTGAAATTGGCTGAAGTATTGTAGAATTGGGTAGATGGAACTATTTGAAAGACATCAATGGTTGCGCTAGCATAAAGTCACAATTCATTGTGATCGAGAGTTTGAAAATACTGGCCTTGTTCAAACTGTTGATCATACCAGATTATGTGCTCTCTCCCAGAAACTTTAAATATAAGGTCTGCACAGCATAGATGCAGTATAAACCATAGATGCCTGAGTAAGCATCTGCAATAGGGATTGGCTACCCATCCTAGCAGGCAAGTATGTTTTGAATTGAGTAGATGGCCATTATTCCGTATATATAATAACTGACATTATCATGCATACATACATGCTCTCTCCCAGAAACTTTAAATATAAGGTCTGCACAGCATAGATGCAGTATAAACCATAGATGCCTGAGTAAGCATCTGCAATAGGGATTGGCTACCCATCCTAGCAGGCAAGTATGTTTTGAATTGAGTAGATGGCCATTATTCCGTATATATAATAACTGACATTATCATGCATACATACATAATAACAGATGGTTCTGTAGGCTCCTCTGTGGAGTATAGGGCCAGTTTCACCACCCACAGCGTTGCTGCTGTGGTTTCTGTAGCAAGTAGGTTTTTACAGAGTGGAACTGCTAGCCCAAGGCCCAAACAGTTTTAAATTCAGATTTGTCTCCTAGACTAATTGCCAACCAAGGCTAGAGAGCTCAGTTTGCCATGCTAACACCTAGCTGAGTGAGAAGATTATCCTCATCTTTATTGCTGTTATCACAACCTTTCAGATGTTGTGATAACAACAATAAAGATGAGGATATTAATCCAAAAATTTTTATGCATGTAAAATAAATGTATTTTTTAGTCTTTAGTCTTATTGACTTTGTTCATTTTCTTTTCTTTGATTCAAAATTCCACTTTCAATTTCTTTTATTACATCCTAATTTTTTAAATTTTCCCAAAGAAAGGAGCAACAGAAGCTACTTTCAGTTAAATTGTTTAGAATGCTATCTTTTATTATATATATTTTGATTGTTAATTTGTAGCTTGCTTCTTCATGTTTATCGATTGCTTTTTGTCACAATTATTTTAGCTAATCTATTTTTACCCATAAATTTCAACTGCTACAATTCAGAATAAAAAAGTAGCTTCAGACAAAGCTTGAACTCACATCCTCATACCTGAGGGGCACACTATTTCATGTTACAATGCCTTAACTAATTTCCAAACTCATTATGATAAAAAAGGATTTAGTTTGCCACTGTCTTTTCCTTTTAACTCTATATCATAGATGTAGTATGTGAGCAATGAGGAAGTTTTAAAGAAAATGGAAAAATGGATACATATTTAGAATCAGGGAGGCATTGAAATTTTAGTGACACATATTGAGGAAAGAGGGCTTGGAGAATTTGACCCTCATAAGACATAGTGAGGCAAAAGTGTAACAGCAAGTAACCTAGCTTGTGCAAATGGATGGCAGAACAGGGAGTGGGAGGGATAGCAAAAAGTCAAACATAGCTATAAAGTATAATAAGTTGTGGTGAGCCATGATCGTCCATGTCTTGAAGGAACATGGCATGGAGAAGATATTACATTCTCTATTGTTGACTGCCTAGCAACCGTAGTAGTGATGGTTTTGAGATTCTAAGATGCAGGATTTTTATTATTAGTTTTGTCAAGCTTCTCTATCTTTTTTGCTGTTTGTCAAACTTTTAGCCATTTGATTCTTTGGATGTTAAATTCCAGGAACTTTGAACAAAGAAATTGCTTCAGATGAAACTTGAACACAATACATAAATTTAGATCTGTTTTATAAATTCCTGAAGCTGAATTTAAAGGTTTTTATAATGGATTGGTTATAAAGAAAGAAAATATTGAAGAAACTAATTGAAAGTATAATAAAGAATACTAGTTCAGTACCTGTCACGTCACTGACAGAAAGATGTTCAAATTTAAATTGTTTGTCCATTTAAAATACCACATTTATTAGAAAATATATTCTGTCATAATACAGGAGTGTGCCTAGAAAAACACCAGTTAAGAAAACACTGCATCATTCACATACTTCGCCTCAATGAGCTCAACCAGTTTCATAAACAGGTATGTTATTGTTTAATGTATTTATCATTACCTATATTATTTAAGAAGTTTTCTCATTATTATTATTTGAAGAAACACATCTCCTATGGGAAGAGAAATAGAAATTGAAAAAGGAATAACAAAACATAAAGGTAAAATTAATCTTATCGAGAAACAATAATGAACGAAAATGGCAATGGAATTTCTGCAATTAGATAAAATTATTATTGATATATATATATATGTATATATATATATATATATATTAGGGGAGAGATGTATGACATCAGATTGAGTTTATATTGGTGATATATATACATTGTCATCCACAGACAGACTGATATAGGCACATGTTTGGGGGTTAATGAGAGATTAAGGATTCCATGAAGGGATTGATGATCTAAAAAGTTCAGAGATCCCTGCTCTAAGTTATAAATATGAATATTTATTTGATGCTATCTATGGCAAACTCTTCACACTCCTCCTCCAGAAAGATAAAAAATATTATCTCATTTCCTACATGTAAAAGGTCAACTGTAATCCAATTTTTTTAACAAAATTTTTGTGTGAATATTCCTCTCCATATTAAAATACAATGGACATGTTTTTACAATTCACTTAAAGTTGAAAAAATAAACACTATTTACCTTAATGAAGATGTTTTTGCTATCTTCTTCCTTTTTATGGATTTGGGTCAGGAGTACTAAGTGTCTTTGTTGTGTTTGTGGTATGTACCAGTGAGGAATTTGGTAAAAATCTGTGATCACAGCAGAGAATGGAAAGTACCTCAATACTTTTTGTAATATTTTCTCTGTGAAGTATCCAGAATCCAAAAATATGTTAAAGGATATAGCAAAAGTCTTAATCCTGTAACCTTTGAAGAAAAAAAAAAATTATATTAGAAAAACTATGAAAAAAAAAAAAATTAAATAGACAAAAAAAAAACGGCAATCACCTCCTTTGTCTTGTGACTCCAAAAGTTAATTTTTTCAAATTTATCCTTGTAATAGAATGAATGTGAAGTTTGATGGAAGCCTATAAAACTATTTTTATTCAAAAGAGATGCATGAAAAATCCAGAGTATCTGCAATATTTGTTGTGACTTGGCATCTTGGTTTCACTCAATTTCACACCACTGTAATGTAGCTTTTCTGTGCCTTTTCTACAAATATTTTCAAGATAATTGTTCTAATGAGCTTTAATATCTCAACTCTATGAATTGAAGCACAGTACTAGATTAGCGGCTAGGTCTCATAATTTCATTGTTAAAATCGTTACATCATTTCTTCTCCCGCACTTTACACTTGTGGAATTTTCTACTAGATTATTACTTTCCTGTCAACTACAAATATCTTCAAATATCTAAATGCAATTTCAATCACCATCTTCTGTCTCCTTCAATCCTGTTCTTTTATTGTTCTCTCGGTTTCTTTTACTTTCAGTAACCGCTTGTGTCTTAGTGGTTTTTTATTGACTTGCATGGGGTGAAATGATTAAGGAAAAAAATCAAATTAGGAGTTAAACCAATTCATCATACTCTTACATTTCAAAGGTGACCCCATTAGATCTCATTTTAGCTGATCATGTATACTTGAAGACTTCCAACAGCAGTAACAACAAAAATGGGTAGCACATGTAAGATTTTCAGTGACAAGAACCACAAAAATGTTTCGAAGGAAAAATAATGATATAATCAAGATGTTGACTTTCCACACTACCTTAAACAATAGGTTTGGAAGGAAACTCCCATCAATACTAGAAAGAGTGCTAACAAACAGTGATCATGAGAAGTCAAATTTCCTGAAAAACAGTTTTAAAATTTTTTTAATAAATTTCAATTTAGAGTAATGTTGGTTAGAAGGCTCCCTGTGGAAATTATACTCCTGTATGGAAATAGCTAATTTCATCCTCATCAATTACCAATATACATTGTACCCAGCGAATTACCCCCTATTTACTTTCCTCCTTCTTATCCACTTTTTCATTGAAGGACTAACCTGATCAGGCCACCCAGAAGTATATGAATTTGGATATTTTATTGGATTCAATTTCCATACGAATGTCCCTAAAAAATATTTATGAGTAATAATGAAACTACCATAGAGCGTGAGAATATACTCTGACAAGAGGATTTTTTTTTTTTTTTTTTTTTTTAAGGCATATCAACCTCAATGGGTCATTTAATGCCAACAACTTTTTTTCCTGGTAATATTTTTGTTTTGTCAAAAATATATTTCTGGTAATATTTTTTCCTCAAAATGTATAGCTGGTAATATAATTTAAAAAAATGTATTGCTGGTAATATTTTTTTTTCAAAAACGTATTGCTGGTAATAGTTTTTCTTCTTCAAAAATTCATTTCTGGTAATAATTTTTTACAAAATATTTCTGGTATAAAAACCTAGTTTTACACTTTCACAATGCTTTTTACCTCAGTTTCGATGTTAACTATTTGTCCATAGCTGCGACCCTAACAGGTGCTACCACCCCAGGTCAGGGTGGACCTGAGAACACCAGCAGTTAAGAGGAGGTTCCACCCAATCAGAAGCCTTGCTGTTGGACGTACTTTATTGTCTTACCCTGGACGTGGATGTAGTTTATCGTCATACCCAGGACGGTCTAATAAGAGGAAGAAATAAAGACACATTCACCACTTGGGATTGAATAATTTTTGCATGATATTGTATTAACAATCTATCTCATCAACCAGTCCAGGATAATCATTAGTTTCTCTGCTTTCATCAACAAATACAAATTACATTGGATCATTGTCTGATTCACAGCCAGGGTAAAAAAAAAAATCTCCCTTTCAATCTTTTTATATATATATATATATATATATATATATATATATATATATATATATATATATATATATATATATATGCATTTCATTGTGATGGCGATTTTAAAAAAACATGCTTGAATGCATTCTGTTATAATTATTTTAAATTTATCCGTTGTAGCTATGGAATTTTTTGCAAAACAAGCATCCCATTATAAGAGAGCTGACTGGAAATTGCTATCATGCAAAATGGCATTAAGCATTTGTTACATGCACTTCAATGTGTTGCTGCTACACTCGTAATAAATTTTGTTGAGTTTTGGTTAGTTGCTTTTGATTTAGAGGGCCTTGAGAATTTTAAGATTTTGTTCATTTTTCATGGTGTAGTATATTAGTGTTGTCAACAAGTATTTTCCATTCTACCAATTTTCAGTCAGCTCTCTTATATTGGGATGCTTTCAAGAGTATTTTTGTGAAAAGAAAGGCTTGGCTAGAATATGAATTTGACACACCACTTCCTCCTCCTGCACCACAATGCATATGTCTCATTGTTTCATTGGAAAAGGGAAATAGAAATGTACAGAATTTGGCATAAGGATCACATATAAAAACCAACATCTTTTTATTGTTATTATATAAACCTTACAAAAATAATGTTAAGATTTTGACTGACTGCTAGAATATAGTGCCAATTCAATAGCTATAAGTAGACATAATATATTTAGTAAAATAAAAAACATACTTTGTGTTCAAATATTAGAATTTCATAAACTTGTAAAAATTATGCAAAAATAAATTTGTTTTGGTCCTACTAGGTTTGATTGATGTTTTTTATGGCTTATCAACCTTTTGAAGATTATTTAAAGCCAGAAAATATTTTTATATTGTAAGAATTTTTGGGGAGATCAAAATGATTTACTGATACATGGTCTACTCATTAATCCATAGTGGGGAGGAGATGAGGTGGATTCATACCTTTCCCAAGAGTATTTACGTGTAAGGGAATATAACAAATCCAACTCCTAGCCATCATTCATTACACTAGCTGCATATCCAAGCTTACAGCACCTGGTATTCCCAAGCAGTCCCCCATCTTGCTACTGACCAGGCTCGACATTGTTTAACTTCTGTGATTGTATGAGAACTGGTGTTTCAATGTAATAGGGCTAACTAGGAAACATGAATGAAGTTTCAGTAACATTTGATGTACCATCCAACAACCAACTTTTACTCAATATTGTCTGCTGAAAGTGATATGTTATATTAGTCGTAGGCCTTATATACTATCAAATACAGTGCATACTAACACTTTGATTGTTATATTGCACCTTGTAAGCTCTTTATTTCTTCCTAGTATTCCAAGGAATAGGACTCAAGATAAACCTTTCCAAAACAGAAACTATGATCTGAAATTGGAATGAAAGCAGTGATGGCACTGACCCTGAATCCATCATAAAAATTCAGGATGTGGATTTAGTAAATACTAAACACTTCAAGTATCACAGTGTATGGGTCAATTATAACAAATTAAGTATAGGAAAAAATTAAATATAGAATAGACTGTGCCAGAGGTAGTTTTGCCCAACATTGCTACGAAACCAAAGCATCAACTTGAAAACTCAAGTCATGTTTTTAAATAGCCTCATCAGATGTAATGCCAAACCCATTCATAAATATCTAAAGTGTCAGCTGTATAAAACTACTTCCTAAAATCAATAGTGAAAGATAGCTTTGAGTGAGTGAAGCCTGGGGGTCTTGATAAAGACCATCTTTCATTGAACCTTGTGGAACCTTGCTACATATTCATAAACAAAGAACTGTACCAAACAGAAGAAACTACATCACTTGAGGACTACCAACAGCAGCAACAACTTAAATAGATAGCACATGTAACTCAAAGAGAAAATAATGACACCATCATGATGTTAACATTCCACACTATTTCAAATAAAATGTTAGGAAGGAAACCTCCATCAACAGTGGAAAGAGCAATAACAGCTCCTGGACTTGAGGAACCTGTTTTCCTGAAAAATTGAATTAAGAGAAGGATTTTATAAATTTCAACCAAAAGCAGTACTAGCAGCTTGATCAATGAGTGCCAAATGTTTCCTTGTAAGGAAATGGGTAATATTACCGTCATCATTTCCATGACAAATATTCAGATGAACTCCAGTTTTTATTTCTACTGGTTCAGGTATTTACTACTAGGACATGCCATGCCACTTTCACAGAATCAGATCATTCTCATTTCCCCAGTATTTCAAAGCTAAGACAGTTTCTGTTGGACAGCTTTTCCACCAAAAAAAACCCAAAAAAACTGAATCCTGAGAAGTGCTTCCCAGAAGTGAAGTGTCAAATGATATTCTTTTTATTTTCATAATATTCACCTTTCATTTATATCACACACCTCATTGCTATTTTAATTCCCTATCATTAGTGGCTCTTGAGCCTTATATTTCATGAATTCTGATATAAAAAAAGAAAAAAAATTAGTTAATTTTCCCCTGTAAAATATATTCTTAGAATTTCTTGTTAACGCAAGTTCAGTTCTTACTTGTGACGTCTGATGTCTTCATCTTTTTGTTTTTCTCTTTTTCAAAACACACTTTTCCATGAGAAGTGGCATCAGTGGCTTTACACATCTCTGAGCAATAACTTATTACATGGCACTGATCACACTCGAAAAGTTCCCCATCTGTTGTTCCACAATTTTGACAGCATGTTTCAAATTTACTTTCCATATTGCAACCTGGAACAATAAAAAAGGAAAAAAAATAAAAGAAAAAAGTGCTTGTTGAAACAAATCAAGAAAATTCAGCCACTGTTTGAGTTATATACTAAACTGAATTTAGTTTGGCACAAGGCCACAGAGACTCACTTGTTAATCATCGCACAACAAAACATTTCCCTAGCTGTCACTGTTTTATTTCTACATGTTGGTACATTCTAGGGAACTACTTAAATAGTGTTTAAAATATGGAGTGGGTGTATTGAGATTTGGGGGAACACCTAACTGATTGCTCCCCCAATTGCTATGGGGGTAATAGGCAGAGAAAGAAATGAGACAAGAGGTAACAAAATGACACTGCCTCAGGCACAGCAACTGAACAACAAGTAGGAACAAAATATTCATGGGACTGACTTTACAAGACACTGAGTCTTACCAACTGTCCACCGCTGACTGCTGGTTTTCCCATCTCTTTTATTGACAGGAGACAGTTGACAGAAATCCAGATCTAGACAAGTTGCAGAGAGGCTTGTGTCTGAAGATGTCAAGCTGTTCTGCTGCTAATGGGAAAAACCCGGATGTAACTGGTTTTGACAGACATGTCCATACATGATTTGGGGCCTCTTTTGCATTTTTTACGGACACGCATTTGCCACAAATATACGGGTCCACTTGTAAAAATATAGGGAAAAACCTTGGCGATGCGGGGGGGGGGGGTATTTTTTTTTTTTGGTATATTAATATTCATTAGACCTTTACCCATGACATTTGTCAGAATTGAAAAATATTGACTTTTTATAACTTTAGAAGAGGTGGATGGTCTTGTTCATCATATAATTACAGTATCAAATTGATTCCTGACTTCTTAAAGAGTTATCTGCACTTGGATTTTATCTACAAATTTGAAACTATACTTCCATCATTAATACCTGTGTACTGTTACAAATTGAGAAAAAGTGCACCATCACTAGTGTTATACTCTACTTCAAACTAGATCTAATATAATATACTAATAACTACTACTATTACTACTACTACTAATAATATTAAACAGTGTATTTAACCAATGTGTTATGGTAAAAAGCAAAAATAACAAGATGGAGTAGAACTACTACTACTAATGTAACTATTACCGCTACTACTACTATTACTACATTGTGTTAGGATAAAAATAAACAATAACAAGATGGAGTAAATTACTATTACTAATGATAACATAATTACTACTTCTACTAGTGATAAACAATGTATTTACCCAATTTTAGGATAAAAAAAGCAACAATAACAAGATGTAGTAAAACTACTACTACTAATAATAATATAACTACTACTAATAATTATAAGTACTATTACTACTACTACTAAGAATAATATGACTACTACTACTACTACTACTAATAATAAACAGTGCATACCCAGTGTGTTAGGATAAAAAAACAATAACAAGATGGAGTAAAACTACTACTAAGTAACTACTACTACTAATAATAATAATAAACGGTGTATTTACCCAATGTGTTTTAAAAAGCAACAATAGCAAGACAGAGTAAGTAAAACTACTACTACTGCTAAACTAATAATAATATAACAACAACAACAACTACTACTACTACTAATAATAATAATAAACAGTGTATTTACCCAATGTGTTAGGAGAAAAAGCAACAATAGCAAGATGGAATAAAATGACTATAGCTAGTACTGCTACTAATAATAATATAACTACTACTATTACTACTACTAATAATAACATAGCTACTTAATAGTTAAAGTGTATGTTGGCAAAGTGTTAGGATAAAAATTAAAAAACAATAACAAGACTGAATAAAACTATTTACTAGTAATGATAAATAATAAACAGTGTATTTAGCCATAGTATTATGATAAAAAGCAACAATATGAAGTCGTAAAGTGAGAAGTTATTTGGAAGCCTGTGGAGAAGCAACAAATAAACAAAATCGTGAAAATAAAAAATACAAACAAACCTGTGTTAAGTGACAATCAAATGCCTTTGTTGAAATAACTGAAATATTTCAATAAGGAAAGTTTTGCTGCTTAAATTATATCTTTGTTAGTGTTGCACTTCTTGGATTCTGTTTGGTGTTGTGTAAAAGCCAGCATTATAAATAAAATATGAGAAATCTAATTCAAGAAGATTCTTAGGAAAGGTGAAACCATTTCTTTGAAAACTTTTCTTTAGTTTTAGTTTCACTTTCCTTTCTAAAACTGTTAAAAGAAATAAATATCTAAATATGACCAATAGTTTTTTTAAATTGAGAATTTTTTAAAATTGTATTTCATCTATACCATAAGTTCTTTGAAGCTTGAATATTGAAACTATGTTTTAATGGAATCACAGGTGTGGCAAAAAATAGTTATTGTTCTTAGAATTTTGAAACTAGCAATTCTGAAAAAAATGATTTTGAAAACTTGTGGTAAATATATAAGTTGTTACTCAACACTCTTTATATTGTAGGAGTTTTTATACTAAAGTATTTAGTAATATTTATTGACCAAAGAAAAAAAACTTTTATTCATGGCTTGGGCAGATATATTTGAACAAAAATGGTGAGAGAGAAAGAGAAAAGGAGAAAAAGAAAAATGGCTTTTGAGTCATCACCAGATTTTCCTTTTTTAGAAAATTGTGGTTTCATGTGCTGATCTCCAAAGCCATTGATAATTAATTCACACTGTTCAGTTATACTATAGTAATAATTACTATATAACTTAACCTCTGTCATCATTGACAATGGATATACAGAATGTGTGATGCTCTAATATGAGTAAAGAATTGAAATAAGTACATATTATAGTGCAATAGTTAACAAGCTGCATTTTGGGGATGACAATAAACTACATCTGGCAGCAAAGCCTCTGATCAGGTGAATGGTGATTTTGAGGAGCATAGAACCACCTCTTAACTGCTGTTGTTCCCAGGTCCACCCTGACCTGGGGTGGTAGCACCTCTTAGGGTCCCACCTATGGGCAAATAGTCAACTCCCAAACAAAAACCAACAGTATCATAATAAAATAATTATAATAAAATGACCAACAATACATTTTTATAGCAAAATGACAATCAATGCAACACTAAAAAAAGTACAAAAATACATTTTTATAGTAAAATTACCAACAATACATTTTATGATCTAAAAAACATGTTTGCCCTGAAAGTATAAAATTATGTACAAAATATGTAAATTTAAGCATTGAATAACACAGAGGTTGATATGCTGCTAAATAAAATCAACCAACCAACCAACAATACCTATTTATAGTAAAATTACCAACAATACCTATTTATAGTAAAATTACCAACAATACCTATTTATAGTAAAATTACTAACAATACCTATTTATAGTAAAATTACTAACAATACCTATTTATAGTAAAATTACTAACAATACATGTTTAAAGTAAAATTACCAACAATACATATTTAAAGTAAAATTACTAACAATACCTATTTATAGTAAAATTACCAACAATACCTATTTATAGTAAAATTACCAACAATACCTATTTAAAGTAAAATTACCAACAATACCTATTTATAGTAAAATTACTAACAATACCTATTTATAGTAAAATTACTAACAATACATGTTTAAAGTAAAATTACGAACAATACATATTTAAAGTAAAATTACTAACAATACCTATTTATAGTAAAATTACCAACAATACCTATTTATAGTAAAATTACCAACAATACCTGTTTATAGTAAAATTACCAACAATACCTGTTTATAGTAAAATTACCAACAATACATATTTATAGTAAAATTACCAACAATACCTATTTATAGTAAAATTACCAACAATACCTGTTTATAGTAAAATTACCAACAATACCTATTTATAGTAAAATTACCAACAATACATATTTATAGTAAAATTACCAACAATACCTGTTTATAGTAAAATTACCAACAATACCTGTTTATAGTAAAATTACCAACAATACATATTTATAGTAAAATTACTAACAATACATATTTAAAGTAAAATTACCAACAATACCTATTTATAGTAAAATTACCAACAATACCTATTTATAGTAAAATTACCAACAATACCTGTTTATAGTAAAATTACCAACAATACCTATTTATAGTAAAATTACCAACAATACATATTTATAGTAAAATTACCAACAATACCTGTTTATAGTAAAATTACCAACAATACATATTTATAGTAAAATTACTAACAATACATATTTAAAGTAAAATTACCAACAATACCTGTTTATAGTAAAATTACCAACAATACCTATTTATAGTAAAATTACCAACAATACATATTTAAAGTAAAATAACCACAAATACATTTTATCTGTAGCTGAATATATACAATTGTGTTCAAAATATATTTAGTTGAAGCCATAAAATTGTGTCCAAAATATTTAGATTTTGGCATTAAATAATCCAGAGAGGTTGACAAGCTGCTAAACAAAATCAACCACACAACCGACATGAAAGAACTCTTACTATAGTATAGTATACTATAGCTGGCTATTTGTATTTGGGGGATACCCGTCTACTAGGACGGCTAGCCAATCCCTATTGCAGACGCTTGCTCAGGCACATTTGTGTTTATTCAGCACCCACGGAGCCCACCTGTGGTTTATACTGCAACTATGCTGAGCAGACCATAGTTACAGTTTCTGGGAAAGAGCGTGTTATCTAACATGATCAACAATTTGAACAAGGACGGCATGCTCAAGCCTTCGGCCATGATGACTTGTGACTTTGTGCTAGCACAGCTATTGATGGCTCCCAAGGGTTCCATCTACCCAATTTCACTCACAAGGCTCGGGTCAACCATGGTATGGTTTTCAGGCACACTGGGATCGATCCCTCCAGTTCAATAACATCAAGAAGTCTCCTTCCTGAAAAATTGACCATAGTTAGATTCAAACCCAGGTCTCATGGTCAGAATGCGAATGTTCTAACAACTTGGCCACATGCCCATAACATTTCATCACATTAAATCATATAATATCCTACAATTTCTTAAAGAAATCAAGCTGTATTCCAAAATTCAAGAAAACTACAATATAACATACACATATCACTGCCTCTAGTAATTATGTCCACATAGACATGTATATCCACAAAAGCTGAGTACCATCTACCATGTATTCAATTGTGAAAGCAGAATAACATGTATCATATTTGTATTCCTTCAAACCTCATAAGAAAATTAGATTTCAGCATTAAATGGCCCATAAGGAGTTGATGTTCGGTTAAAAAAACAAATCAAATCAAATCACTACAGTTAATCAGAAAGGAAATTTAAATTAGAAGATTTTAGTTTAAAAGAAGCTTTTTTATTGGCAGTGGTGGATCTACTATGAAACTAATATAGCTTAAGCTTGAAGGTCTCTAATCCCAGAGGAACCCATGAAGCAACTTTTTTTAAAAAGTGAATTTTTCAACAAAATTGATGATTTTTTCAGCATTAAATGAAGATAAACAATCAGTCAGTCAGTCGTATTTAACAAGCTAATCTTGTAGATCAGTTCCTTAGTGTAGAAATTCTTACATAAATCTTTAAATAAAACTTTGAGCAATGAAAACAAATATTATTTTTAATGTCACATATTTTCAAAAAACATGAAATACTTATAGAAAATGTTGATAGTTCATATGAATATTTTTAAAAAACCTCATATGTAAAGTATTTCATTGAGATGTAAATTTGTAGTATATCTCATATTGAAAAGGTATTATTTAAATTAAACAAAACATTTTTCATTATGCATACATACTTGGCTGGTATTGATGGAAATCATTTTTATTCCTTACTTTTCCCTTCAAATGGTTTGATAATAATTTATCCTTTTTTAAATGCACATATCTGAAAAAATTTGTTAGAGTTGATAGATTTTTCATTATACTTTATGTAGCTTATTTCAAAATTTGGATTTTTATCTCAGGTTGTTGTGAATAAAATCTCGTGTCTTGAAATATTTTTGATGAAATTCAATTTTAATTAAAAGAACAGATCATAAAATGCTGCATTTTCAAGACTGGACAAAACAAAAAACAACAAAAATGCATTAAACAAAATATAAGATATAAAAATTTGCATTTAAAAATTTAAGTTTTATGAACCATAAAACATGCTTAAAGGGAAACCAATCTTCTTTAGTTTGGAGAGCTTATTAAATCTATTGTGGCAGTTCACTTCATATGCTACTACAAAATATACTTATCATACACACACGTATAAATATATACGCACACATATATATATATATATACACATGTATACATATATATATATAAATATATATATATGTGTGTATATACATGTATACATATATATATATATATATATATATATATATATATATATATATACACACACACACACACACACACATCTATATATATCAGATCTAAATAAAAATATTCAGATCTAAATAGAAAAATATATCTGCAAAGAAAAAATAATATGTATGTTTTTGTCTATATTTATATATAAATCTAATAATAATAAGTATGTTTTTGTCTATATTTATATATAAATCTAATAATAAATACACATTTTTTCTCACCAGTAGCACAACTCTATATTTCCTGCATAATGCAATTGTCAGGTGCTGAATGAAAACTGACCTTTGCATAATTTAATATTGTTATTTATACTGTTCTGTAATGATAGTGGAGCAGTCCATTTATTTACGGGGGACAGGTAATAAAATAAAGTAATAATATATACACATGTACACATACTTGCATTCCTCTAAATTCAAATATATATCTATAATTCAAATAAACTATACCCATCAAATATGTAGTTTTAAATATGATAAAAAATGTACACATAAATATCATGACATATCCATGTAAGTGTGTGTATATATGCATTTATATATGTGCATATCTTATTATTTTATATTATTTTATTACCCCCTCACCCCGCAAGTAAATAAATGGACTGCTCCACTATCATTACAGTACAATATAAATATGAATATTTAAATTATGTAATGGTCAGTTTTCAATTAGCATCTGACAATTACATTTATGTTGTACTCCCGGTGAGGAAAAAAAATGTATATATATTATCAAATTAATATATATATATATATATATATATATATATATATATATATATATGGCTAAATTACCACCTAGCAACTAACTGGTCTATCAATCACAGTCTGTTTACATGTATTTATTTATCCCAGTTTGATCCTCTCTATCTATCCCAGTTTCTTATCCATTCTAGCCTCTGTTCATGTTAAAGTCTCTCTACAATATCTGACAATGTTAGCATTCTTCTTCTGTTACTTTTCATGAAAAACAAGTAACATTTTTTTATTGAAAAACAATTTCTTTTTATCTGGCAACTTTTCTGTTTCATTAATTAATTAATTAATATTAATTAATTAATTTAACCCTTATATTTTACAAAACAATATTGTTTATCGTCTGCTCCTAGTTATAGCAAATAACTTGCAATATTCCTAAATATTTGCCATTTAACCTTGTTTTTTCTTTGAAAAATCTACTGTTACAAGTCACCTTCATACTCACAGACCCATTAATAATTATATCAAGATATAAACATCTATCTATACTCCAGAATATCTATATTTTAAAAGAAGAGCTGATTTTTTGTCTGTCACACACTATCTTCGTGTTACTTTGCATGCATGTATGTAATGTATATGCATGTGTGTATATAGTGTGAATTACTTGTATGTGCTTGTGTCATTTAATGTATGTAGAAGCACATACACACAGTTTAACTGAGTTTGAGATAATACATTTCCCTTCAACTCAGTCTAGACAACTCCTAACTTGGGTTGAGCAATGAAATCAATGTTGGAGACATGAAAAAAAATGTCAGATTTTTAAACACTAAAAACATCATATAATTATAAGATTTTATTGAAGTTTTTGGAAATTATTCAATAGTAAATAGAATGATATAGCATCTCTTTGCTTGGGCAAACAATTTAGATTTGAAATTTGATCATTTTGACATCAGTGAAGTGAAAGTTACCAGACAAGGAGATATTAGAAAATTGTGAGTATATGAAATATCAGTAGTAGCACATATTTTGATGTCAAAGCTAGTCATGTGTGGCTCTGGGAACTACAGCAATTAAGAGGTGGTTCCATACCCCTGAAAACCTCCCCGATCAGAGGCCTTGCTGCCAGATTTAGTTTATCATCATAAATGTAGTTTCTTGTTCACTAAGACATATCCATTTCATTTCACACTGTCTTCAAACAAAATTTTTGTATCATTTTTTTTTTTTTTTTTAGATAATAATAATTTAGTGATACAAGTCTTACTAATTAACTCATAGTTGGGGGGGGAGAAGAGATGGAAATTGTAGTGAAAGAAAAATAAAAATTTCACAATTTAAAAAAAAATAGAAAAGTACCCTCCCCCCAATCATTTTGGCTTGCCATAAAGAAATAAAAAGGAAAAAATAAGGAATTTAAATAAAATTTTAAAAAAAAAGGACTTAAGAATGATGATCATTTGGCCACATTTATTTATTTATTTTTAAAAATAAAAGTGGCCAAATGGACATCATTCTTAAATGTAGGTGAAGAAAAGGGATTTTCAAATGAGTCACACCTGTGAACCAATCAGAAAGCAAGAGACAATTCTGAAATGAATTCATTTGTCTTGGGAGGGGGGATATTGCATAAACACAGAGTTGATCAAACAAAGGAACCAGACAGTCTATGAATTAATTCTGTCCTCCCATGCCTTCCTTATTTTACCTAGACCCTGAAATAAACAGTGAGTCAAGATTACTATTCCCAACTGAAGACATACATTCATGTTAACATTACAAGGACTCTCTCTCTCTTATCAGTCAGTTATGTGTCATGCGTGATACATGCTTAGGTGTCATGCACATGACTGATGAGGAAATCCTCCTGCCCGACTGCAGTAGATTGGCATTTCTTCTCGCAGTAGACCAGTTGCCATCCAAGGCTATAGAAGCCAGTCTGTCCTATTTACCCATAGCTGGGGGGAGAAGAAGAGGATTCATACCTTTCCCAAGGGTATTAGCATGTAAGTGAATGTAATGAATTTGACAGGAATTTGAACTCTCCCTCTGATTCCTCAATCTGAGCCGCTATCCATTACTCCACCATGCCTCCCCTCTCACTCCTATAAATATGCTAAAGGACTTGGCTGTTCAACATGTAAACCTTCTGATATGATATTAACTCTTTAAATTTTGTATGTTACTTTTAAAATATATAAAATTTTATCTTTACAAGTAAAATGTATCTTTGTTTGTATTAATTATCTTTTCATTCATTTTTACTTAGCCAAAAGTTAGTGTATATTGGGATAAGGACATTAACTAAATAACCTGGAAACCCACAAAACACCAAAAAAGCCACATTAAATCCAAAGTCATATATCCTACACAAGTGTAATCCTGTAGTGGACCGTTGTGAGATGATCACATGTGGTACTCCTGAAATATAAAGCCCACTACAAAAATATGGCGGACTAGAGAAACCAAAAGAAAGTGTAACAGAAAAACAACAAGAAACCAATATACATGTACAAACAAATACGTGAATTAGACAACAAAAAGGGTTTTTACCAAAGACAAAAACATTAGCTTGTTTGTGTGCATGAATGTGAAGAGTTTGTGTTTCAAAGTATGTTCGTATGTACATGTGTGTGTGTGTGTATGTGTGTGTAAAGTTCATGGCATCTTCATAGCATTTCCCCTTAAAGGGACAAATGCAATTTCTCCACAGAGATTACATTTTGTATATGAGAGAAGGCAAAAGAGGAAGAGTTGAAAATGTTGCTTGGTATTTATAATGTTATATGTCATGTGATAGGCTTGAAACACATAGACAGATTTTTGGCAGTAAATTAGTTTTAACTGTGCAGGCATAGTGGAAAACATGATATTAGCACTAATTGACCAATCAGGAATCAGAGAAATATCAAGACGCTGTGATCCACTTCTTTACAGATTTTGTTGATTGCAGTACTGTTATGTAGGAAATGTATTGGAATTTTTTTAACAAATGGAATTAGTTAGATCACAAATAAAATATTATTAAATTGAAGTAGAACACTAAAAACCAATAACCAATAATCATCAACCCTACAAAATCATAGCTTTTATCTTCTTTTGTTCATGCATTGTTTGAATTTAATTTCAACTTTTAGTTTTCTCTTAATTTAATTATCAAAAGGCTATATTTTTGTTAGTGGAAGACAAATCTGGATTCAGAATTAAGCAACTGTCAACTCTGCCACAAATTATTTAATGTTAAATGTTTAAAATATGAGGGACCCAGTATGAATCAAACTCATGCTAATGATAGGATTTATTGGGAGAAAAGGAGAAGAGTGAACATCAAATCTTTTATCCTAAGTATTTTAAATGGCGCAAATGAAAATCAACAAGACTCTTATTCTGGTGTGAAATTTACAGAGAAACAAACATTTATTACAATGAAAAAAATATTTTTCACAATGTAGAAGTTGTACAACTTACAATACAGGGCTTGCAAAAGATTTCCCTTGTGAGCCTCAAATTATCAAGGCAGGTTAACAATTATTTCAAATACAAATCAGTTGTCTTGTTGAAAAACAATGAGATTTTAACAATTTTCTTTTAGAGCAACAGTTCATATAAATCAATTTCTTAACAACAAAAGCAAAAACGAAATTGACTTAATTTGAAAAGTTCACAATTCAAAATGACAATGGTTCAAAGGTTGAAAGTTGAAATTTGAAAGTGAAAATTGATGTTTGAAGCAGGGTGAGAAAAGTTTGACCTACCTCAGTGAAGCCTCTTCTGTAGTCCCTTTGATGAATATTAAAATTTTGGAATAGGTGTCTTCAAATCATTCATAATATAAGAATTTACAAGGTTTTTCTACTACTACTACTACAACAACAACAATTGTAGCAGACTTTATATGTCAAGATGCTTAAGCCTTTCTACCTGATGACAGCCTTTCACCCAAGTGGCATAATCCCTTCTTTGCAACAGCCTGAGTCAGTCCACCTCTTTCTGGTCTATCCTTTTCTACCTTTGCATTTCAATTTTTTCCTCTTATGTAACAAACACATGGATCAAAACTGACTTGTAAACCAATTCCTTAGGGAGCTTATACTTTTTATCTGCATTAGTTAAAATATCGAGAGAAACCATCCAATAAAACTGTGCCTGTTTTCATTTTAAATTTGCCTGGAAAAGAGAGAATGGATCTGTGCCCTTTCCTTTTATACTGCTAGTGCTATATGCAACACAACCTAATGAGTGTTAGGAGAAGTCCCTTAGCAAAGAGTCAGGTAATCCCACAGATAAATCATAAAAAATTAATACTACAAAAAAGAAATAATATATGCTCATGGTTAATTTGAATTAATAATTTTGACAACTTGATGACAATAATTAAAAAGATTATGATAGGTAAGGTCATATTTTCATTGTTTTTAGTTCTCTTTAAAATATATATTTATATTTTTTGATTTGTATTCTTTACAACAATCTTTTAAAAAAGAAATAAAAACTTCTTTGACTAGTTTAGAAATTACTTTGCAATGTTCTAGGCCCTTTATACATTTGGCATAATTTTATGTACAGATATAATTTTATTCAAAATTGAAATAGAAAAAGCGATTCTTTACAATTTTTGATAAAATGCATTTCATATTCTCATTCTTTATCTTTTTGAGAATTAAGATTGATTAAAGCTATTGTTGTTCTTTGATTTATTTTTTACCAATTATTAAATATTTAAAATAAAATTATACTATAACATGATGAACCAGTTAAGATAAGTATAATTTTGTAATTTTAATTTAAAGTAGGTTATATTTGTGTATGATTAAAAGAAGATTTTATCATAAAAATTTATTAAATATAATTTTTTTAATTTCGCTTTTTATTTCATATTTTCAATTTTTGATGAGTGGCATTTGGAGTTGCAACGTTTCAAGTGACCAAGTCGGAAGAATAATCTAACTTGAATAGAGAACTCTTTTGTTTTGTAAGAGCAGCAAAAGTGTGGAACATGGATGCCGAGGCGATTATTAATGATTATGTTTCTGCTGAAGATTTAAAGGTAAACGAAGAAAACGATTTCCTTTAAAATATCGCTCGTCATTCAGAAAAAGTTTTTCTTCCGCGTATAATTTAGTTTAAATTCATGCAATCTTTATTTAGCATCAACTTCAATGGTGACGACACCTTCCTTGTATTTTTTGTTTCCTTGGACAACAACAATGATTGTTATTTATTTTAAAATTAACGTTTGTTGCATTAATTAAAAATAAATGAATAAATATCAGTTGTAAGTTACTTACACCTGCTGCTATAAATAAACTTATACATTCGGCATAAATGAGTTAGTTACCTTTTAATTTTAACTCGTAGGTGCGATTGTCACGTGTAAGGTAAGGTTATTTAAAAAAAGAAAGCAATATCTGTTCGATGTCCTTGATTGGCATTCGTACTTCCTTCTTTTTTTTATTTCTATTGTCAAGACAGTTTGACCCATTTTATTCCTCTTTAGGCCAGTTGTTCTTTGACATTAAGCAAACTTTACTTTCAAATTAATGTCTTTTATAACGAGGTGATCGTTGATAAATTTAAATCCCTAATTTAATCAACTCACAAGTTATATATGTTCGATTTAAGTACCTTTGTGTTTGCGGTATTAATTGCCATATTGTTATGCATGCTTCTTCATAAATAACTCTTCTCTCTTCGAGATACAATTATTGATGAATGAATTAAAAAATAAATACTCCAGGTATTGAAATTCCTTCCTTAGTGAATATCCTGTTTGAATCTGTGGTGTTTAGTTTAATTGCCTCTTCTTTCGCCGAACAAGAAATCAAGTTCCGTAATTTTTCAGTTAAATTAAAAATAATTAAAAAATTGTCTTTTTCGAAACAATTTGAAATTTTGAATTGCGGCTAATAAATGAAACGGCTTTTAGCGATTTTTTTAAAAGGAACTTATAATGAATTTACTTGCCCCCAACAAAGTTTCTGAATTTTGAGCAGAATTTAAGAAACATTGAATAAAGAACATTTGTAACAATAGGAAACATTTTTGTTTTAATTTCATATCGTCGTCGCCCAAAAATTAACTTTCAGTGAGTTAAAAATACAAAAATGTTTGTCTTGTTTTTTTTTTTTAATATTCTTTCATTATCAAGAACGCAATAATAATAATTATGTAATTATTACCCCAGCCACTTTTTTTTCATCGCGAAATTGGAAATTCTTGATTTTGTTGCATAATATAACTTTTTAAGTCAGAACAGTTCAATTTTTTGCCGCTGGCTAATTTTTTTGTTTTTTTTTTAGATTTTAAAAAATTTAAATGAACTTAAAAAAAGACTTAATATTTTTTATTTTTTTTCACGTTTAAAGCTTTAAAGTAAAAGTGCGAAATCAACAGGATTCAAATAATTGCTTAGCTTCTGCCTTTGAATAAAAAATCCTTGTACTTTTCGAATTTTTCGTATCCAAATAATAATCAAATTAACTAAGTTTTACTTTTCAGTTTTCATAAATTGTATTTTTGTGTGGGTGTAGTTTTCTTGTTTTTAACGATTTGTTGATTAACTTGACTACAATTTACTTTTTTTTGTTCGTGTGTTCGATTTATGGACATTTGGAGAAATTCTTAGTTTTTCTTTTTATCGATAAAAAAAAAGACATTATTTTCTGTGTATTTAAAAAAATAAAAAGGCTTTGCCTTCAAGAAGGAAACGAAAGATACTTTTGTTTTGAACTTTTGAAATTGATTCATGACACTAAATTTAAACATTCGATTTAATATGGAAAAAAAACAAAACTTTTATATTTCGAAGTGTAATGTCAGTAACTGTGAATACTCACAACACGGAACATATTGAAATCAAGTAACAGCACTGTGGAAACAACGAATAACTTACCGAACGTGTTGTGTGAATGGTTGGCAGAACAAGGACGTAGTGACGGTAAATAGAATGGGTTAACTTAAAAACTAAAAAAAAACTATTTGGAGAGCAATGATCGTCCATGTTCTGAAGAGACATAAAAAAAAAAGATTGTATATTGTAATCGTAATGAATGTGACATTTACTGAATATGGATAAAAAAAACAACTGAAAATTATTAATTAATTTTTAAATATAAACCGAAACGCCTTCCATTTCCTCATTTGAAAAATAAAACTTTAATGAAAAAAAAAATCTTTTCATGGCTATTTCCTCTGGATTACTTCTTATTTTAGAGACTCAAATTTAAAACAGGAAAAAAAAAAACAAACTCAAACACTTAGTAGCTTTTGACTTTTTAGAATTTAATAAATTTTCCATACTACTAATCTGCACATTCACAACCATTTTTGTTATACTTATTTGGACCAGTGGACGTTCAGTTTTCCAAGTCAAGGTCATTAAAAGTCCAAATGGCTGAAACAGTTATTACTGGCTCTGTTCTTTCTGAAGAACATGAAAATTGAAAGACAGTCAAAACTCATAATTCACAAATGAAGAATGTAGAGAATATATATCTCAAGTGAAAAGTAGGGAATATATGATTAAAATGAAAGGTACACCATGTGTGACCCTTATAATATGTAGATTAAATAAGCAAATATCTGCCACAAGTGCCAACAAGGTAACTATGTGGGAGAAGCAGGTACAGAATCATCAACAATAATTTCCCAGTCACAAAACACTTCAACCTACCACATCATAATGCAGATGACATCAGATGTGTGCTTTTGAAATCTTCATTCAACAGCCAAGAGGCTGTAGAATGGAGTTTAAATTTATTTTCAAAATAAATTCAAACATTGAGGGATTAAACAGGGATTTGGGTTCTCACTCAGAGAGCATAATTTCGACAGGGAGACCTCCAGCCAATAACATTCCTCTTCTCTGTCTATTCCTCACATTGTTGAAAAAGAACAGGCGTGTTTGAAAATTCAGACTTTAAAATTTATCTCTTCAGGCTTTGTTTTAGTAAAAATGTTAATATGTAATAAATATCAATTTTATTGACAATATTGGTATCAATTGTATTGTTGGCTTTTTATTCTTCAAATTTCATTAACTGATCTATTTAACTTACATACATTTTCAGTGAGCAAATTAAAAAAGAGAAGATAAAAGTATTTAACAGGCTGTTTCATTTGTATCCACTTGTTAAAATAATGACCAACATTCATATTTATGATTGTTATAGCAATATTTTGTTAAAGTTGTTAAGCTCAAATATTTAATGATGTAATAATGGAATTTCTACAGATAGAACTTACCATTAACTGAAGAATTAAGATTCATCAGAAAATTCAAATAGGAAAACCGTGAAATTTTCCTGAGTTAAAAATAGTATATGATTGTAAACTTGCATGAAATGTCCAGTGTTAGAAATAGAGATGTAATTTTCTTATTACTTTTTAGGCTCTGTACTTTGTATTTTGTTTCACATTGGGCACTTTCATTTTATAGCATTAGCATCTCTTTTTGTACACATATAAAAACAAACTATTTTTATAAGGCTACAAATCTGGTTAAAATACTCTTAATTTGGCTACAACAAATACAAATAATAACTGAAATCTTGATTTTGCTTCAAATGTGTTGAAAGCTGCACTACCTTCAATAGTTTGATTGATAATGTTCTTCAAATTAACATGTTCTTTAATTTCTTTTTTTATTTGTCCTCTTAAAAGCCATTCTGTTATATTTGCACTGGACACAGGAAGGCCCTAATTTTATACATTTTCAAATAATATGCAATTCATTTAAATACACATTAGTAATTGATAGAAAGTTTCAATTAGTACAAGCTAATTTTTAATTAACAAAATTTTTTTTCTCATTTTGTGTAATTGTATTAAAATCCTTAAATGTTCTTGTAACTCTACCTCTTGCCAACAGCTGCCAAAAGTGAAAGCAGTCATTTTAACTGTTGATACTATATTTGGTATCCCAGTCATGTTATTACCATTTTATAATGTAATATACAGTCTGTATTTTTTTTTTTTAATTAAAACTGAATAAAAAGAACTTTTCAAGTAAAGTTGGTTATAAAAATACAAAGTTTATAAAATCAAATCAAAATATTGACATGATAAATAGATTGAAATCTCAAACTTCAACAAACTAGAATAAAAAGTGTGAAGTAGAAATATCTATTTTAGTTTTAGTTTTTTAATCAATCATGAAAGATTTTTTATCTGTTGGGTTTTCAGCATTGTAACCAGTAGAGCATTTTCAGATTTAAATTATTTCAAACTAGATTTTTTGCAACATGCTATTGTTAAAGTTATCACCAACATTTTTTTGTCAAGATTTACAAACTCTACATTTCATTAAATTTCCTAAACCAATTGAAATTTGTATAAGCTGATTTGTTTAGAAAAATACTTTGACAAAAACCCTACATCACAGTTTAATAATTTCTTTAATTTTATAAAACTTCATGGTAAACAATATTTAAAAAAAAAATTATTTATTTTTCCTTTTTAACAGCAAAGAATAAATCATTAGGGTTTCTTACTCTTGACCATACAACTGGCCATGTGTAAATATTTCTTTCTGGAGCCAAATTCCAACTTTTTGAAGTGTTTGGTCTTGTGATTTGTTTATAGTACTTGCAAACACAGGGCGAACTGGAAACTGGATCCTTGTATATAAAAACTTAAAAGATATGCAAAAAATCAATATTGCATTTTTATTAAATAAGTATTTGTTCTCTGAATCATTGAATTGTTTTTAAAATAGTGGGAGCATTTTGTATGTTAAATAATTAAACTTTTAATTTTTCCCCCCAAAATAAATGAAAATATATTTTATGAAACACTACAAGTGTACTTTGTACCCCCTTACCAAGCTGCACTTCTCTCCAAAATTTGGTTTTGATTGGTCAATATATAGCTATTTTAAGGGGTGTGATGGACAGATGGGCTCATGCAAGTCTTAGGATTTTATATATAGATAAATAGTATCAAGTCCTGAGATTATTGTAAGATGCATTTGTCTTAATGGAAACCTGTCTAATATATTTTACACAATCATACTACATTATTTACAGGTGTTGTTACACTGTATAAATTAGATTTGATTTTATGAAAATCTCCAAAATATATGACTTGTCTCTTTTTACTTTGATCTGTCAAGATAAATATTGCTTTAATATTTAGCCAAAACAAATTGTAGAATAAGGACAATGACATCTTTACAGAATTTCAAATAAATATGACCTTGTATAAACAGTTTGTACATTAGTAAATGCTAGATATATAAAACTTTAATATTTTCTGATGTAATACAAAAGATTTATTGCTGAAGTGTATGGAAAAGTTCTCAGCCCAATCGACTTCTGAAAATCCAACTAAATGATCAAATATCAGAATCTATTTTGGAATCCTTGGTTGGGCTGAGAACTTTTTTGTCTCTGCTGTTTAATTGTGGCTGCTTTAATTTTTTATAATAACAATCTATCCTGGACTGAAAATAAATCTCGCCAAGAAAATATTTTGTTGCAATTCCTGATGAGTCATTATCATTTTATATAATAAGTGTGTGCAAAAGTTCATGGTGCTCTTTTTTGAGTATTAAAAAATGAATACCAAGAAGTCATTGCTAATTACAGGTAATAAGAAACACAATATGTGAAGAGCCATGATTGCCTGTCTTGAAGGGACATGACATTAAAAAAAAAATAATGGTATAAATGGTAATGGCAACAAAAATGCAATAAAATTATTTTTTTTGTCACCAAATTCCCAGAATTATAAACAATATGGAATCCCAATTAAAAGTATTATATTTATATACATATCTCCAATTGAAAATAAATACGTAAGATTAAAAATCTATTGTAAAACTTTCCAACAATACTAATGTTGTATATGAATTTTCTTGCCCTTTGAGTGATTGTGCTCTCTCTTATGCACAATCATTAAATTCATGTTAAACATACAACTACCACCTTATCCCATTGGTTAACCTGGGTAAAAGTGCTATTCTTGCCCATATTGATAAATATTTATTGCACAGCATTGATATTTCCATGCGTATACAGCAAATATTCATAAACAATATGCTTATATTATACAACATTAATTCTTTTAGAAAAAGGCAAAATTTTTAAACCTTTATCATTCAGTGGATGTAGGTTATGCTTTCCCTTGTATATAACCAAGAAAAATGTGACCAAATGACCAAACATTAGAACTTTTCCATATTATTTATTTATTTATCTTTTTTTGAAGGGCTTTTCAGGCTGAAAAATGTTCAGCTTACTCTCTTATATAAATAGTTTAAAATTTGATATATTTATGGGAATAGGGTGATTGTAGATCAGTTATGGGCAAACTGTGCCCTGCAGGCCATATGCAACCTGTTTTGGCTTCCTGAATTGTACACCTAATTTCATGAGAAAAATAATGTTTTTTAAAAATTTTCTTTTGTTCTTGCATGTTCACTTACACATTCACACATACATAAACAATAATTAAATAAAATGCTTCTTGAATTTTGTAGCCTTTTTGTTGAAGGCAACATTTTCATTATTTTAAATTCTTGGTGATTTTCACTAAAAATTATGTGTGTAAATCTCATTTGCTTTAGAAACAGGATGTTCATAATAATTTTTGTGGGGAGAAGAAATATGTCTTATTTTTAAAATTATTTTTTTTAATTTTCAAATGAATAAATAAACAAACAAATCACATGCAGCTGTCTGCCATCTGTGATAATATTATAATGAGACTTCATTTTTGAAATCTTGAGAAATCTTTTCTTCAAAACCAATCAACTTTTCTAAGGCAGATGCTTCTGTGTCTGGTCTTATGTAGTGAAAAAAGCTGAGGCACCGTTAAAGCAAAATTACCTAGAGTCTTTTTAGTAGTGCAGCCCATCTTATGATGAGCCATATCAGATGTGGCCTCCAGCTTGTCCATGCCTGATGTAGACAATCTGGACATGAAAGTTAACACTGCATAGTGCATCAAGTGATCTTCAGTACTTGAACTAAAGTTTGCTTGAGTGTGAAACTGATAGTCACTAAGTAAGATCACAAAAATGCAATATTTACACTGTATATACTGTGTGTGTGTGTATACACAGACACACACATACACACACACAGAGGCACAGTGGGGTAATGGATAGCAGCTTGGATTGCGGAATCAGAGAGCCGAGTTCGAATTCCAGTTGAATCCATTACATTCACTTACATGCTAATACTCTTGGGAAAGGTGTGAATCTTTTTCTCCCTCCAGCTATGGGTAAATAGCAGGACAGACTGGGTTCTATAGCCTTGGATGGCAACTGGACTAGGAGAACAACAACTCTGAATTCAAAACCTGCGGAGCGTTGTTTGGGGACCTTGTGACACGTAGTGCACCAGGTCTCTGTATTCGGCCCTTCAAAAAGTGTGGATGGTCCTACATGAAACCTTCACCACTAAAATCAAATCTCATGTGCTGTTGTCAGACTATCGGTTTCCTAGGAACTGATCTGCTTGTCCCTCATATGTCGAATTTGACGGGAGAGTCGAGAGTGTATGTGTGTGTGTGTATATATATATATATATATATATATATATATTCAAATTTATAACATTTGCATATTATATAATCAATACAGATTTGCAATAAGAATAGTGTTTTGGGTTATTGGAATTTTATTCCATATATATATATATATATATGTGTGTGTGTGTGTGTATACACACACACACACACACACACACACATACTTTTAAACTGACTTTAAATGTTGGGAATCTTTAAAGCAAATTCCTTAATTGCCTTTGCTTGAATGCTCTTTGACCTGTTACTTTTAGATCATTTTTATTCTTTTTTGTTTCCAAGTTTGTTTTTTTTTACTTTTCATGGGATTTGTAACTTCCCAACAGATTTAATAATTTTCACAGAAATTAATGATTTATTTATCTATTTACAGAAATATGAGCAGTTGTACATAAACCAAGAGAAACGAGGTGTAATCAACGAAAAGACACATTTTGACTATGCCCTCTGTTTAGTACGTAGTAAATACACCAATGACATAAGGAAAGGCATTGCCTTTCTTCAAGGTTTGTAACTTTTTTAATTGTCTATCAATTACTTCCGTTTTGTACTTTAAATTATTAAATAATTACAATAAAAACAGAAATTAAAAATCGAGCAGGAAAGAGTTACAAACAAGTTTATAGTTACTGTAATGAGGTAAATCATAAAAACAAAAACTCCGAAAAAACTCAGAAAAACCAAAGCTTAATTGGTTTTCACTTCTATTTCTTCAGAGTTCTATTGAGGAGTGAAAGAACTTAATATATATAACATAACTATAACTTTTGTTATTCTTTGCTGTTGCTTCATTTTAGTATGCCTGTTTTCACTGCAATTATTAAATGTTGTACCTTTTTTAAAATAATTAACTAATTTTGCCTAAATAATAAAGACAGACATTTCATTTGTGTAGATTGTCAAGATGACCAAGGGAAGTAAGCACACATTAAATAATAAACAAAATCTGATTTATCTCTCTTACCACTACATTTATACACAGGAATAAATATTTAACTTTCATGAGAAATTTGACTTTTCATGACCTTCAGAGTTGACATATCAATTTTACATAGCCTACCTGTATGCCAAGTTTATTTGAAATCTATTCAGTAGTTTCTTAGTCTCTAGCAGATAGTCAGACACTTTATTTTATTTGTACAGATTTGTGATTCAAAGGGCATCCACTGATCTGTTAATTTTGGTGTCTATCATTATGATTTGTATGTAGGGAATTTATCATTCATTTAGCGTTATTGGTTATTTACAAGTTTGAGCCACTCAGTGTGAATCAAATTTGCCCCAATAGTAATTGTTTGCTAGTGTGCTAACCATTGCTCCACAGTAAGGTAGCTTAAAAATAGAGAATGTTTGATGGATTTGTATGTCATTCTTGCCAAGGAGTCATGTCCTGTTAATTCTCTCTGGGTCACTCCAGAATTTGTAGTCATTTTTGCTGCATTGAGCCCATGAATTTTAAAAGTACAAAACTAAATGAAAGAGAATTTCCAAACTGTTTCGTATAAATTCTTGCCATTCTTCAACCAATACGACTTTTATGTCCAAATGCAAATGTTTTAGTATGAACTGATGAATTATATTCTTTCTGAAATTGAAACCAAGTTGAACGGAGTATTTGGTTCCATTTACTAATTAGGGCAGTGGATTAGCACCATGAGGAATTTTACTTAGTAAATAATCTACTAATTTCAATTCTGGAATCATTTCTAATTTTCATAACAATAAGAGTTTTATATGAGCTTTTAATTTTCAGCATTAACCCTTCTTATTTTGAAAGGAAAAAATATTTACATTTTTTCCTGATAAGTTTTTAAAAATGTAAATTCCCCAAATATCAAAAAAAGCTTCCAAACGACTTGGTCATTTATTAGCACCAGGAGACATCTGTTTTGTGTCAGTATATAAGAACCATATACTGATAAGCATTTGCCATTTAAGAAAGAATCTAAGTTTAAAGTTTGGATTATCAAAATATTTTTAAGTTGTTGTTTATTGAGAAAAGTCAAACTTTTCATGAATTCTAATCATTGCATCTATAGTGACTCAGCAAACTCAGTACTGCATGGTTGTTTAATTCCAACTGCATTTGAATTCAGTAGATGTAGTGAAGGCTTCAGGTTTTCTTATTGCTGCCTACTGACTTTGGCATTACTCCACAATTTCCCCATTAATTTTAGTCAATCAAAATATTTCTGGCTGTAGAGGAAAAATATATATGCTTAATTTTGCAATTTCTTACCTGATTAAATTTTAGTAGTTATTCATGTCATTATGTTGAAATTGTAGTATATTGAAAATATAAAATAGTGTCAGAAATTAAGGTAAATGTTTCTGATACAACAGAGCTATTATATGTCAGATTTTTGTAGTCAAGAGATGATGAAGTACTTTGCACTCAGTCTCCTTCAGAGAAGCTAGGTGCATTGGTAGGTTGACCTGAGAGATGTCTTTCTAGCCACCAGGTGCAGATCCATGCATCTAATGTCAATGGATGCCTCCTGACATGTAAGCGTGTAGTTGACCCAGCTGTACTTAGGATGTACATATTCGGGAAAAATCATGACAGGTATATAAACACTCATACGTGAGGGAGAAGAAGACGAATATATTATCATGTCCTGGCAAGATGTAGAATCCATGTTTGGAGAAGGTCCCACAGACACGCACACAATCAGTAACAGTAGTTGATGAAATCCAGAGTTAAGTAGAAGGTAATATTGTGGATGAGAGATTAAGTCATGTATTCCCATTTGTAATGTATAATGATAATATTAAAAAAATTTAAAAAGAAAAACCTAGATTTATTTATTTTGGCAACAGCCTCACAATACCTGCTTCTGTTCTCTAACTACTGAGCTCTTTCTTGTTAAATTTTATTTTATCTTTTCTTCTACTTTTTTGTTTTTTCTTTTGCAGATATCCTACAAAAGACGAATGACGATCAATCACGGCGAGATTACCTTTATTTCTTAGCAGTTGGTTATACGAAATTGAAGGTAAGAAATTGAAATCTAATCTTGCCATTACTTTTGGCTGGACATAGAAAAGTCATGAATGCAGAGAGTCTTACAATTGTTCAGGGAGGTGACTTTCTGATGCTATCAGCCTAAGGAGTTGAACTCGACACACGGCACCTTTGGAAAGTATCTGAAAACTATGCCACGAGTTAGCCCAAGCCTTGTGAGTGAAATTGGCTAAATGGAACTTTTCAGCAACTGTTGGTGGTTGTACTTGTATGTAAATCACGTAGGGTTTGGGTGTACTGGCCTTGTTCGAAAAATTGATCACACCAAATTATGCTCTCTCTCTCTCTCTCTCTCTCAGAAACTGTAAATAAGGACTACTCAGGTGCCTGTAATGGGGTTTGGTTAACCACCCTGGCAGATGGGTATGCTCAGAAACAAGTCGTAGCTAGCCATTATTAAAGAATACATGTCAAATAAATTAAATCACAATTCCTCATCTCAAAAATACAAAATTATCAAAAGTGATATGAGCATGCCATGATAGCCAAATGTTGAAATAATCAGATGTTGGATATAAAAAGCTCCAATAATTCACCACTGATGTCTTTTGGGACAGTGGCATTGTGGATATAAGAGCTTGTTAAATGTCTTGTCATCTAGTGGCTGTAAGTTCAATCCCTGGATCAGGTTCAAACAAGAACTAGCATCACAGGGATGAACTAATGCAGTAATCAACAGATATCTCATATCAGTTAATGGAAACCTGAAGGTGACCAGAGTAAACTTGGTTGAAATGTTATCTATAATAATCAAGATGTGAATAAATTAAGTATATTGACAAGTCCTCATCTCAATGAAATGGCATAAAAAAAATATGTGGAAAACAAATAACATGTAAATTATTCTGCTTCTTATTCAACTGATTTTCATTTTGTTTCTTGTTATAAGTATGAAGTAAGATTTGGACATTTTTCAAAGTTGAGTTTTTTAAGATGTAAAATGTATCCTGCAATCAATTTTGTTTGGGTTATTTTTAGAGTTATATTTTAAATGTTTATTATTTCTTTGAAGGAATATGAAAATGCTTTGCAATATATCAAAATGGTACAAAGTCTGCAGCCAGAAAACCATCAAGCTCTAAGCATGGAAAAATATATAAAGAAAAAATTAACCCATGGTGAGTTGAAAATTTGATTTATAACTTCAGTTGTAAACATTTTTCACTTGTTTCTTTCAAATGCATCATTGGTAATGGGATGTACAGTTTAGTTCACATTAATTGGTTTTCAAGATTATTTTACAGACAAGAACTCACCTTATACTGAAGGGTAAACAGTGTTTATCTTAATTCCTGTTTGCACATAATTCTTAAATTCTTGGTGTAAGATTATTTTAGCCTTAGAAAACTTACTTTCTTGAACATAATTCAAATATGGATTCTCAGAATGTTCGCCTATCATCCAGTTCACACTCCTCTCTGTTTTTGTTTTTTTTCAACGGTAGAAGTTTATCCTTTGTTTCTTGTTTAGGATTGGGTTTCCAGTTTCTTTTAAAGTCTACTTCAACTCTGTACTTCTAACATCTCCACCTGAGCTCTGAAGTTTTATTCACTAATTATTATTTTTTTTATTCTTCTCTTCCAATAGGAGTAGACCTGTTTGCCTACTGATGAGATTACATAGACTTGGGTTTTCAGTTCCTTCTAATGTCTCTGAAATTTTATTTACTATTTATTTTTTGTTTTTCCTCAATAAGAGTAGATAGGTTCATCTATCACTTGGTTTGCACTCCTTCCTGGTCTTTTTGAATTGTAGTAGTGGTTTATCTCTTGTTTCTGATATATCCGATTCCTTCTAAAGTCTTCTCATTTTCTTTTGCTCCTAGTAGCCTCTTGGATCTGAATGGCATTATCGCCTTGGGTTGAATTGATTAAAAAAAATTCTTTGTTGTTATTGATACCGTCTAACCAATATTTCTGTTATTCAAAGAGGAAATAGTCACTGTCATGTAAGAACCAACTGGCAACCCTGACAATTTAGATCATAATTACCTGTATGCTTTCCTTTCTCATAAATTTTGGCCAATAGTTTTTTGGAAACTGATGGTATTTCAGATCTTAGTCTTGAAAATAAAAAGTAAATTTTGAATAACTAGATTGATGCATTAGTTAATATTTTACTTGTGAAATCTCATCATTTTGATGTTCTTGATATTTTATTTTTAAATAAAAGAAATAAATAAAGAAGATAGTTAAAAATAAATTCAAGTCAAGATGGAGTTTCATTTACAGAGAAGTGATGCTTTATTGAAAATGAAAATAATTTTTTTTTTTACTATCAGTAATATTAAATTCTTAAATGAAGTGTTGTTGCTAAGCAGTTTATGGGAAAAGCCAATCAAAAACATTTATTGATCAGTTTTAATAACTAAGTAAACATCTTATTTAATGCAAAGGTCTGTCAAAAAAATAATGCCTGTTCTTTAATAACAGAAGCACACAAATATCAAAATGAACAGTCTCCTTCCTTCTCGGTCATTATAGGTGGGTCAGTCAAACATTAATGCCTGTTCTTTAATTACACCAGATTTAATAGTAGAAGCACACAAAGCATTACCAAAATGAACACAAAAGTCTCCAGATTCTAAATCTAGTTGTGTCTTCATTCCCAATCATGGTATTCCAACTTTGAATGTCTTGAATTTTCTTGGCTATATGCAAATTACTTCTTTCATCAGTGGAGAACCACTCTGTTTCTTCAGGGGATGTGTCAGAACTATGGTCACCCATTTTTGCACAGATTTTTGAGTAGCCAAGAAACTGCACTAAACTGTAAGCACCACCATGACCTCACCTAAAGAGTTTTGCAATAGTATTCTCCTTGTTAGCTGTAATATGAGCATCAGCCCATTTGGCCATAACCTCATTGACAGCAGTTACTGTCGGATGACCATTAAGTCTACTGATTCATTTCCTTATTATGTTTCTATCCAGTCAAGCCTTTTCAGAAATATGTACTAACTTCCTGTGAATGTTTGCAGTATTTTCTCCTAAAAACAGAAATTCTATGATATCTCTACTTTTTACATGTCTGAAAGGACAGACAATTTGAAAGAGGATTATGGGTAGAAGAGAAAGTAACTCCACAAATTTTTCCCAAGATTCTAGATATTTTTTATAGCTAAAAACAGTCTAGGCATAAAATTAAACAGGCATTACTTTTTGACTACAATAAAATTCCAAAAGTGCACACATTGAGCAGTATTCAGAAAAATGTATCTTATCATAATAAATGAAAGGGATAAATCAATAAAAATAAAAGATATAATTTACTTTTCACCAATTTATCTTGTCCAATTGATCCTCTTATGAATCAACATTTTAAAGCTTTTCAGTTAACACCTAATGTCTGTTGAAGTGATAAGTTTTATTTAACACTGGGTTAGAATAGGGTTAAGTCATTTAGACATTTGTTGGAAACAATTTCCAGATTGTTTGGATTCTGCTTATTTTTAGTAAATTATGACATTTGTAATTTATATAGAATCTTGTCTCTCTCTCTCCAAACTTGATGTAAAAATAAGAAATTAATTGTTTTTGCTTTCTTTTATTTTGTAGAAGGCCTGATGGGTATGGCCATTATTGGAGGTGCTGCTTTGGCTGTGGGTGGCCTGGTGGGTCTTGGAGTAGCATTGGCAAAGAAATAGCTGTCCTTATTCTTGAGGCCAATAATCAGAGTTGGTCAGTGGATGTGACAGGAGTAGCATTTTTGAACGGTTCCATGTTCTACACAAATGGCACAGACGTAGAACAAACAACATATATGTTCTGTGCCTCAACCAAAGAAATCTGACAGCCCTCTTGCAACAACTCTTTCTCTACATACGACTTGTGAAAAATAACAAAGAGAACAGAAATCACTTGATGATCGATGGTTTTTTGTTTTTTTGTTTTTGGGGTTTTTATTATTTTGACTGGGAACCAAATGTTTATTAACTTAATGTTTTTCTAACCAGATCGACACATAATTACATATTTTTATTATCTTGTCTCTGAAACAAGAAGAAAAATGTGTCTGTGTTTAAACTTTTTATATTAAGAAATTTTCTACTAGCATTAATTTTTTTTTTTTTTTTTTAATTTTATTTAAGCAGTTTTCTGTTTTTTCATTTTTGGCTGTGATTGTTTGTTTGGTCTCAGTGTTGTTGTTTTTCATTCATAACATTTCCTTTCTAACAAAATTTCATTAGGCTTAGATGAAGAGAATTTTTCAGTAAACCATGTTGGTCTTTTAAAAGCAAAGCCTTAAAAAAAAAAAAAAAACCCACACACACACACATCAAAAGCTGGAAAATTCTCATTCATTGGCAGTTTGTAATCATTTTTTTTGTTTTGCTTACAAACTGGCTTTAAAGTGAGAACAATATTTTCATTAGTTTCGAAAAGTCAAATGATTTCACATTCCTTAAGAGAAATAAAAAATTTTTTTTAGTGTTAATCTGAAAAATGGAAAGAATAAATTGAACTGTCAACATTTGAGAGTGATTCATTATTTGATGAAAATAAAATTTTAACAAGTGAATATTTTCTTGTTCTCTATTCTTTATTGTAAAATAAGTCAAGTAAGAACAACTCCAGTCAACTTCTTTTTCCTGAATGCACAAAGTTTTTGGATCCATCGTTTTTTCTTTTCATTCACATCAACAAATAACTGGAATAAAAAAAAATAATAGATTTTAATGAGACTTAGCTCCCATGGAAAGTTAAGTGTAAAGAATTCCTGAATTAAATTTTTAAGTTGGGGAGTGTATGAGAACTTTGAACACAGCTTGTTGGTCAAAAATCTAGACGAAAAATAGTGAATCATTTCTATTTGGAGGTAAATAAGTTCCTGGGGGAGGACAGGATGATGTGTGAGAGACAACAGAGATAATTATGTAAATTTATGCTTCTCCAAAAAGTTGTCAAGATAAATGTTGACATGAAATGAAAAAAAATTGCTTGTTTTAGCAAAATAAACATACAGCAATAAAGTAACTTGTGGTGGGGGCTGGGTTTCCCGTGATCAGATAGCACCAACACAAAGGAGATCTATTTAAGCCATCAGAGCCTCCCACTTTTGCATTCTGTTACAAATACCCAAAACTTGACTGAATTTATAAATACTTACACTAGGATGTGCATATGTGTCAATATCAACGTGAGATGGAATTTTCTCTGAGAGGGAATCTGTATTGATTTTATCTTCAAGTTTGTTATTAGAGAGCATTCCAAATATTGCATCATCATGGCTTTTGTCTTCAGGCAATTCCTTCTGGTGGGACTTGAAAAAGAAACAACAAATACCAAACTTAAAGTTTTCTATTAATATTATCAAGATTAAAGGATGACATCAAAATAAAAAACATTCTTTTCACACTTGAATGTGATTCTTTATTTAATGCAGATGATTGAATTTAAAAACTCAATAATTTCTATCAAAAGTCCCATTTTCTTTTCGTCTTTTGAAAAGCATTTGAAACATGAAAATGTCAGGTTTGATTCCCAATTATTGGAAAGCAAAGAGTTTAGGACCAGAGTAAATATTAAGAATTAATAACAATGAAAATAATTGTTAGATATCTTATTTACACAATTATCTAGATTTTAAGGTTCACCCTGTACAAGGCCACTTGTAGAGGCAGCTTTTATGGATAAGAAGGAGGAGATAATGGTTAATCCTAGACTTGAACAGTTTAAGATTGTAGTGATCAGGGAAACATCCTCTTAGGAGTCAGTTCCACAGAGCAGTGATTCAAGGGAAGAAGATGTTTCAGTGAAACTGACTTTATGGAACATGGAGGGGGGGATGTGGGTGTTTTGCTACAATATAAATGGCATGGTGAGTCCTATCCATCCATGAAATTTAAACCTGGCGGAACCAAGGAATGTAGTTCGTCTGAGCACTTTACATTGGTAGTAGCGATAGAGCAGTGAAAGACTTGCCACATCCCACCTGCAAGAGAGCGGTTGAAGGAAGGAAATTGTCACCCAAAAGAACTTGGAGACAATTTTGAACTCTATTGAGGCTGGGCAGCTCCTGCCAAAATATGACAACAGTATTCTATTTTTGGGCTGATCTGGCTCTTTTAAAGGTAGATGCATGAGAGGTTAGGTTCTTAATGGAGCAGCACAGGGAGTTGACCATTTTTACAGTGCAAGTAACAGTTCTTACTCTCTACAAAACATACTGACTTTTCTCTCACAAGTTACCTTACTTTCCATAGATCCATTAATAATTCCACCAGGAGCAGAAAAGGTTACACTACTTAATAAGATTTCAAAGTACTTACTACATCTAGTAGTTAGCCACATTCAGAAGATTGAAAAAAAGATTAACAAAGAAGAATATATTTCTTAAAAATGTAGGTTATTATAATCATTAATGTAGAGGCCTTTTTAAACTGACCAGAAGTTAATCTAAAAGTAGATCTTTGAGAAAAGTCATTAACATGTACAACATTTTCCTTTGGATACTTGTTTTTAATATGTTAATGTCAGGTTTAACCATAATCAAAAAAGATCTGATATGGTAGACTATATCTGGAGAGAGAATGGCATAGAGCTTGTTCTTTCTGGGATTTGGTCCAGATAATTGATAGGAAACAAAGCTGGAGCATAAGAAAATTGAAAGAAGCAACATATATCAACACATTGAAGATTTTTTTTGTTTTTAATTATGAGTAAAGTGGTTGTTGGGCAACTGCTTCACTAAATATAAATTTGGAATTGCTTGGCTACTTGGCTGACCTATCAGTGTTGAAAAGGAGTTGGTTAATTCTTGGCAGATTAATAACAATTTTTTTCCTCCTTAGAAGAAATAAATTTTCCCTTACAAAATACAACTGATGTGGGGTGATGTATGGATTGGCAGAAAAAAAGTTCAATTGTATAGAAAAATATTTTTTCTCTATTTTATACTATTTATATATAAAAAAAATAAATGGGCTGTAGAATTTGTGGCTGAAAATAAAAAGATCTAACCTGTTTGGCACGTCCAGGCAGGGACCCCGACTGAAAAGCTGACTGTGTGAAGGCAGCACTCTCTATACTCTCAACCTTCTCAGCAAAATTTGGCTGTTCTTTGATTGTCCGCTGCTCCAGAGTCAAGTTGGATTGCTCCTGCATTTTGCGGAGTTGTTCATCAGCTGCAGCTTTTAGAAAAAGAAAGAAAGAAAGAAAAAAAACAATACAATAATCTCATGATTAAGTTGATATTTTCTTCATCAAATTATTTGTCATCTTGCAGAAAAGACTAATAGTGTTTAATGGGTATAAGCAGGAGTTTAAGGATTTTAACATTTTTATGAGTGGATAGTTTGCATATACTGAATTATTCATTTTAAAGCCACTCTCATAATGCATGCTTTATGCTGTCAAAAAGAAAGAATTTCAACTGTATTTAAATGGTCAAGACCTCCATTTGAGAAGGTACAAATTCTTATTCATAATTGGTAGAACTTAATTATTACCAGAGATTTGTTTTATTTTCTCCATTATATTTAAAGTCTATAGACAAATATGAAAATGTTTATATATGAAACTTTTAAAAAAATGCAATTAAAAACTATGTTTAGTATTCACCATATTTTGAAGAAAGAATTCATGAAATTCTCAAAGAACCATAAATGAAATTTCTAATATATCCACATATACTGATGGTGGCTTAAGACCTTTTTACAATAAAAATGAAAAAAGTGAAAGTTGAGTTGACAAATAGTTGTGAAGTGCACACAAAAGAACATAGAATTCTGAATCTGTGAGAAAAAATATCCAGATTAATTTAAAGATTTAAAATAAATAAAAATAAAAAAAATCATAAGAACAATGAATAGAAAAAAACCTCTGGTTTAATGTAATTAAGAATAATGTAAGTTTTCTCAAAATATAAGACTGCAAAGTTGATTCTTAAAAAAAAAAAGAGTAGATATTCAGAAAAATTACTCAACACTAAAATAGTTTATTTCATGCCAGAAATGCTTTAAAAGCCCAGGCACAAATCTTAAACTGCTGAAATTGTTCTTACCTGCAGCTTGCAATGCCATTTTCAGTCGAATTTTGGCTTGCTCACTGGGTTCCTGTAAAAAAAAAAAACAAACAAAAATCACACCGATAAGTTGTGACTGATATTCTTATTTAGTTACAAGGTTGAACAAATGACTTCAAATCATTTGGATATTTTTTTGTCATGCAAATAGAATGCATGTTACTATTAATGTAAAAAAACAAAAGAAAAGCCAGATTGCTAAATCGTGACTGATATTCCTAATTATTGATCGATTTGTTTTTTTATGGCTTATTAACCAAAAAAATATGTTTCGTCTTTAAATAAACGGAAATGTATTTTTGGGATTGTAAGAATAATTTTTCTTTTCTTTTTGTGAGTGAATACTGCATTAACAGTTTTGGGAGATAATGATATTCAGATACAAGTCTTACTACTTAACCAAAGGTTATTTGCACGTAAGTAAATATAGCAAACTTGACTGGAATTTGAACCCGGCTCTCTGATTTCTTATTCTGAGCCATTATCCATTACACCACCCACACACTCAAGCTTATAGCCCCTGGTATTCCCAAGTGGTCACTCATCTAGGTACTGACCATGCTCGATGTTGCTTAACTTTGGTGATCGGACAGGAACCAATGTTTCAATGTGATATGGCCGTAAGCTTATTCTGAATTAGTTAAAAGGTTAAAGAAACGACTTTGCACATCTTTCGGTTATGTTTTGTAATGCAAGTGGAGTGCATGTTACTATTAATGTACATTTCCATTTCCTTTGAAAGACATTGTTAAAGATGTCAGCCAAGATGATTTGATTAGTACTTTACTTTTATTTTTTGTTGGGAATATTCCAGCATTAAACAAAGCCTATCATGGATTATAAGTCAATCAAGGTAAAAGTTAAGAGACACTGCTGGCAGGGTGGAAGATCAGAAGTGATGCAGTCACACAAATAAATGAGGGTTGGGTTGTCTGTATTTTTTCTTTCACTACTTTTCAACACTAGCATAAAAAATGAATAGACACCAAAACATTTGATTCAGGTTTAAATTCAAGTATTCAATTTTTTCAGCATATGATAATTTAGTTTGTAAGCATAAAAGCATACTGACCTGAATGGACACGTGCAAAAATTTAAGAAGGTTGCTAGCAAGGTTCCTGTCAAAAATGAGTGGATTACTTATGAATGGTGAATTGGCACTTTTACCTCAGATGAGGTACAGTCCTGGCTGAAGTATTAACCTATGAGAAAGGTTTCTGCAAGTGCAGCAAATAATAATAAAAGTGTGTAACTCTGGGTGGAAGCTATGTGGAGAAGGATTAATCTATGTGCCAATTTTCATGATTCTCTATCAACTGGAAAAAGGCTTTACCACCTTCATAACAACATGAACAGACCCATGATATTCAAATCTGAAGAAAGAACAACAATGGCCAAGATGAAGAGGAACAAAGCAAAACTAGAATGAGGTTATAGATGGATTCTGACAAGAAAAATTGTCTGGCACGGCACAGTGAACTAATTTTCATATCAATTGATTCAATATAATCACTCCAATTTATGTCAGTGGTAAACATTTACCCAAGAAGGCACAAAGTATTGTGCTCCTGGAATTTGGTTTGGTTTGTTTAATGGCATATCAACTCCTTATGGGTCATTTAATGCTGAAATTTAATTTTCTTGGGGGCTTGGGTAATTTTTTTTATTATTAAAATCTACTGATGTAAATTTTTATTATAAAAATGTATTTTTATACTTTTATAATGTTTTGGCCCCGGTTTGGGGGTTCATTATTTACAGCTAGGACCCTAACAGGTGCTAACACCCTGGGTTAGGCTGGACTTGGGAACAACAGCAATTAAGACCTGGAGTTTAGCATCAGCCGTGCTGATGGCAGGCAAAAAAGGTTAAATGAAGCAGTTTTGTTTTGGAGTGATTAAATGAAATTTAATTAATGAAATGGAGGCATTAAAATTGACAAGCCATTCCTTGTCCAAGTTAACCACGGATTGGAGGTCCTTTTCAAGAGCAGTTGCCAGTTTTACTTTGTCAGATCTGTCAAATTTGCTCCTAAGATGGGAGTAAATATTTGTGTATTTTTTTTAATCATTTCATCCCAAGCAAGGAAATAATGCCACTAGGTTGCAGGGAGTGAAAGAGAATGAGAAGATTTTAGTGAGGAGATGTGAGGAAAAAGGACGATAAAAAGAACAGAATTTAGGAAGGCAGAAGATGGTGATTGACATTGCATTTAAATTTTTGAAGATTGTAAGTGGAAGGGAAGCAAGAAATTGGAAGGGAGTTTCATAAGTGAGACGGTGAAGAAAAGAAACTTTTAGAAAAGAAAAAATGGTTGCATCCAACTAGTTCAAAAGTAAAATGATGAGACGTAGTTACCAATCTATTAGCATGCTTACATTTATGCAGTCAAGGCACCAAAGAGGAAAGCTCATCAGAATAACTGCCATGAAGAAAAAACAGGGAAGCCATATCATGTTGGTGAGAAAGTGACTGAAGTCGAGATGTTAGGTAAGGATCAATTACATTACAGATTCTTCTTTGAATTTTGTCAAGAATCTCAAGAACCAGACCAGATATGGCAGCAGTATTCAATGTATAGATGAATGGTAGCTGTTAACACATTGGCAGTAGACTTGGAGAAATGGAAGCCATATTGTTTATCCAAAAGGAGACCATGTGAAGTAAGATGTTTAACCAATTCGGCATTGAGAGACAAATAGCACAATAATCTGAGGGATCAGAAGGTTCTCCAGAGTTCTTAAAAACAGGAACTACAGAGGAGGGCATCCAACAAGCTGGAAAGTAAGAAGCAGCCAGGCATTTATTCTAAAGTTTGGAGAAAACAGGAGCTAGTTCAGGAGCACACTTCTTTAGGACAATTACAGAGACACTGTCGAATGGCTTTTATACAAAATAGAGAAGTATGAGGATGTTTTCTTCCTGCAGTTATTTAATTGGTACAGCATTACAGAATTAAAGGAACTACCAAATTTTATTATCAGTAGACAGAAAGTTAAGAGCATGTACAAAGCAAATGATGTGCTGTTGAACTAAAGAAACTATTAGACAAGATAGTCAATGAAATCAACAATATAAAAAATAAACATTAGTTATAAAAAGATGCAATTTTGTGAGCAAAATGGACAGGCCAAGATGTAAATTATGCAATGGGGTTGTCAAAATTAATTGAGTGTTGAAATCAATTATACGGGTAATCACAGATGATGAGAAGTGTGACAGAAATTTTAATAAGCATAGGCAAAGATACTTTTAAAAAGGGGTTGTTAAATAACATTAGAAAGGAAGGAAAGCGTGCTGCATTGCTACATAATATCTATCTTTCAATATGGCAGTGAATGTAGGACTATCTCATCACAACTAAAAAAACAAATGTTGAGAAAACCCTAAACAGAGCCAGTGTCAAATGAGGAAGATTTAAGAATAAGAAATGCAAAGAAACTTGCTAACAATCATAGAGATCAGAAAGAGACAGCCTAAAAATTTAGTATATTTAATGAAAAAAGAAGGCTTTAAGAATTTAACACACTCAGGACATATTAAAGACAAGAGAAGCAGAGAAAAAGCAACGAGAGGCCCACTTGACAAGTTTGAGCAAATTGGATGAAAGAACAAGTATCATCAAGACACAGGGATCATTGAAGACAACAAAAAACAGAAAGTTGTGGAGAACCATTTTTGTTCCTACTTTGAAGAGACATGATACTTAAAGAGTGATTATTATTCATTCATTTTTGTCTTTTATCATTATGTTAAAGAGTTTAGTTCTAAACAATTCACCAAATATTACAAACACCTGGATGGCTGGAGAAAGAACCAGTGGTCAGTATTTCTGATGGATTTGTGCATTTCCTTTTTATTTTCTTCTTTTCAAAATAAATTTAAAAAATAAATTTTCTTACCATCTCAGCAAAACCTGGAATTTTTGCACAAAGGTCACTAAAAAAAACAAACACAACAAACCTTTATATCAAATTCAATTATTTTTTCAAAATATTACTGAATATGAAATTGTTGGTTTGATAAATAATTTTATTGAATTCTAAGAAGCCTCAATGTTCCTGAAAAACTTCTAGAACATTAAAAGAAATTAATTGCATTATGAAAGTTATTAAAAAAGCACTTCCATAATGCAGGCAACATAAAACTTTGAAGACCTCATTTTAGTTGCTTTAGATGGATTCTTGTCATTATTCCATGAGGAATTCAGATGAGTATCCTCATTCTTGTCGTTTTTACCGTAATACTTTGGCTGAATTTTTGAAAAATGAAATGATCATTTTAGATATTATTTGATTTTGTCAATATCAGACAGATAATATTACAATTTTTTTTTGTTTCTGTGACTTACCACAAATATTTAAATTGGATTATGAAGTTATCTTTTTAAAATCTAAATTTTAAGAAATGATTAACAACTGACTTATTTCATTTGCTGGGAATCCAATTATTTAAATTCATTTTTTAAAAGGGACTGAAGATTAATGTATTTTCAATTTGGGATTTAATATCTTGTAAGATGCACTAAAAAGTATTATCCAAATATCATACAGCACCTAATGCACTGGAAGAAAAAGCTTAACAAGAGTTGTGATGTTTAAAATGCACCTTGTTTAGCAAAATATTTTGTTTATTTGGGCTTTTTTCTCACTCGACTGCAGGAGTCAGTCATAGATTTGTCATAGAAAGCCATGTGCTTTGCTTTACTCTGCTATGCTGACCTAAGACATATTGTCAGGGCTTTGAATTCAGAGTTATCCCAGATTTTGCCTTATCAAGGCAGGAGTGTCCAGTCTGCTCTAGTATTTTATCCATAACTGGGTTCATGTTTTACCCAAGGACATTAGTACAACATCAATACAACAGCCTTAGCTGAAATTTGAACCTGTCCTGCTGATTCCATTTCCTACACTAATAAACTAACTAGAAAACATGGCCCTCATTTAAATGTAAATCCAACTATTAACTTTCCCTTTTATTATAACTTCCTTTTGTAAGGTTATTGTTATAAAACATACTCATATTTGGTATAAAATAATTTGTTAAAGTATTCTCTACACATAGTGCTATTGCCATAAACCTGCAGTATGAAGACTGAATCCAATATGACTACTACTAACCTCATACCATGGAACTCTATAGTATTGGAGGAGTTCATAGTCACCGGGGGGGGGGTGTACTCTTTACTCCACAACACCTTTGAAAAAACTTTTTCTTTTCTGGTGATAAGAATAAGAGAAAAAAAAAAATTTCATATCTGCTTGCCTGTTTGACAAGGGCATTTTTTAGACAACTGTTCCCAATGCAACACATTCTGCCTTTAGTGATTGGCTTTCCAAAAGGGTTTTATTGTTTAAAAAAGTGAATGAGTTAAATTTACTCACTCTTTTTTGTTTTCTTTAATTTCTTGCTTAATTTCAGGACTCTCAGATTTCTTGGAATGATAACTGCTCTTCTCATACCTGCAAAAAATAACAGCTTTCATTATGCATTTGTATTTAACTACAAATTATTTAAATCACGAGTTAACATAAGCCAGTCTCTTAAAAGGGAAGTCACAACTGGACACAAGCAATTTTAAAAATAAATTATAGAGCAAAAAACTTTGCTTTCCTCTGGATTTTTACAGTTTTTTATTCAAAAATGTAAATATATTGTAATATATTTCATGAGAGACCTTGAGGAGTGGCTGACCAAGATCAACAAATCAGGATTGCCAGGACATTTCAAAGCATGGCTTTTCCAACACACAGTACTGCCCTGGATATTGTGGCCATTGCTCCTCTATGATTTTCTGATTACCACTGTGGAAACGTGAGAAAGAGCAATTAGTAATTGGTTGAGAAGGTGGCTGGGTTTGCTGAGATGCTTAAGTGATGCGGCCGTCTATGGTAACAGCAATATATTGTGCCTCCTCTTTAGTAACCATGTGGAAGAGTTCAAGGTCATGAGAACAAGAGAACGGTTGCTGTATACAGTATCCAGAGATTCAAAAGTGGCAGCAGCAGGGATTCAGACAAGATCTGGCAGTAAATGGAGCACTGAAGAAGAGTTGTGAGTGGTGGAGGAAAGACTTCGGCATGAAGCTATAATGGAGTCACTAGCTAAAGGAAAAGTGGGGTTGAGTTTTTTCCCCAGTCCCTAAACCAACAATGCCAAAGGCAAAGAAAGATGCACACTCGTCCAAGATGAATCTGTGTGGATGCAGTTGAAGCTCAATAGTGTGAAATGGTCAGTCTAAGTTATCAGGGAGCCTGGATGAAATAGGAGAACACTGAATGAAAAAGAATTACCTGGTCAGAGTACTAGCGGTCAGACTTCAGTGAGGTTCAATTTCTTATCAAATCAGTGTATGATGTCCTGGTGAGCCCAACTAACCTGTAGATATGGGGAAAGAGTGAGACCCCTTAATGCCAACTATGTGGAAGGGAATGATCTTTACAGCACATCCTTAGTAGTTGTCCCAAAGCTTTGGGTGAGGGTCGGTACTGTTGGCACCACAACCAGGCCCTTAAAGCAATTGCAAATGTGATGACTAAAATAATAAGGGCTAGTAAGCATCAACCAGGAAGGAAGTTGAATCAGATTAATTTTGTCAAAGCTGAAGCTAAGAGAGAGAGAACAAGCATGTTATCTTCCACAGAAGGATAATTGGCAGTTGATAGTGAATGTAAAGGCCCAGCTAAAGTTCCCCAGACACATAGCTGTAACATCACTCAGACCAGACCTGATAATGCAATCTGACAACATGAAACAGTGCATTATTTGGGAACTCTGTCATAGGAGGAATCCATTAATTACACTGGCAAACCAGAGAAAGATGTCCAAATACCAAGAACTGGTTGAACATTGCCAGTGGAATTCATGGAAAATATACTATGACCCAATAGAAGTTGGTTGCAGGGGTTTTCAGGGGTATTCAATTGTAGGGAAAAAAGTGGGGGATGAAAAAGAAAAGGGAAAAAGAGAAAAAAATTTCAAATAAAAAGTATGAGTTAATTTTGCTGTAGCTGGTTTGTGGACCAGTTAACCCTGGTTTCATAGAAGTTAATGTAAATGGGGGATAAATAAATATATGCATGTGTGCCGGTGCATGTATGAATATATATGCATATGTGTGAATGTACATGCATGTTTAGACTAAAATAAAATTTTTATGGAATTTTGTTTGGTTAAGGGCATAAAGTGAATGTAAGCTTAAAGATTTATCTGATAGTAAAAGTAGCAAATTTTTTAGAAACAATTTTCTGCTTTTACAAGTGGTAAGTCAGATTAATTTTTGGTGAAGCATAGGTGCTAGTTTACGTATGAGATATTTTTTTGTTGGGTACGTATGTAGGTTTAGTTAATGGGTTAGTAATGTTATAGAATTAGTAACTTAAAATGAATGAAACATTTGGATTAAACTATACAAGAAAGAGACCAGCTTACTGAGTTAGGAATCCAGGGGAGATTAACTTGAATCAAAACTGGAGAAAGTAAAAAACACCAATATATAGAAGGTGGTGGTGGTGGTGGTGGTGAAAAGCCTTTTTTATTTATTGGCTGACATTGACTGATGGATTTCAATAATAAGAATGGTTGGACTCTTGGTTATGTTGCTTTTATAATTTTGCAATGTCGACACTTTCAAGGAGATGGCCTGAGTCAGGTCAGGGTTGCTGTTTGAGCCGATATGATACAAAACCCGAAAATCAGTGATGAGTACAGTGCATTACTGAAGACCACCCTTGATGCATCAAAAATGTATTATGCAACTAAATATTCTGGTATTAACAGTGGCAGCTGGGAACAGATCTGGTGATGATAGGAGAGACAATTGGCAGCCTCTGCAGGACGGGTTAACTATACCAACTTTGCATGCTCCGTGAGAAGCAACCCCAAAATTTCTACAACATACCTAAATGCATCATACTCCCGGGGGATTCCTAGAGGGAAGGGGGGGCTGGCAGAAGAGATCCCCAATAGGATGGATTTATTGGAAATGCCCAATTGACAATTCAGGGCATGAAACCCTGAAAGAAGATAAAGTGCCCCCTAGCGAACAAGGGGGCCTGGCAAGATTTTGACACTGACATTTGTGAAATACTCCAGTTAGTTACAAAGGGAGATGTGGACAGATGACTAAAGTTCATGACAACAATAATCACTAGCATGGTGTCAAAGAGATTTGGTTGCATCGAGCCCCATCAGCCAACTGTAGGGCGAATAGAATTAAAGAAAGAAATAAGACTGGAGAAAGTAAAAAAACTGTAGTATATAGGAGTGGAGGGGCGCGAAAAACCTTTTTTCATTGGCTGATGCTGACTGGCGGTCAGACTCTTGGTTATAGCGCTTTTATGATGTTGCAATGTCGAGGTGCATAGCACGATGCTTTTAAGGAGGCGGCCTGACACATTCACTCTGGTTGGGGTTGCTGTTTGAGTAGATATGATGCAAAGCCCAAAATCGGCGATAAGGACAATGCATCATTAAAGACCACCCTTGATGCATCAAAAATGTATTATGCAACAATTTGACAGGACTGAAAATCAACAAAGTACAAATGGAGAGAGACTGGCTCAAAAGTTATCTCTGTTTCTAATTCAGAAATTAACATGTCTTAAATACATTTTTTAATTTAAAGGTTAAAATAAAAATTATTTAAATATAAAGTGAATAAATGATAATTATTAAAATAAATAAGTCTAAAATATTTAATATTTAGAATAAAATTTAGAGAATTTCCTACATTCCATGTCATTTGTGAAATGAACTTCAACATAAACAAATTGAGAGAATTGCCCAATTTGACATTTTTTCTTCTAAAACTTTTTTAAAATTGTTTTTTGAGATTTTCTAACTTTTTAAAAAAATATTTTTCTGTTAAATATTTACCAGATGTTTTACACCTCTGAAAAAGCAAAACAAAAACCACTTATATTAAAAAGGAAAGAAATGTTGATAATAAAAACTTTTGATCACCCTGGAACAGTGGTTCCCAAACAGTGCAGCACACCTCATAGGTTTAACAGAAGAGGATAGCAGGTGAGGTGGAATGACTGAAAGTCAATCAAAGATTTAGAAACAGTTTCAAAAAATTCATATGCCAAAAATAAATATGGTTTCAAAAATATTATTATGGATTACTTGTAATTGCATGCATGAGTCCCAGTATAAATAGTTATAAATGATTATTGATCGATTTTATCATTATGATATTTTTGCATTATATCAAGTATTAAGAATATAGTAACTAGGGTCTGCAAATTAGATCATCTGTAAGAGAGTAGACTGGACTTTCTAGCCTTAGATTAGAGCAAGTCTTGAAGGATAACTTGGAATTCCAAATTGTGGAGAAGGCATAGTAAACCATTCCACTCTCCTTCCCAAGAAAGGCATAGCTGTTCAGAGATAATAAAGAATCTGCAGAGAATCATGATCACTTATGTCTAGAATGGACATGGGATTTTAAAAGAACTAGTAGTCAAGTCTTAACTTATATTTTAAGCATTGTTTTTCATCTAATTGTTGATAAATCAACAATAAAATGAAGAAAAATAAGAAATTGGTATTATAATGTATTTGCAAATCAGAGATACCAGAATTAAACAAGTGCAGAAATATCTGGGAAGTGTTTTAACGGAGGATGGAAAGTGCGACACTGAAATCCGAAGGTGTATTGGGATAGCCAAAAATGCAGTCCAAAAGCTAAGCAGCGTATTGAAATAGAAAAATTTCACTAGAGACAAGGAAAAGAGTATTACTAAAATGTAATATGATATTTGTCCTTCTGTATAGCAGTGAGTGTTGGACGATCTCCTCAAAGATGAAGAGGAGACTTGAAGCAACAGAAATGTGGTTCTACAGAAGGATGCTGAGGATATCATGGACTGAACATGTGAGCAACAACAAAGTTTTAGAGAAAAAGGAAACAAAAAGAAAACTTATACTTAACATCAGGAAGAGACAGTTGAGGTTTCTGGGGCACATAATGAAGAAGGAGGGCTTGGAGGATCTGATATGCACAGTACAGTTGAAGACAAGAGAAACAGAGGAAAGTAATGTATAACATACTTAGTGAGCTTGAGTAAATGGATGACAGAACAGGGTTTGGGAAAAATAACAGAAAGATAAAGAACTACAAGAGACAGGAAGTTGTGGAGAGCCATTATCACCTACGTCCTGAAGGGACGTGGCACGTAAAGAAGGAAAAGAATGAATTAATACAAAATTCAAAGGTAATCACTTGAAATGAGTTGATGCAGAAGTAATAAAAAGACAAACACCCTTATTTTTAAATCTGTAAAACAGCACCAATAATTTTGAGTTCTTACTAACTGAAAGAGAAACATTTAAAATTCTAAATGCTGACCTTTTTATTCTTCGTGATTTTCTGTCCAAAGATGACGAACGTGATCGACCTCGGCTTCTTGACCTGTGGCCCCGAGACCTGGACCTTGATCGCTTTGACCCACGAGATCTGGACCTCGATCGCCTGGACCCACGAGACCTGGACCTCGATCGCCTGGACCCCCGAGATCTGGACCTAGATCGTCTGGATCCGCGAGACCTGGACCTTGATCGCTTGGATCTCCAATCCAACTTTGATGAACTGGAGTGCCTGTCCTGACTTCTTGACCTTTGATACCTATCACGGTCTCTTTCTTTCGACCTGTCTCGATCTCGTGATTTCTCCCATTCTCGGTCACGGTAGCGGTCATAGTCTCTCTCTCTGGATCGAGACTTTGATCTTGATCTTCGACTAGAGTGATCCCTTGACCGGCTTCGTTGGCTGCTTGTGTGAGAAGTGGAAGATGGGCTTTGCGATTTACGTTTGTGCTTCTTGCGGCTTTTTGATTTTTTGTGGTAGTGGCTGTCATAAGATGAGGTGCTGTCAGCAGATCTGCAAAGGAATCAAAATCATCAGACAATCTCAGTATTGCTAAAAGATCATACTATTAAAAATGTCACAAGTCTGTATATATTTGCCCATGGAAAAGCTTATAGAAATGTGGGAAGGATACAAAAGGAAACCTGGACCATATTGGCATGGAAGGGCTATCCATGTATCTCTGTCCCTTTAACCAGCAAAACATGAAAAATGGTGCCAAAAAGAGGCTGATACCAGAAGTAGATTTGATGATATGTCAGTACTTGTTGGGATGGAATCAGTCTTTTTTTAAAATTATATTTGAGTCTGTAAGCATTTACTTGGTTCAAGAATGAATAAATATTGGTTGTTTACATTTGAGTCTATAAGTATTTATTTGGTTTGGGAATAAGTAAATATTAGCTGTTTCTATTTGAATCTATAAGCCTTTACTTGATAGGCAGTCCATATTTGGTGGTGTGGTGGGCAGATCTTACCCCTCTGTAGGGGTTGTAGTTGGCATATTTTATACATTACTGACAAGGCAGGACATGCACTTTTGACCCTGTGTGTGTGTGTGTTTTAACCTTAAAATTTGGGTAGAAAATATATGCAGGAATTAAAGGACAACTCATCAATGCAAATGGGTTTTTCATTGATTTTTGCTTTATTGTCATTTTATTCATAACAATGAGATTTCATTTGGTATCTGCCAAATCGTTATCTTTGTATGTTCCTTCTTTCTAGAAACAGAATTTGTTTTTCTAAATTATAAAATGATTGATAAGTTTAAAAATCAACATTTAAAAATGTCAACATTTTATTTTATGATGATCATTAATGCTGCAATAGTTATTTTTTTCTTTTTCAGTTCCTATGATGCAATTTCAACAGGAAATATTAAACAATAGCAAACAAAACTTTTTACAAGGATTTTAATGACATGCTTCATTCAACAATGTTGAATTTCAGGGATGAATCATTGGAGAAGAAAAGGAAAATAAATAGCCAATCTAATACTTGCACAAAAAAATAAATAAAAAGAATTACTGATTTTAATTCTTGATGTAGAGAATCGAGTGACTGATGGATTTGCTTTTTATGGCTTATTAACCCTTTGTTGGTTATTTAAAGCCAAAACATATTCTGGATTGGAAGAATAATCATTCTTATTTTTTAGCAAGTGAATATTGTGTTAAAATCTTTTTTAGAATAACAATGATTGTTCCAGATATAATTCCTACTCTTTAGCCCATAGAAACAGGGAAGGAGATGGATTCATACCTTTCCCAAGGATATTTGTATGGTATGTAAGTGAATGTAATGAAACCAACTGGAATTTGAACTCAGCTCTCCAGTTTCTCATTCAGACATGTTATCCATTACGCCACCCACACATAATTTGATGTAGAGAAATCATGGAGAAAATGCTAACAAGGAAATAACTTGATAAAAGAAACAATTTATAATCTGTTTGAGAATAATGCACAAATTAAAAGACTTGGCCAATTCTGGCCATAAATTACATTTGCAGAAGAAGCACAGAGGATCAAACTGAATAGTAATAAAACTTCTCATTGTATATTGTTAGAGTTAAGTGAGAGAGGAGGAGATTCACATTAACCAACCATTTTGAGTTTTGATGGCCATCATGCAGCTATAAAAAAAAAGTACATCCAAATGAAGAAAAAAGAATAAAGCAAAAAACCTATCATTATTTAAAAATAAAAATTTCCAATCACTGTTCAAAGTAAATTTCCTTGGAAATACACCAAATAATCCTATTAAAATTGTGCATGTCCTTTCCTGTTAGTTTGCAAGTTGTTATGCCCTGCCAATCCCTCATAAATAATGAACTATTCCACATTTAGATCATGTGGAATGAGGGGAAAAAGACATTACCTGGTTTCAGTGAGAAAATGAAAAAAAGAAGAAAGAAGGAAGAGTAGAGAGAGAGAATCAGATTAAGCTGATAAGAACGGATACTATATTTTGATTTCAGCCAGAAGGCCGAGAAGTGAGGGTGACTGCAAAATGAAATTTTTCAGATGCACAGTATCAAACGATAGAAACCAAGTAAGGCAATCACCAAAACAACTGTTACTATAAATAAAATAACATAGTCTGCTGGATTATTTTTAAATTATTATTAAGAGAAATGTTTGTAATGGAAATTTGGCTAGAAAGAAGGGAAGACAGAAGTGTTTAACATCTGTTAATACCTCATAATGAAAAATTCCGTTTTGATTGTGTAGAAAAACAAGACATGAAAGAAGGGAAGATAGACATGTTTAAAGTCGGTTTCAATGAAATGGAAAAAAAAAAGATCAATTTCAAATCTTTTCATTTGTACACACTTCTTAAAATAACTACTATCATTCATATTTATCATTGTAAATGATAAATTACAATATTTTAGTAAAGTTGTTAAGCTCAAATATTTAACAATGCGAGATGGGAATTTCTATGAATATCTTGTTGTAGAACTCACCATGTGCTTATTCAGTCTTTAACTTAAGAATTAAGATTCATCGGAATATTAAAATAGGAAAACCATTAAATTTTCATGGGTTTTTCTAGTCTGATTAATTTGTCATTTGTTTATGTTTCTGGTTTTTAAAAAGAACTAAATCCCTCACCCCCATCCTAACTGCCACTTACCTTGAACGTGAACGATGTTTTTTCTTCTTCTTATGTTTTTTTCTGTCATCATCACTGTCTGAATATCGGGCCATGGTTAACTGGGAGAGGACAGAACATCAAGATATTTAGAGACAGGTTTTAAATTCATAGTCCTTAACCAAAAAAAAAAAAAAAAAAAGATTTAACAGTCTACTACTCTTAAACTCTCAGTTGAATTTGGTAGCCAGGATTTCAAAATAAATAAGTGCTTTTACCATTAATAACTGATATATAAAATTGTTATATATATTAAATGCATGCATATTATGGCAGTGCTTAGTGTAAGTAAAATTATAAAGGTTAATTAATATAAAACATAAAAAGTTTGCAATTCATTGTAGATAGGTTACTTAATGCACTATTGAATTCAATAATGAAGTAAATGGCTTTTAATATTCTCAGATCAAATGCTTTTCGAACCCTGTCTACAATAAAAATGACACAATGTCTAGATCAACCTATACAAAGCTCATGTTTTTGCTCAACTACTTTCAACCATCTCAGTCATTATCAAGAACTGGATGTTGTCAGTATGGTAGACAAGATTTTGTAGGCATTTTTTAATGCTACAATTCAAATATACATGTATCAGAAAAGTGACATTTGTGTAAAATGGCTTCATAGAATTTGACTGCACCAGCAAAGAATGCACCGAACATTTTATACATATTATTCTGAACACATATTAAAATATATATATATATATATATATAATAACTGTTTGCTCATTTCCAAGTACACATGTCTGTTAAGGTAATCTCTTTTTGCAAACATTCATTCAGGTATATTTGTGTTTGTTCAACTTATGGTTTATATTGCAGCTATATTGAGAAGACATGAGTTACAGTTTCTGGGAGAGAGTGTATAATCTGGCATGATGAACAGTTTGAACAAGGTCAGTATACTAAAACTCTCGGTCATGATGACTAGTGACTTTGTGTGAGCATAACCATCACTGGCATATGAACAGTTTCATCCACCAAATTCACTCACTTTGGGTTAACTGGTGACATGGATTTCAAGGACTACTCAATGCTGATGCATGCTGGGATTATCACCTTCAGGTTGATTTTTTTTTCAAGGTCATTTCCTCGACAAATTGACCATGGGAAGATTCAAATTTGGGTCACATGATCAGGATGTTAATATTTTAACCACTCAGCAATGCACTCATATATGTGTGCATGAAAACTTTCAGATATAAATAAAATATATCTGTAAAGACAATATAAATAAAAGACAAAAGGAAAACTTTTCTTAACCAAGGTGTTTTTGTCCACCCCCGAGGAACTTTATCAAGGTAAAAAGTTGAGATTTTATTTTGTAACTTGTATTTACACACAAAAGTAAAACGGTGGAGAAATAGCTTTAAGCTTTAAAATTGTGTCTAAATACAAATTAAAAAATAAAAATTTCATTTACCTTCATAAAGTTCTTCTGGAGACAAAAGAATTTTTCCTTTTGTCTGGTATTCATGTTCAGTACATAAAAGACAAAAGGAAAACTGTACCAACAGATTACACACACACACACACACACACACACATATATCGTATTACTATATAAAACTCTGTGAACTTTGTATTTTGTGTGTTTGCCAGAAGTCATATATAGAGAGTCGGGAAAAGAGAGATGTAAATTTATTATCATGTAGGAAGAGGAGGATGGAGCCAATTTTCTTATGAGAAAGTGTATGAAACACGAAATCAGGCCCCTAACAGAATATGCACTGCTGTCAGCAAGGTCAACACCACTCCTGCTTGTGAACTTCACGATCTCAAGCTAAAAGCGGCAGCACTGACAAATTTCAAAGAGATTGCTTCAGACTATGGCAACACTGTCCACAGTAAAAAAAACAATTTCTATCTCTTGTATCCTCTTTACTGTGAACCACACACACACGTGTTGACTTTTTCACACAAACACACATAACATTTCATTGTTTCTCACATATGTACATAGACAATTTATATTTTATTTCAGAATTTTATTAACCCTAACAAAAAACATTACTTTCCAATCTGACCAATTGTTTGTATTCTTGTCGTTATATTAAATGTTCATTTGTTGAAACTACGTTGTATTTTCTATTGAATTTTATTCTTTTGATGAAAATCGTTTGATTATTCTAAACGGACGGATTTATGCAGAGCCCCACAACAATCGATTCCCAACACTCCGAATTTTGACATTCCAGGCTCTTATTGTTCAACTTTCTTCAGACATTTTTTTAATGTTGAAAGCAACTTCAATAACTGCAAATAAATGTATTTTTAAAATATCTCTACTTTCACAAACTCTTCATGGAAATAAATGTAAACAGTAAATACAAGGTTGACCCAATGGGTCAGAAGTTGTCTAGTAAATAATAAATGTGAAAGTCAGTGTGTCACACTTTTTCAACTTTACACTTAGAGGTCGTAGTCTAACATATACCATTTTGGATTCAGGCTGACTCTGTGAGCGACTTAAAAAAATTCTGGGCCAGATCTGGACTCAGAATCCTGAAATTTAGGATCCCCAAACTTTCTTTACTGTGATTGTTTTCAACAAAATTTTACATAATTTTTTGCGACAAATTATTTTGTACAATAACAATTTTTATGATTTGTAAATAAATTTGGGAATGATCAAAATTAATTGTGAAATCCACTGAAAGTCACCTATGAAATAAAAATAATTGTTTGTACAGAAAGCAAGGACCTACATACATCAAATTGTCTTTAAATTAAGTGGCAACAGAAGAATTATTGATATTGATAGGATGGCTTTTAAACTAGTATAAATTATATATATATATATATATATATATATATATATATATAAAGACAAAATAAAATTATATATACATAAACACCCATAAATATGCTGAATAACAGACAAAAATAGCTATGGTTATGGTTACAATTCTTAACTTTTTAGTTTCAAACTAAAAGCTTTACATTAGATGTGAATCAAAGAAAAAAGGCTACAGTTGAATTGGTAGAATGGGGTAGTCTTAGTACATTCAACTGTTCCATCGTTTGTCATCATCAGGGAGGAGGTAGAGAGAGATGGAAATAGCTGATTTTGTTTTAGTCTTTTGAAAAATATTTTATAAATTTGTTTAAGATTTGAAATTATAGTATGTCGTTTATGTAGTGAGACGTCACATAATTGACTTACAGTTTGGATTATGAATACTTGAGAATGCAAGCGCACCATTGTTGAAGGAAATCTTATTTATGCACATGAGAGGTGATTCCCATAGCAAGCTTGTCTTACAGATTGATTCACTAATGTAGTGAATTTGATCCTTACCGAGTGTGCTAGACAAAGTGAAATAGCATAAATAACTAGTAGGTAGTGGTAAGATTACTTTGTAGGTCATTACAATTATAATAATTACTATGAGATAACATAAGGAAAACCAGATTAATCAAAGCAACAAATGAAACAATGATAGTCACAGAATAAGAACAGTATTTTGCATTGTGAGTTTTTAGGAATCCTCTATTCACTTGTACCAAAGTCCTTTTATCTTTGAACATGCAAGTCATACTTCAGGATTTTTTTGAGTAGGCAATAAAAGAAAGGAGTTGCCCATCTTGCCATGACCAGTAAAGCATGAAGTACGCATACTCAGTATGTTTATCTCATCTTTTACCTGGTAGGTGAAATAGATGTAGCAAATTATACAAAAACATACAAAAGTAGAAATAACTCACATTTATCCAAAATTTAAATCTGTTTTTCTAATTAGATGAAATTTGTTCCCTTATTGAAATTACCACCTCTTCAAAACAAAAGGGTCAGTCATCTTTCTTCCTTATCCTCATTTACTATTATTTAGGTGCCTCCACTTTTTTGTGGAAAAAAGTATAGCGTAATGAAAAAAGGCCACAAACTTAATAAAAATAAAGTTTTATCATCAAAATGTTTATGTTATTATTAAGATGAAAGACCAAAGTATTCTTTGATTATTTTTTGAAATTTTTTAGTCCTTTCTAACACGTTTGAAATTTTGGTTAAAATCTTATTTTGTTTATGTCATCGGGGTGGCATAATAATTACATTGACTTTTTGACACTTTTTTCCGTTGAAAGCACATTGATTTGGAAATTCTTGTAAAAATCAAATCATTGTCCAATTTTAATGAAATTTTCGGGACTTTTTCACAAATGAATGAAATTATTTTTGAAATTTTTTTTTTTAATAAAATTTTGGTAAAAATATATTTTTTTTCACATATGTTACCTCCAACTTACTTAATTTCATGAAATTTTGCAAAAAAACTTTTCTATTTCCTGTAATTTTTTTATTCATTAAAAGTAGGACTCCTTGGAGAATCTAAATCACCTAATTTTCTAACTGAAAATCTGCTGTGAATTGAAAAATAATAAATGCATTAAAACTAAGACTATTTAATTAGAAAAGCTTTTAATTGCTTTTGTAAATAAGTTATATTAAGGACATTATTGTCTGAAAAAATAAAAAATTTCCCATAAATAATGAATTTTTACAAGAATTTTTTCATTTTTAAAATTTTTTTTAATTATAATTAATAATAGTTTAAAATCGTGTAAAATTCATCTATGAAAGGCTAAACGTGACATAATGAAAAGGTCATGTAATCTAAGAGTTTTCTCACTTTACAGAGAAATTAATTTAAGAAAATTTATAGTATTTTAATTTTTAAAAATTTTTGCATGGTAAATAAAAGTCAAATTATTAGATAATTGCGTAAAATATGTTCATTTGTAAAAATTACTAGGTAATTAAAAAAGAAAAGACTTAGATTTCGTAAATTTTATGTCAATTCTAGTCAGCCATACTAGTTGTCATCGCCTTGTCACTTCATCATCCATCAAACATCGTTTCAGATAAACAGGGCAGATCAATAACAAATGGTTGAATGTTTTTTATGCTATATTTTCAAATCAGATTAATTTAACTTTGAATTTTTAAATTTTGCACAAATAACGTGTCATATATGAGGAGTTTTAAAATCGATAAATTTGTTTGTTTACAAATTTCTTAAAATTAAGAAAATGGTCACTAAAGAAATCAAAAATTAAATTTGAGATTCCTATATAATTTCTATCTGAAATACACTAGAATATTTTACTTACTGGAAATAAATTTATTAATCCTTTAGCTTTCAATTAAAGCTAAAATGAAATCTTTAAGAATGCTTTTTCATTTTTTAAAATTTATTTTAAACCTTAGGTATCGAAAATTTATGCCGAAAAATGTGAAGGGACCTACTTTCTCTTCCATTCGTATCACACACCTAATTCTGCATAAAACTATTTTTAGTGTAAACATCTATATATTGAGTAGGGGGGGGGAACTAAAACAAATTCATTTCCACTTAGTGTGTGAGCAGCATTTTAAAATCAATTCAATGGTTAAACAAATTTCTGGTGATATTTGATTTTTCAATGCATTGAAGTATTTTTGTGCGACTCCCTACCAAAAAAAAAGGGCCTTTTAAGAAGCTTGAGAAAAAATGTCCTTCATGACTATTGTATCTGTCGATATTTGCTCATTGAAAATAATGACCTTGTCACAGTTACTGACTTGTAGAAATCGAAAATTATAGAAATAAGCAAAAATATTTCGCTAAAGTGATTTTAATCCCAATATCTTAAAGCAAAAAAAAAAAAAAAAAAAAAATGAAAGACAAAAGAAAGACCTAATGTTGACCAAAGAAAAAAATGATTTGTATTTGCAATATTTTACGTGTTCTGTTCTGATCTTATATCTCATCGTTTTAGCGTAAATATAAGCCACTACAAATATATTAATAATTACTCGTATTTCGACCATTAACAAAAAAAGTTACTTAATCTGTTCATCAAAACTGTTTGGAAGGCGAAACAATTATTTTCTTGCTTAGGAAAATACCGGTACAAAATTGTGTGTAAATTTATTTACAATTACTTTATACATTAGTACCACTTAAAAAGATCAACAAAGATGTTTTGGGGAGAGACAGAGACACTTAGAACTGCAAAAAGTTAATTTAGAAATGAAAAATAAATAAAATATTAAATGATTTACATTAACAAATGAATAAACTTACCGCTAAATAAATTATACCGGAAGTTGTTTGACTTACGGTGTTAAAGATAAAACTGTCACTCTGAAAAAAAAAATGTTAGTTTGCAGTACATTTTTTTTCCAAATTAGGAAGGAAATAAAAATTTTCGTCTGTTTCTAAACTATGTTAGATTTAAAACAAAACGAAATTGAAATAATCAATGTATGTGTTGATCGTTGGTGACATCTGGAAAAACTGTCTTTATAATTCAGATGTTAACTAATAGAGAAAAATACAACAGAAATAAAAATAAATTTGGTTCGTCTGCTACTTGTTTAGTTTACTCGAACGTTTATATATTTTTTAACTGTGAGATACTTTTTAATTACGTATTTTGAAATGAAGATATTGAATGATTTCAGAAAATTATTTGTTTTAATTTTCACATGCAATTTTACTACAAAGCTTCTTAAATAATTTGTTAGACGTCATCGATTGAAACAAAAAATAAATGTTAAATCAAAATTTTATAAAAATATGTATTTTGGGGTCAGGGAGGATAGTGTTTTAGTGGAAAGGTAAAAAATAAAATCAATAACTGAATGACTTTATTCAAAGTTTATATTAAAAAGAAATTAGCAGTTAAAGCAAAAAAAAACAACAACAAAAAAACAATTACTCTATTGTTTTTATAGAAAAAAACAATTACTTTATTGTTTTTATAGAAGCAAATCACCAAAAAACGACTTCCGATTGAATCATCAGAATGACACGATTTACTTCCAAGAAACACGATGTCATGAAAAATTAGTAATGAAGAGTTGGCTCCCTTACATCGAACACTATCAATCTTATCAAATGAGAAGTGGTTTAACCTGTTATTTGAATAATTTCGGTTTCGTTTAATTACTCATTGTTCCATTAGTGGAAAATATTTTTAAAATATTCTTTTGATACTAGACGAGCATTAATTGTATGTTAACATGATGCGTAGACATATATTTCATTTTAGTCTTTTCTATGTATATTATTAATAAAATAATAAAAATTATTAATGTTCGTTCAGTATAAAAATATATTTCACTATTCTGCTGTTCTTTTCGTTTAATTTATCAATTTTTCCAACGATTTTCTCCTGATGAGATGTTGGACGAAAGGGCCTTAGGGACTATTACCATTAATAAATTCCTTGTTTTTAAAACACTATATAGATTTTGTACCTCCAAGCATTTGTTTATATATATATATATATATATATATATGTCAATTTTGTAGTGCGTAATCAATTTATGTAACGTAAATCATTCAAACGAAAAAACAAATATTGAAGCTAATTATACGGCGAGAATCACTCTCACAAACAATATTTATTAGTAAATATTGTTTGTGAGAGTGATTCTCGCCGTATAATTAGCTTCAATATTTGTTTTTTCGTTTGAATGATTTACGTTACATATATATATATATATATATATATATATATATATATATATATATATATATATATATATATATATATATATATATATGTGTGTGTGTGTATGTGTGTGTGTGTGTGTGTGTGTGTGTGTGTATCAGTATGTGTGTGAACTGGTAAAAATAAGGAATGTAGTTCGTCTGAATATTTGCCAAGGATTTAGCGACAGAGTACCTTGCAACTTTTCGTCTGTGGGAAAGTGGCTGTAGAGTTGATTCATCTCCTACAAGACGACATAAACGATTTTGTTCTCTATCAAGGCTCAAGTAAGGATTGAGTAGGTACAACTCAGATATGGCAGCAATACTCCATATTTGATCTGATCTGACCTCTGTAAAGATAGACTGTAACAGGAGTTTTTTTTCTAGACCGCTATAAAAAGCTGACCATTTTCCAGCATCTTTAGGGACGAATTGAATATAAGAATTTCACTTGACGTCCGGAGTGAAGCTTACTTCCACAAGGCATTCAAGGCAAGGAGCTTCATTGGAAGTACAACCGTTCATCATGAGAAGAGAAAAATTAGTGTCTGTTTGATGACAATGAAACGTTGTTAGGTTGGGCTTGGAGGTACTGAATGTTATATTTATAGATATACCATAAGTATGTTCAATACTTCGCTAAAAAAGAGCATATCCTGATGAAAAAAGGCCCCAAGCTTGATAAACATTTTTTTATCGTTTAAATGTTTATGTTATTATTAAGAGGAAAGGCCAAAGTATTTTTTGATTATTTAAAATTTTTTTTAACCCCTCCTAGCACGTGTGAAATTTTAGTTAAAATCTTGTTTCTTTGAGTCGCAAAATTGAACAAAAATGAAATTCTCCGTTTAGAAATCTTTAAAAATTCAATTATATTTTTTAAAAAGTTATTTTAGGAAAATTAAATAAGTTAAAGTTTACTTAATGTAATTGGAAACAAACATTACTTAATTTTTTAGCAGAAAAAAAAATTAGTTGGAAATAAGAGAAGCATGTTTAACCGTAGTGATTGGTTTGGAGGTGTGCATTGACGTTTATATCAACGTATCAACAACTAACGTCAGGGAAATGTATCGGACGGATGGACAGAAGTGACAGTATTTTCGAATTTTAAGTGAACCAGCTTATTTAACTATAAAGTAATTCTTAAAAATTAAATACTTTCAAAAGTCTAATATTTTATTGATTTTAATTAATTAATTGATTAATAATTGCAGTATGTCTCTCACTGAAAATGAAAAAAAAAGATTATATTTAAAAAATGAAAAGAAAATATTTACTAAAATATTTAAAATAAGAAAATTAAAAATTTTGAAAATGTGACGACGATGGTCGGTCAGTCAGATAATTTGACACGTGCTAGCCAGAACGAAAGCAACGAAATATATGAGTCCGGATCCTCGCTATCAAGAGAAACAATCTTAAAACACGTGACATTATTTCTGAATTGTGTCTCCGTAGTTTTGCCGGAAACGTTTTTAATACATTTTTTGGCATAATAAAAAATATTTTAAAAATACTAACGCTTCGCAGATTGTAATAAGCTTTCAAATTTAAGATCTGTAAAAATAGATCTCTTTAATAAGAATATTTGCAAGAAGACACATATTCAAACTTAATTTTAAAATATTTAACAACTTTATCACATTTTGTATTTAAAATTGAAAAAAGTAAACAATTCTTGTAAAAATTCATTTTTCATCGAAAAAATATTTGGCTTCAGACAATAATGTCCTTAACATATATTATTCATAACAGCCATTAAAAGCTTTCTAATTGAATAATATCTTAGTTTCATTGGGTTTTGTATTTTACAATTCAGAGCTATATTTTGGATAAATCGCTTCTCGATTTACAAAAAAAAAAAAAGATGATTTATATTCTTCAACGTCTTCTGCATTTAATTAAGATAATCACAAAAATACACATAGTTAAATTTTCGAGTTTTCGTAAAATTATATAAGTGGAAGAAACAGATGTAAAAATATTTTACCATGACTTTCTAGAAAACATACATTCCTAAAATAATTTAATTAATTTTTTAATAAGTTCTGAAAGTTTCATTAAAATCCGACAATTATTTGATTTTTGCAGGAATTTCTAAATTAATGTGATTTTCAACTGAAAAAAGCGCTAAAAAATAGGGCTAAATATTGTGTGACCACTGACGTAAAAAAAAAACAAGTTTTTAACCAAAACTTCAAATGTGCTAGAAAGGATTAAAAAATTTTTTTAAATAATTAAAAAATACTTTGGTCTTTCCTCTTAGTAATAACATAAATATTTTGACGATAAAACTTTGTTTTTATTAAGTTTGGGGCCACTTTTCATCATGCTATGCTGTTTTTTTGGCGAATTATTGAATACCATTAGTGTCTGTTTGATGACAATGAAACGTTACCAGCTTTGGGTGTGGAGATACTGAATGTTATATTTATAGATATACCATTTAGGATCTGTTTGATGACAATGAAACGTTGCTCCGTTGGGTTTGGAGATATTGAATATTACAAGCCAGTTGTTCATTATTATTTCAGCTGTGGTATATCTATAAATATGATTGCTTCTTTCATCTCGGATGGATAAAAACAGTAAATAGTATTTTTTGCGTTATAAATTGTAATCTCACCCCTCAATTATGCATCCGCCCATACACTTACCCACCAATATAATTATTCCCCCATTCACTAGGAGCTTTTCTCTCACGCATCTTTCACCTATCTATGCATCGCCTAAGCAAGACAACTCCCATACCATGAACCTTTCCACCCAGCCATGCACTCTCTACCCACTGTACCTTACACACACCTTTCCATCTATCCGTGCCCTTCTCCACCCAGAAACACACCTCCCTACCGCATGGAACTTCGCACCTACCCACACATATCCGTACCTACCCATGCACCTGTCCACTTACAAATGCACTCGCTCCCACCTATCCTTACACCTCTCTCATCCAACTATGAACGTTTCCATCCTCACACTCACTTTTGCCCCCACCCATAAACCTTTTCACTCACACACGTACCTTCCCACTTACAAACGTAGGCGCGTCTCCATCCAATCTGAACCATTCCACCATCATACGTATCTCCCTACCCACTTATGTTCCCACCCAGCCCACACACAACCCTTCCAATCACAATCAAAAGATTACCGTATAAACTCGCGTATCATGCGATCTTTGAAGACCTAATTTTGAAGCTAAGACTAAATGGATATATAGTTTGGTCAGCGGCGTAGCCAAGACCAGCAGTACATACGCTAATTTTATATCTCGTGTATGATGCGAACTCCTTAAGCTTAAACTCCTTAAAATTAGCTTCAAAATTAGGTCTTCAAAAGTAGCACGATACGCAAGCATATATGGTACTTATTCCACCAAAGATTTGTTAATATTATATTGAATAAAACTTTGAATTTATAATGATAGTGGTTAACAGTTTGTGTGTGTTCAAAAAAGACCCATTCGAGCAATAGTCAACTTCAATATTCATTGGATAATTACTCTGGGATTATTTGTAATTACTATAAAAATAAATACTGTCGGATTAAAAAATTCATCAACAAATTACTGTTGGTTACGTTTCCGGTAGCTTCACTGAAGTCACAACAAGAGATGCGCATTCTTTAAATAAGTCATTCAAACGTTTCTTTATAAAGATGGCCCCCTGTAGCCAAACTGGTCGTGACACATTTCGGCTATAGAAACGGTTTCTCAGATGGAAAAAGGTCTACAGGTTCCCGTTGGGAAGCACAACTTTTTTTTTCGTAGGACTTCTCATTCTAGGCTAGGTGTTTCACTGTTTAAGAAAATTAAAAAAATCAAACACATGTCCCCACTAAAATAATGTTTATAGTAGTAGTAGTAGTAGTAGTAGTAGTAGTAGTAATAATAATAATAATAATAATAATATATATATATATATATATATATATAAGTGGCGATTCGTATATTGGTTTTATTTTTTGATTGCCTTCATAAACGTCAAACAACCTCACTTACAAGGTCGTTTTTCCTACTCACGCACATACAATAAAAATTCTTAAAATGTTAAATGTAAGTCATTAAATTGTCCCAGAAAAGACAAGATTTCAATGGACTTTATAAATATTTCTTCGAATAAATGCCCTCTCTCGAATAAGCACCTCCTCTAATACCCCCCATGAAGAAGTAAATTTTATATAAGCGCCCATTTTCTTGAACAAGCGCTCTAACACAATAGTGAAAATCTGTGTTTCGTGTTTCAAAAAGACACCCGTTGTCAAATGTGTATATCAACTTACAGGGGCGCGACAAATTAAAAACACGGTTTCATTTACGAGAAGATAAATTGGAAACATTTTCATTTCAGTTTTGTCTATTTTCATTGATGTTAATCACAAATGTTTTCTTTTTTAACAGCTCGTGCAATATTTCACCTGCTCCTTTGATCGTTGCTTGTAGGATATCTATAATGTGCAGCCCAAGTTCATGATTTCTTTTTTCAGTAGGATAGAAATTCAAAGCATTCTTTATCGTCATTGTTATGCAAGTGACATAACAACGCCGATAGTTCTAATAATAACGAAATATTTTCCTCACCGTATTGGAATTATGTGGCAATATGATGAGCTTGCAGACTTTAGAAGCAGGCAAAGATTCAATAAAGTACTGAAACGAAAGGTAAATATGTTGTTTTCTTTTCAAAAAGGAAAATAATATTTGAAAAATGATTAGGAATCAAATAAAAATTATTATTAAAATTTTATTCACATAGAAAAATGACAGAAATGGAATGTGAAGGAAATATGTGCAAAAAACAAAACCCACAGGTTGTTTTGACTAACATGCTAACTGTTGGGGAGGATAAATTGAGGTTTGACCAGATTGACATTTTTTGGATCGAAATTTCTGGAATCGTTGTATGTATGCAAATATGAAGTTTCGAAAACAATAAGAGCTTGAGAATGATGCTTTTCTTGTCACGTGCTAATTTGAACCAATAGGATGAGTGGTGGGGGATAACGGAAAAGATAACTGCTCTTTTTTGGACTATGTGATTAAGTGAGTCAACAGGATCGAATTACTTGAAAGTGGAGTTAATTCTGAAAAATCTCCACATAGTTAGGTGCATGGTGGCGTGTATTTGCAGAGGGTTGCGTTCAGTTACTAAGAAGAAATAACCAGATATAACCTATGCCAAGTCTTGAAGACTGGTGCTGATAGAAAGTCCTTAAGGCCAGACAAGTAATATCAACTGTTAGCTCGTTTATTCCAAACAAGAATCATCCATAGTAATCTACAATCGTTACTACAAGTGACATAGAAATTAGGATTCGCAGCACAAGCAGTTTTGTATTACTTATGAAATATCAAAGTCGTTGTCGAGTCGAGTCGGTCATTGCGGTGAAGATATATTTGTATCAATTTTATTAATGCTCTATCTCTGATATCGATCACTTAAGTGTCTTTTCTCTTAGTATCCCATTGACTAACAGCATTTTTGGCTTCACACTATCTTTGTTATCACTATTATATATATATATATATATATATATATATATATATATATATATACAAATGAGAGAAAGAATAGATGGAGTAAAATTCCACTGTTCGTAACATTTACTTTTAAAAAGTGCTCAGTACTAAGTAGAACAATATATTATTATTATTATTTTTATTATAAGATATTATAATAAAAACATGTTAAAATCGCTACACAAAATCTTTCCTGTTTCAATACTTTGATTGTACTTCTTCAGGCAATGGTAAGTAACTGGTGATCAATTGATTTTTAAGAAAATTTAAAAATAAAGTACCGCTTTTCCGAAAGTTAAAATGTCTGTGTGTGTGTGTGGGGGGGGGACATAAGGTCAGAATTAAAAATAGACTTGTGGGTATGTCTTGATTAACCAATTAAATGACAGATCTGCGCTAAATAGATAAGTAAGCTCAGAGGTGTGTGAATTATTTTTTCATGCCATGATAAACAGGAACATAGACAGGTCAGCGTTGAAAGTTGCGGAAAATATGTAAGCGACAAATGTATCGTTATTGTAGACAAATATGACATATTCAGTTTGTGAAAGGACATTGAAGGGAGGGGTAGGATAATTAGACGTAAAGTTAATTTCAACAGAAACAATTTTCTTTTAAATTTTAGATTCAGGAAGATTCTTAAAGGGGCCTGTAGACAAAATAAAAAATGTGGAACATCTATATTAATAATAATAACTGGACGGCAATACATAGCAATATTAAAGCAGAATAAACAAAATAAGGTAATTACCCGTCGAGGGTGGACCATTATATACTAATAAATTATGGCTCTAAGAAATGGTAATAGGTAATTTTTAAAATTTAACTATATTTTAAGGTAAAAGAAAAACTGTCGGCAATTTACAGTTAATTCATTTCTTTGGTTTAATAGGGATTTTTTGTCAGCAAATTTGTTAATTTCTACTTTTTCATGTCAACATAAGAATCAAGGTTCATTTAAAGATTTACAAGCTCTATTTTTTTTTAGTATTTTCCATTTTACTGTAGGGGTTTTATTAACTTCTTTTAAGTTCCAAAAATATTTAGAAATGAACGTCCTATTCCTGTACGCGTTATTGGTGAAAATAATATATGTTGGTACTACCTAGTTTTAAAGGAATTCTTTGTACTCCCGATATGATTATTTTTAACTGTTGGATTTTCTATAGTAGAAATAGTGATTAGGTAAACAAGAGAATCTGTTTGACATCGGTTTTGCAATGGGCATTCGTTAGAATTTCTACAATTACACTTGTTAGTATTATCTGCGTTTGTTGCTTTGGGATGGCTATTATTACTCAGATTTTTGTATTGATTTAAAATTTCATTATTATGTTTTTTAATGATTTTTCAAGATTATCGATACAGCTATAGTTTAGTTTTAGTGTATTTCTATTGTTTCTGGATTATTTCTGGGGAAGTGTTTCTCAATTAAATGAAGAATTTAGTACTAACCATTTGATTAAATGGGTGGGGGTACCAAATGATTTTTCTGTTTTTATTTTTATTCCTGCGATCGCTGTTGTAATGTTTTATATATTTGATATCAGGGCATATATATCCACTATTATTTTAAGGCAGTGTTATAAACATTACTATGCTTGTAAAAGACAATTCACCGGAAGAGTTATTGTTAATCCTATATTTTATGAGGAGGGTATGTGTTTGATTATGGATGGAGGGTGGTTAGAATTTAGGTGGATATATATTGCTTTGGCGTTTGTTTTCATGTAGGGTTGGAATACATTATTAACTAGGTCTAATGTAACATCAAGAAAATCTACTTTTTTAAATTAGTGTTGATCTTAACTTTAAGGTTGAGACTTTTAAATTTTCTATGTATTAATTTCTTGATTTTGTCAGCTTTAATTTTTGTGGAATTTATCACCATCATAAGGCCATCATCTCTATATAACCCTATATTATCAATGTTGATATCTTTCTGGCCTGGTAGGGTTGATAATTCTGGTGTGAAGATTAACCTCAAAATCAGAATTATAGTCCTTGATCGTGACATAGGATTCTTTAGTAAAGAGTTTGCTAACTCTGTTGCTGTTTTTCTAACTTTGTCGGTTATATTTTTACTTGTTGCATTAATGATGTCAACTAAATTAACAATTTCATTATCTACTTTTCTATAATTTTTAGTTAAGTTTTTTTCTAATTAAAATATTATAATCTTTAGGAGTAATTTTGTATAAGTTAGCTGTTTTGTCGGATTTGACAAAAACCTTGTCAGACGAATGAATATCCTTTACAATTAAGTCCAGATGTCTCTGAAAATGATTTTTATATTTATGAAAAGAGATACTATTAATGATTTTTAATAAATCATTTTCAAAATCCATATAACCGTTCGATGAATGGTGCAGTTTTTAAGCTTTTGAAACCATAAACATCCAGTTCTTTCGAAAAATTGTTATCGTTAAGGAAGAATTAAGCCCTTCATATCATTCGTTTTAGTAAATCCTCAGTTTTCTGAATAGTTTTACAAAATAATCCCATTTGTTTGTGTTGGGAATATTCTTTAGATAGATGTTTTTTCCATGTTAATGTACAAAATTAAATGTAGAAAGTGATCTACCGTACTTCCGTAAAGAGAGCGAAATATATATATATATATATATATATATATATATATATATATATATATATATATATATATATATGATTGAATAAATTACAGACATTATGTCTGCTAATTTTGAACAAAATCCGTTCATACTCACGAATAACCTTCCGTATATTGATGTTAAAGGATGAGAGAAATGTGCTATAGCTGTTTAAATTTATTTTATTTTCATTTCACAAGTACTTTCGATCTTCTTCCAAGATCATCTTCAGGGGTGAAAGTAGTACAAAACTATATGTTGTTCATTAGTACAAGTATATATAAAAAGTTGTGCGTTGTTATCCAGTACTTGCATAACGTGCCTATCCACCCTATCGCTTAGCAGATTTTCTCTATTTTCCCCCGCACGTCGTTCCACCATCCATTCACACAACCTCGTCGGGTAGGTGGCTCACTGCCTTCCCCCACCTTTCTTGCTCTCAATATGCCTGTGAGAATTAATTTTTCCAAGACCCCTTTCCTCATTATGTGTCCAAGGAATTTCAGCTGTTTTTCTTGATTTAGTTGCCATTTTCGTTAAGAATCCCTTATTCCATTCATGGAATTCTCAGTATTCTTCTGTAGAACCATATTTTTGTTGCCTCCAATTTTCTTTTCATCTATGGGGAGATTGTAAACCATTCACTGCCATACAAAAGGACGGGTATCACTTAGCAATCCAGTATTATTTTCCTTGTTTCTAACGAAATGTTTGTTTCTCAGCTTTTTATTTAGCTTTTGGAATGTATATTTCGCTAATCCAATGTGTGTTCGGATTTCGGTGTCGCATTTTACATTCTCTGTTAAAACTGTATTATCGTATGCAAATTAGATAGACAAGTATAAATAGAGAACAACTGACGAACATGTGGCTATGCCTAGCAAACCCGGTTGCTATTCAGGACACGGAGAACTGTACTACGACTACTACTGCGCAGAGAGATGTGCAAAACATAACATTACATTTCTAAGAAGATGTATCCTTTTCTATTTTTGAGTAGCTACTCAGTTCATTTTCTATCCGTACATAGACCGTTTTATAGGACTCATTTCACACAGGAGGAAATGTCGATGAGCCTCCCACCCCCCAACAATAATCGGCAACAATTTCCGCCAACGACCGTAGAACGTTTGTGCCTAGTATAGGTTCTAGATTATTCTAAAATCCTTTCTAAATAGATCAAGTTTTTCTAGCGGTTCAAATAGATCTTTGTGCTGTACCTTGTCGAATGCTTTTGCGTAATCTATAAAAAAATAAGTGAACATCCTTCTGTATTTGTATTGCTCCTGATATAATTCTAATCTTGAATTTCGCATTTCTTGTTCCGGTGTCTTTAACAAAGTCGTACTATTCTTGTCTTCTTTCCGGTCTAATACTGCTTTGCACTCTATCCATTAAGGATTCGCATCATTATAAGTAACGAGATTATATTCATTGCCGGCTTGCTAAGCCTGTCACGTAGCTTACAGCACCTGATGTTCCCTAGTGAATTCTTTCTTTTTATATGCCATGTCCTTTCAGCACGTGGGCGACAATGGCTTCCCACCTCCCTCTATCCCTTGCAGCTCTCAACAAGTTCCTTCCCTCTGCCACTTCCCGCAGACCACGTTCTGTTATCCACTTGCTTAAGCCCGTTAGGTATGTCATGCGTTGCTTTCCCTTGTCTCTTTTCCCCTCTATTCAACCCGTGAGTATCATATTCTCGAAACCCTCCTTTCTCATCAACTTCGGTGGTCGGACAAGAATGGCGGTTGCTAAATGTGGAAATCTTATGGCAAGTAGACTCATGATCATTGTTGCTGAAGAAGCAGGAACGCGATTAATACAACCAAAACGGCCGTGGGAAATCATTCAGCAATCTTTTCTCCAAATATGCTTTTATTTCGTTTAAGAAAGCAAATTTTATTAACATTTTTTTTCTAAAGTAACTTTTTGATTGTTGCTGTTGTTTCAGTATTTTAATATCCCACCCATTGTTTAAAATAAAACTCGTCAGTTTGCAAATAGGTGACTACTGGGTGGGTGTTTGCCGGTCAACTAAAAATTGTATTTGATGAACGGGCGTGTTTAACTCATAAAATTATTTGACAAATGGGATGATCAAAGTAACAGTTGTTTCACTAAATAATAATAATAATAATAATTGACTCCCTGATGCGACACCAGGCTCGGCTTGTAAGTCTTTTGATATTAATTGATTGAAGGTGTTAACATGTACGTGTTTTGTTTTGGTGAATTAAGATGTTTTTTTTTAATCATTTCACCCCAAGTAAGGAAATAACGCCACTAAGACACAAGATGTTAGTTGTAGTGAAAGAAAATGAAAAGAATTTATGAGAAGAAACCGGAAACCCAAAACAAGGGATAAACCTCTACTCTTGTTCCTGGCGGTTACAGTAAATGAAACTGAGTAAATATCAAGATAAAAATAGGGTCCTATTATGACGGGTTTAAAAAACAAAACTGAATCAAAAGAGTTGATTTTTATTCAGAATAGGAGATAAGTCATAAATCTTTTTTCTTTCTCTGTGTCCTTTCAAAACGTGGTTGATCATAGCTCTCCACACCTTTCTATTTTTGTTACCCATCTCCGTAATATTTTCCCTTTTACGACCATTCTTTGTTTTTATGGTATTTGTTTTCTCCATCCGTTCGTACAAAATTGTTAGAGCATTCGCTTCTTTAAACGCATGGATAAATATTTTGCCAATAAATGTCTCATCACTGCAGGTTTACGAACGCTCATTTTCAAAGCTGACTAGGAAATCCGGTTAGCCTAAAAAATTTGAAATCCTGCATCTTTCAGTCGGAGAGACACTCGTTAAAAAATTATTATTATTCGGCGGGAGAGCACCACACCGACAAAAAGAGGTTGGGCTACAAATATACGAAGATCGATATTTACTCACCATCATTTCTTCAGGGTTCTTACTATTAATAGTACTTTCATCTGGCTCTTCTCGACTTTCTTCTCTAAAGAACTGAGAAAATGTTCTACAATAAGCATTTTACTCAGTGATCTACTCAGAGTAGTGTCCTCACTTCAAAATACATCGACTTTCGGTCACACCACGTTGAAACACCGGTTCCCATACGACCAAGGAAGTTAAGCAACGTCGAGCCTGGTCAGTACCTAGATGGGTGATCGCCTGGGAATACCAGGTACTGTAAGTTTAGGTGTGTGAGTGGTGTAATGTCTATGGACCGTCATCATTAATCTGAGAGCTTAGTTCCAATTCCAGTTGGGTTGTTATATTCACTTACGCGCAAATACCCTTGGGAAAGGTATGACTCCACCATCTATGGGTTAATTAGTAAAACTTGTTTCACTAAACCATTATTATTTCCAAAAATAATACAAAATTGCATACAAAATATTTAGATTTCAGCATTAAATAACCCATAGAGATGTTGATATACCGCTAAACAAAAACAACCAAGCAATCGAAAGTCATCTTATACAGGGATTTTGCCTCGTGGTCTCGGCCTATGGGATGTCTGTTGCTGCGATACTGGGGCGTCTGTAAAATGAATTTCGCTGATATCGAAGTGAACAGAAGGCGGGGGGAGACAGCTATGAATCATTGGCTGCACTTTTTATGTGTAGGTATCATCACCGTAGAGGAGGGTCCTCAAACGTGATGTAAAGGTTAGTCTTGTCTCGCAAGATATATTACGAGTGAATTGTGAGTTCTATTCTTACTGGGTGCCCTATACTTTGAGTCTTGTGCCACATGAAAGCTACGCTTAGAAAATCGCCATCATCAATGTATAGAAGCAAATCTGACTGTGGCGAAAAAAACTACGACAACAAGCACCTAACCGCAGCCACTGGCCATCGCGCGCAGCGGCTGTACTAGGGACGGCTACTCAGAAATCGGCTTAAGTCACAATCAACGCTGATCTGTGTCAGAGTACTCAATGGTTCCATTCGTTGTTTCACTAAATAAGTAAAGCCATATAGGTGTCTTTGTCCGGTCCGAATAAATCAGTGTATAATATTACACTAGGCATGATTCTCAGGTCTTCTGATCTCAATTGTGTTAAGATGGGCTACAGTAAATATATCCCGTTCAGTACCACAGATTTGCCTGACCCTAACCGGTTGGGAATGTTCCCTAGTGGATAACAAACTGTACATTTCTGGTCATGAGTTGGATTGTTGGGAAACAATCATAGCCGATTGTCGTGAGGGTTGTTTTTTTAAAGTTTGATGGATGAATTAGGGAAGCAAACTTAGGAGTCACAACTAGATACTTGGAAAAACCTCAATCAGAGACCATCTGCGCGGACTAGGTTACTCGAGCTGAAGGCGTTTCTAACTGGGTTTCATCAGCAAGGTTATGCACTGCTATTATTATAACCTGTCACCATATCACGCATATTCGTCAGTGAGGCATGAGACTTGTATACCCTGACTGGGTGTCATGATGGTTATATATTGGGTTTCGTATATTTTTACCCCAGTGTCACTATGTTGGCGTTTGCTCACACAAAACCACCACCACAGCACCAGCACCACCACCATACATTCACACCAAGTAAGGTAGGAGTGCCACTAGCACGTAAGGGGTTACAGAGGATTGAGAACAGGAGTAAAGAGGCATGTTTGAGGAATGGATACAGAGAAAGATGGGGAACAAGATCAAGGTATCAGAAGATGTCGATTGACATTACACTTGAATATTTGAAGATTATAGTTATCAGGGAAGCAAGAAAGAGGAAGGGAATTCCACAGATGGGAAGTGCGAGAGAAGAAGCTGTTTGAGTAGAAGAGACAGTTACATTTAACCGTTTTGACAGTGAAAGGGTGGGACCGAGATGCCAGCCTAGTAGCTCGCTTAAATTCATGCAGTCTGGGAACCAGCGAAAGTAGCTCGTCGGGACAGTTGCCGTGAAAAATCACACAATATCAGTGTGCCTAGTCCTTGCTGAGAAAGAAAGATTTCTGGACACATCGGCATCTCAGAACTACAAAGGATTACTTTGTGAGGAGGCTTCGTAATTAGGTATTTGTGATGGTGATGCAACGGACAGTAATAATAATAATAATAATAATAATAATAATAATAATAATAATAATAATAATGATAAAGAAGAAACAATGGCAAAATAAACCGCTCCATGGCCAATACTCTGCCCGTACCAAACAAGCTGACGGAGACAAAAACCGCACCCATCAGTGGCTACGTAGTGCAGGGTTGAAAGGTGAAACTGAAGGTTTTATCATTGCTGCACAAGACCAATGCTTGTTAACTAGGAATTATCAAGCACATATACTAAAATACTGTGTTAGCCCAAGATGCAGATTCTGTGACAAATATCCAGAAACCATTGATCATCTTATATCAGGCACCCACTGAATATAAAACCCGGCATGACAGAGTGGGCCAATATCTGCACTGGAAAATTTGCAACTCCTATGGGAAGGAAACTGGAAGAAATTGGTACGAACACCACCCTGACCCGGTTACGGAGATAGGACCTGTTACAATTCTATGGGACTGCACAATACACACTGACAGAACAATCAAAGCCAACCGCCCAGACATTGTTATTAAAGACCACAAACAAAATAAGTGCCTCCTTATTGATATGGCAGTCCCTGCAGACTGCAATGTATCTTTGAAGATATTCGAAAAACTGTCAAAATACAAGGACCTTGAAATAGAAATCTCAAAAATGTGGCACATGGGAACATCAACAATTCCTGTTGTAGTTGGAGCTCTTGGACTGGTTGGAAAAGATTCCAGTAGGCTGATTGAAGAGATCCCTGGAAGTCCATGCCTCAAAGAGATACAAAAAATTGTTCTGACAAGTACAGCCCACACTTTACGAAGGGCTTTATCTATGTAATTATTTTTTTTTATTTTATTTTATTTTTTTTGCAGTGGAAAGTGTCATGATGCCATTTCTAACCTTAGGTCCCTGGGAGGGACCCGGAAAGAAATGTGTAAACTCCAGATATCAAAGGAAAAAAAAAAATATAATAATAATAATAATTCCTCAATTTAAAATTAAAATAAATATTATCTATATGTTCATTTTTCTTAGGAACAGGTCTCGCCTAAAGAATTCGTATTTATTATTATTTACATTAAAATATTCAGCAGGTTGGTTCATGTCAAGGTTTACAATGGGAGTAGCAACCTCTGTTTGGAAATGTACGCGAGAACAACTGGTTTGACTACTCTCTTCTTCGTTAATCATCATGACATATCAGTGACGAGATATTTTTGTCAAGATCTGTAGGTAAATGTATGTACACGTGTACGCACATATATAGCCTAAATCTATATGCTTGCGTGTGTGTACATATGCGTATGCTTGTTCATCCGTTGTCAAGCCGCTATCAAAAAAGGACTATATTTTTCGCGGAAGTTCTATAGTCGGACACGTAAACGAACATTTCCTTCCGCGCACCCTTTTTTATTTTATCTCGCGTATTTTTGTTTTTAATGAAGTTCCGATGCTTTACAGATGCTGAACAATCAGATCAACATGGTGGCCATTTTCCCAATTGTGATCAGGAGCGATCATGTTCACATAACACCGGCCGATGGGTTGTGGGTTGTCAATCAAAGCGTTCCCACGGTTCAACCCCCAAATTGGGAAACACGTGTTACCAAGCAACCTCAGCTTACCTGCTCCCCCTTCAACTTAGTCGCTGAAAGAATTGTTAGAATGTTTTATGTTTTACTGGTTGGGTTCATTTTGTTTTCCAAAATAAATAGTATTCAGTTCATATAAGTCAGTCTCGTTTTGATTTAAAGTTTTCTAATTACCAAGAATTGGACCACACACACACACACGCACACACACACAGACAGACACACACACGCACACACACACTTACTTATATGTACGTGTTTCATTGACTGCGACAGACAAGGTAAATTTTATAAGAAACATAAAGGTTTTTTTAATTTTCTCACAGTTTTCCTTTTTGTGGGTTAAGAGAATGTAGAAATTATTCGTAAAAAATAACAGTTCCTATAATCTTTAGCCCCCCTCGCAATAAGGAAAATTATATTAGAAAAACTTTAAAAAACTTATAAGATTTTCTTTGTTTGTCATTCAATGAAGCATGTATAAAAGAAAAGTTGCTGCCCAAATATATAATATTCACACACACACACACACACACACACACACACACACACACACACACACACACACACATGTATGTATGTATTAGATTAAAATGTACAATATTAGGAAAATCCTAGAAGTGTTTTTGAAAGTTTTCTCAAATTTGTCTTATTTGTACAATTAGTCATCTGTAGTACATTGCTTCATTTCCGCACAGATGCCATTGGGCAAGTCATCAATGTATTTTATCACCTCCTCCAGCTATGGATTAAGTTGCAGAGTAGATTGTGCTTTTCTTGTCTTCGGTGACAAACATTCTAGGAGAATGAATATTGCGGATTCGAAACCGTAGAGGAGACTGGAAATTACTCCATTAACATTCCCAAGAAGTCCTGGCAATTCACTGATAATAAAGGAAAGGAACCTGTGAAGAGCCATAATCGTCCTGAAGTGATATGGTATAAACAGATGCATCTTTAATCACTAAAATAATATTCAGAAACTTTGAAAAATGTATTCTACATGAACTTAGGCAAGTTAACACTGGCAAGCGTTTAAACACTTGTCTTTCTATTACTGTTTGAGACCGAAAAAAAGTATTTTTTTAGAGAATATTGGCAATAGAAATGGATTTATGACGAAAATCCAAAAGTGAAGAAAACTGAGATAAGATGCAAGAATATCTCAGTCTCAACGAAAAAAAACTCACGTGTTTACTGGGATTATAAAATTCTTTCTAATGAGAAATTGGCTCGTTTCAAGCCTTTCCTGCTAAAAGATGTCGTCTCGGGATTTTGCTGCATGACAATGCCCCACTTCCGGTTGCAAATGCGATGCAACATGCAGTTAGAATGATAAGATCTTCCATTTGCAGCAATGCTGCAGTTCTGTCACTTTCAAGCGAGAAATGATTTCCCTTCCATGTAGATATTCCTTATCTGATAATTGGTCCCAATATATTAATTAAAGACGGTGTCGTTCTGTTGTAATGGGATACAGTATTTAACTGAAAGTTGAATGACGTCATAGCCAGAAAAATTACGACTGATAATGATGCTATGAGTTTATATAAATAAAACACTTTGCCAAGTACGCTAGAAACCTTTGCATCATGCGCATAAATCAAATCGAATGATAAAATGAAAAAGCAACAAGAAACGAACTTGTAACTTCTTCAGACTAATAATAACTTATCAGGGGTAGAAACTCCGACCGACACCAAATCCGTCGGGTTTCGATCCTGGCTTGAGGCTTTCGGGCGCCTACTTGCACTAAAAAGTTGTGATACAGCGAAACAATAGTGTCTGCGAATCACACACACACACACACACACACACACACACACACACACACACACACACACACACACACACACACATATATATATATTCGAGGATGCACGTCTACTATGGCAGCTGCTCATGCGCATTTGTGTTTGTTCAACACTCATACTGCAACTTTATTGAACGGAACTTAGTTACAATTTCTGGGAGCGAGAACGCGCTATCTAGCGAGATCAACAGTCCGAACAAGGCCAACACGCTCAAAGCCTCGTTCACTCAGTTCACTTAGTGGTATGGTTTTCACGCACTTACCAAAATCAGCCATGGTGAGATTCGAACCCGGGCTCAATGTTAGAAAGCGAACGTGCTAACCATTCGTGGGGGGGGGGAAGAGATACAACAAACGATAAAGACAACTTTCAAACTAAGCTAAAGACAGCCAAGTTTTAAATTTAAATTTTGACGTCCAGCGTTTAAAAGCAAAAAGCGATAGTAAGCTGAATAAGCTCTGTTAAGTTAAACATCTACATACGTCAATTATTATTTTTTAATAATATACATATAGTCATACTACAACATCTTTGACACGAAGACTCACACTACATCTTTCTGACCATAGCTCAATTAGGTCTCATTTAAATATTTATAGAGACTTCTGGGCCCTATTCGTAACATACTTGTTGACAACACAAATATAATAGCATCGTCTACTTGCAAAATAGGTTAAAAATAATAGAAGACTTATTAATAAAAACAAAAAAACAATACTTAATAATATCAACTATGAACATAGACACAATATCTTGACCGTGTTTTGAAAACGAAAACATTATATAAATACATACATACAACAAACTATTTCTTGTTAACAGTTAATATATTTCAACCTTGGAAATGGTTAAATGTACAGCCGAAAGTGCTCGGATAAAAAGAACAATTGGACAGTTTTTATATAATTTATCATCCGAAAAGGAAAAAGAAAAAAAAATTAGATCACATGAAAAATTGTATAAAAAAATAAATCAAACAACTTGTCTGTCGTATTCAATGAAATGTGCATGCAAGAAGGATTGCTACCTAAATACGCATATATATATATATATATATATATATATATATATATATATATATATATATATATATATGTGTGTGTGTGTGTGTGTGTGCGTGCGTGCGTGTGCGTGTGTGTGTGTGTGCATAACTAGATATAGAAATATCACGTAGGAAAGTACATTTTTCTTTAGTAAGACTTCTCAATTTAAAACGGCTGACATTAATTTCACTGTTTAAAATAAAAATGGTGTCAACTTAAACATGTGTAGCCATTAAAAATAATCTTTATGTCAATAAGAAATAATGTCGGATTAAGAAAAATACATTAAGTGCTTAAAAATTACTTTGCTTACATTTCAGGTTCGAAAACAGAGCTAGCAGATATAGACTTCGAAATATCCCAACGAGAGAAGCGTAGTTTTAAATAAATAATTGAAAGCTAATTTGCTACGATGATTTCCCGTGGCCTAACTTGTAGGTTAGATTCGTAATTACGTTGATGCAAAAGTTAATTTCATTTTTTTGTCTTACTATTTGATTTAAGCAGGTTGATATTACTTTCACTGTTTAAAAATAATCGGGATGTCAACTCAAACACATGTACCCACTCAAAATAACATTTATAGTAATACGATATATATGTAAGACTAGCTTAAAAGCCGCCCTTAAGCTAGCTCCTGCAGAGGGTTCTTGATTGGACCTTCGGCTTGTTCAGGTGTTTGAGAGCCCCTAAGTCTTTGCGTTTTCTCAGTATTGGAAGCTCTTCTGGCTGCCGTTTGATCTGCGTTTTCATTTGCACAGAGCTTTCTTTTCCACGCTGCAGCCTTGGCTCTTTTGATTGCAATCTAGTCCTCTGTTAGCGAAGATTTCTTTTTCCGAATCATACTGCTGCCGTATGCGATAGACAACAATAAACTACAAAAGAACTTAAAATTGATCGCTGCATTTAAGTATTGCATTAATATTTAAGCTTACCTTTTAAAAGTTCAATAATTCTTCTGTCGCCATTTAATTTAAAGACAATTTGATGTACGTATGTCCTTACTTTCCGTACAAAGAATTATTTTTATTTCATGGGCAACTATCGCTGGATTTCGAAATTAATTTCAATTATTACCAAATTTATAAAAATTTTTATCATACAAAAAAATTCGTCTCAAAAGTCACGTGAAAAAGTTGCTGAAAACAATCGCAGTCATGAAAACTTGGGTATCCAAAATTTCAGGATTTCGGGTCCGGATCCTGCCCGGAATGTTTTTGATTTGCTCACGGAGTTGGCTTGATTCAAAATGGTATATGTTGGGCTCCAGCCTCTAGGAGCAAAGTTGAAAAAGTGTGACACAGTGACACACTGACATTCGCATTTAATTTTATAGATTAAACCATTATTAGTTTCGCTTCGAAACGCATCATTTTGAATTTTTTTTACGTTTACGTTCAATCACCCACTGATCTGATATGTAGATTGTATATCAAATCTTACTCTCTCCTGCTCACACCGGATGAGTTAAAAGTGACATCTAGATTATGGGATTGATTGATTGATTTGTTTTCTTGTGGCTTATCAACTCTTTGGGGGTTATTTAGAGTCGAATCATTTCAGATAGTCGGAGGTTGTTTACAGTACCCGGTGTTTCTAAGCGGACCCCCATCTAAGTTTTAAATGGGATCGATGCTGTTAAACTAAGGTGATCGAAAGAGAAGGGTGTTTTTCAGCGTGAATTGGCCGTAGGTCAGAACCTGGGAAGTCATGTTGTCAATAGGAAAGACATTGTTTATGGTGAAAAAAGCCTCATACCATTCAGAAATTGAAGGCCTAAATTATTGCAAAGTTTGAGATAATTGATATCGGACACTGCGTGCGCCTGTACCACTCTGTACTTGTTCGGCTGAAATTGTGAGGGTGGGCACTTTAAACATTGCAAGACAACTTGGTACAGTTCCTTAATAATTTTTCTAAATAAATGGTTAAATAAATATATCTTTCATTGATTTCTATCTTCGTTTACACTGTAATACAAACGGCAAACAATCGACAGACATAAAAACAGGAATCGGACGCTACTTTTTGATTAACCTCATATATATATATATATATATATATATATATATATATATATATATATATATACATATATATATATATATATATATATATATATATATGCGGATTTAACTGGCTCAGATCAATAAGTGTTCTCGCATATACTGTGTAAAAGTAGATATTATAGTTTTAATTCCAAGCTTATAGATTAAATTTAATATTCAAACATACAAAATACTTTGTTCTGTTTCAAAACGAAATTAAATTGATTGGAATTATTTGTTTTTGAATACCGAAAAATTGATGATTTTAGCCATATTTACAAACCTCTCAGCACAACGTCTTTCAAAAATAAAATATAATTTTCTGAAACTTTACTTGAGGAAGATTGGCTGATTTAAACTTTAATTAATCTGATTTGAAACAAATCTTACTTTAATTTAAAATATCGCAAAAAAGCATTTTAACACAGAGGTGGGTGTTTTATAAGGTGTAGACAGCTTTTAAGGAATACCTTAGCCACGTAATAAACCCATATGTTTTCGATTATATTGTACGAATAATCAATAGAAAAAATTGCCCAGGGAAAGGCCCAATGACTTTTGTCGAAAATATTGTTTCAGAAATAACAGTTAATAATATTAGTTGGGGTATAATACTAGCATGGGCTTAAAAGTAAATCTAATCGAAACTTTCGAAGTATAAATTAAAAAAAGAGAGAAAAGTCTGTCATGCAAGAAAATCATCTAAAAATACAATCCACCACCAACCAAAGTAAATGATATTACTATATTTACTAATACATTTATTTTAGTGACCATGTATATTTTCAACTTACTAATCTTAGCTTTGACACAATGCCGAAAGTTTAGAACGCTGATGGAGGATCGAACTTCCTACTCAGTATTAATAGTCAGACTGAATAGCTCGTTAACCAATACCCTGTACCGAAGGATACATTACGAGCACCTACGGGTGTGAGAGAAAATAATATATAAAAGCAAGTGTAATAATTAAAATGCTAAAAATAAAACGATAAAAAAGAGATAGCTACTTAATAATGTGTTGTTCTTTCCTCCGCTTGAATAACTTGTTGATTGTTGACTACGAAACGACATGAAATACAATGTACGCATTAATATTGAACTGGGATATGATTTGATGTGATATTTCGTTGGGGGGCTACTATTCTTGTCAATCACCGACGGTCCCGTTCTCGCAGTTTTGTTTCATGTAAGGCTGATGTCTTTCGGGAATTCACGTATTTATGGTATACTCTTGCTACTATTGTCCGAGAAAAACAGAGAGCAGTTGTCACCTCGGAGATAAAGTACCTTACGTTTGCAATACCTATTCTGCGGTCAAACGGTGTTACATCCGGTCCACATCCCATGGTTACCAGAGCTACATTGTAATAGCTACATTACCTCTTTACCTATTACGTTATACTTGCAACATCCGATTGAGTTCATTTCTGCAAGCGGAAGAGTCTAAAACTATTTTGTTATTATTATCTCTATTTTTGCCACTTCACACTATTTGATTTTACATATCAATACATTTTGGATTATTTAATGTCGAAGTTTTACAAGACACTCAGTGAAGATCGAACTTCTGAAGAGCGATGTTAGACTTCTTTTTTCTGTTTTTTTTTATCGTTTCACTCCTAACAAGTTGATAAAGCCACTATGACACAAGGGGTTATTAAGAATGAATGAAACTGAGGAGAAAGGACAATAAAAACAAGATTTAAGGAGACAGAAGATGACGATTGAAGTTGCATTTAAATTTTTAAAGATTGAAGCAAGAAGCTGGAAAGGCGTTCTACAAGCTGGAAGTGCGAGAGAAGAAACTATTAGCATAGAACTTACGGTTACATTTATCAATTTTAATAGTAAAATGATATACACCTAGCTGCTAATCTAGCACTACGCTTAACTTCATGAAGCCAAGTTACCAAAGATAATCTCATCAGAACAACTATCATGAAAATATTTGTAGAAATGGTACAGAAAAGCGGTGGTGGGAAAATGATTGAAGCTGAGATGCCATACTACCGATAATATTGCAGATTCATTGTTAAATTTTTGTCCAGAATCTCAACACTTAGCGGAATCATCAGATCAGATGTGGCAACAAAATTCAATGCATGGACGGATGCTAATGGAGACTGTCATCATTTGAGTTCGTGCATAGATCCTGATTTTTTAAAGTAGGAACCGTGTAATCGACGATATGTTCAATTTAAGTTTGCAATCGTCACTTCAAAACTCGACTTTTACATAAGTACGTTAGCTTCTTTATACTTCTACCCGCACTTCCAACTCGCCACTGAGGACAGAAAAGTCATCAGGGATTCAAAATTACAGGTAAAGCTCGACTTGCTGTTTTTGTTAACCAAAGACAACTTTATGCGGTTAAAAGCTTTACAAATTTAATTAATGTTTTTCTATAGTCTGTCCAAATAAAAAAATCGTTTCCGGCCTAAGCTGAACTGATTTGTTATTTCTACAAATATTCAATAAATGTCTTTCTTTGATCTTTGTTTTTCTATGGTGAGTGTATGTTTTATTGTTTGACAGAACCAAATATCTTCAATCGCTTCATTCGTTTGTCTTCCTACTATTCCATAGACACACAGGATTCTCTCCCCTTTTCTTTCTCATACACTTACCTATATCAATATAGACTAACAGTATCCGTGAAAATTTCACTGTTTTTCTGTTTTGAATTTTCTGGGGAGTCATAATTCTTAATTTAATTTCATAATCGATTACCGCGATTATTAAATAAACACCATCGCTAAATATTTGAACTTAACAACTTTGATAAAATATTGCAATATCATAATTATGATCGCGAATCATTATTTTAGCTCATAACAGAGTAGAAATTAAAATATTCAAAATTAACAAGGCTTTCCATTTTATTGAATTAGACGTTAAGCGCCAGATGGCATTATCTCTTTCTTTCTTTCTTATTATGGTAATTTTCTAAGCGTAGCTTACATGTGGTACAAGGCAGAATGCACGTTACACCTAGTGAGGATCGAACTCACTACTCAGTTGTAATTGTCCTAGCGAGACAAGCATGCTAACCATTACACCACGTCGAGGTGCCCTTTTCTTTCATATTATATATGGTTTCTTTTTTCTCATTAATACCAAACAGCGTCTCTAATATACCTTTTTCTTCCGTCTTTTCCTCGCAATCAAATCGAATGTCCTGTTATTTTTATGAGGACAGCTCAGGACATAAAGGATGGGCGAAAAGAAATTACAAAATCTCCTACAGAAGATAGCGACAGAGAGTGAGAAGAAAGAACTAAGCATAAAATACAAGAAGACAGAGTCCATGGTCATCAGTAAGAGGAAGAGCTCGAAATGCGATTTGCAGGTCGGGAACACTAGAATCAAGCAAACTCAGAAGTTTAAATATCTGGGAAGCGTCTTGACAGAGGACGGTAAGTGCGACACTGAGATCCGTAGACATATTGGGATGGCCAAGGACACATTCCAAAAACTGAGCAGAGTATTGCGAGGCAGGAGGATTTCTTTGGTAATAAAGAAAAGAATACTGAGCTGTGACATCCGTCCTTCTTTACGGTAACGAAGGTTGGACGATTTCCTCAAAGATAAAGAAGAGACTCAAGACGACGGAGATGTGGTTCTACAGAAGGATGCTAAGGATACCATGGACTGAGCGTCTGGGTAACGAAGAGGTCTTAGAGAGGTTGCAAACAAAGAGAAGGCTTATACTTAACATTAGAAAGAGGCAGCTGAAGGTTCTGTGACACATAATGAGGAAGGGGGCCTGGAGAATCTGATACTTACGTGTCAAATAGAGGGAATGAGAGACAAGGGAAAGCAGTGCGTGACATACCTGACGAGCTTGAGCAGGTGGATGACAGAACGTGGTCTGGGGGAGGAGGCAGAGGGACGGAAATTGCTGAGAGCTGCAAGGGATAGAGGGAAGTGGAGAGCCATGATCGCCTACGTACTGAAAGGACATAAAAAAGAAAAAAGAAAGAAACACGTAGAATTATAATATGATAACTTTTCGCTTATTTCAGCACAAAGCCAAATAGGGAGTAAATGGAGGAGGAGAATCTTTTGGTTTGTGGGGAACGGCTGCCTACCTTGAAAATCAGCATTTAAATTCCTGGCATTTTACCTTGTCTTGAACACACCACTTGTGCTGGTGGGAAATACGCAACAAGCTCAGTCAGAGAGAAAGCTGTATACACATTAAAAAATATAGTTTGAGACTAGACACATTTGGCACAGAACTGATGGATTAATTGAACACTTAATGACAATCTCCGGCAAGTTCTGCCTAGTTCCCCCTCGACCATCAACAGTAATGGCGCATCTCTTCACAAATATGATTTCAGAAGACAGTCAATACAAATATACATTCATACATATGAGTTTGAGTTCATGGGTTTAATGGTGACAGACTCTTTCTTGCTCGACACTGAACTAAACAAGCGTATTGGTAAAACTGCTACCACCATCAAAGAAAGCATGGAATAGCAGCTAGCTGACAGAACACACCAAAATCTTGATCTACAAATCTTGTGCCGTAAGCATTCTTGGATAGTAGTGAAATTTGGACACTGCAAATGAAATTTGGATGTTTCACTATAGTAGGGAAATTTGGACACACCTTCCACATGCTTTGCCTCCTATGCAGTCTGATAAACTTGGCAAGACAAAGTCATCAATAAACACTACCCTTAAGAGGGCTGGGATTCCCAGTATGTGTACCCTCTCGAACACATAAATTCAATACTTATCGATGAAAAATGATACAGAGTCCACATAAAAATGATGATGTATAAGTTATAAAAAATATTAGAGCTGACATCGATAAGCATTGAACTTCATTATTTCTGGTCCAATAATTCGGGGACATTCTTGGCAGGAATTCTATTCACCTTCCTTATACTTTAAATTATGTTTAATGCATTAAATATGTTTGAAATTATATAGTTTTACGTATATCTATAGCTAGCATGATATATATATATATATATATATATATATATATATATATATATATATATATATATATATATATATATATATATATATATAAATATATATATATATATATTATAAATTAACTGTTTTAAAATATGTTTTTTTTCGCTACACAGTAATAACCATGTTTAAAAAATGGAAGCTAAAAGCTTCGAATTTAATTTTGTAATTAAATTAAAAACATTAGTTCCATTTCATCTTCAAGCGAATTTTGGAGTAAAAAATACATCCCTACCCATCCCTAAACATAAACCCTTTTTCGAACGTAACTAATAACTGATACAACAAAAGTTAATGAAAATGAACACGCTATCACCCCTTGTCTGGATGAGTGGATTTCTCTGTATCCTTGGAAACAGTGAATTATGAATTTTTGCCGTGCCTTTAATACTCAGTAAATTTAAAAATGTTACTCCAATATTCGCTTGAGGATGAAATGGAACTAATGTTTTTAATTTAATTACAAAATTAAATTCGAAGCTTTTGGCTTCCATTTTTGAAACATGGTTATTACTGTGTAGCGAAAAAAAACATATTTTAAAACAGTTAATTTATAATATTAATGCTCTCTAAATTTACATTGAGCACTATTTTGTAAAAATAAAAATATTTATAAGAATACCGGATTATATATCCTACTGTTCTTTCTTTTTATTTATATATATATATATATATATATATATATATATATATATATATAGAGAGAGAGAGAGAGAGAGAGTTTCAGACAGACAGATAGTGCGGGCATAGGAATCAACAGTACATGGTAATTGTTAGTTTCACGATTCACCGTGAGCTTCCGACCATGTCGTAAATTTTGTCTAACACACACACTCTCTCTCTCACTATATATATATATATATATATATATATATATATATATATATATATATATGTGGGTGTGTGTGTGTGTGTGTATACGTGCTAATACCCTTGGGAAAGATATCCTCTTTTTCTCCCTCCAGCTATGGGTAAATAGTAGGACAGACCGGGCTCTATAGCCTTGGATGGCAACTGGTCTAGGAGAAGGACAACTCTGAATTCAAAACCTGTGGAGGGTTGTTTGGGAACCTTGTGGCACATAGTGCACCAGGTCTCTGTATTCGTCCCTTCAAAAAGTGTGGTTGGTCCGGCACAAAGCCTTCATCACTATAATCAAATCATATGTGCTGGTGTCTGGACTGTCGGTTTCTAGGAACTGAACTTGAACCTCATACGTCGAATACGACGGGGGAGTCTACTACCATATATATGTGCGTGTTTGTGCGTCACTACAGACAAACTGTTTCGCTGTATCACAGCTCATCAGTTTGGCTAGACATCCGATTGCCTCAAGCCAAGATCGAAACCCAACGATTTGGCATCAGTCGGAGATTTTTACGCCGAGCTATCAGCACCCGTCAGAGAGCAAGGTGAATTTTTACGTATTTTTTACGCCAGTGACTCAGAGTGCTCAATTCATAGAAGGACTTTTGCATCAGCAGTAGCAGTAATATGTGTATATAGTGGGTGTGTACGTGTGCGCGTGTGTACAAAATAAAGGATGGAAGTAACTCTGAAACAATTTAAAATCATGACTAAATAAGAAATGAGAGTAATTTATAAATATTTCGATGTTGTTTTACCTCATTTTAGCGGTTTTTAGATTGTTTTGTTTATCTACGACTTATCGACCCTTTATAGGCTATTTAAAGCTGAGACATATTTTTGATTGTCAGAATAATTCTTTCTTTTTTGCGCGTGAACACTTTTTGGGGGGAATAAAAATGGTTTTTCCAGATACAAGTTGTACAATTTAACCCATAGCTGGGAGTGGAGATGAACTCACAACTTTTCCAACTTTTTTACATTTAACATTGATATTTGATTGAGAAATCAATTTTAATTTGTTCGTTGTCAATCCCTGTTTAAATTTTGGGACGTGGTCGTGGTTCAGAAAACAAGGGTCATTTATATATATATATATATATATATATATATATATATATATATATATATATATATATATATATATATATATATATATATATTACAATGTAATTAACGAAAACATCTTTATTCTTATGTTGTTTGATCTGCGACTCCCGTTTTTCTTTCTTTCTTTCTTTCTTTGAAAGCAAGCGTGGGAATGTGAAGCGTCTTCGTGTAAAGAAATGTTTTTGCACAAGCGAAGGCGTTAATTGATAATACTGTCATTCTTGTTTGTCCTCGCCTTCTAGCACGATACACCTTTTTATATGAGCAGGAGAAGGTTTATGCGCATGTGTGAAGTCGAGAGAAGAAAGTGTTCTTTCACGCAAGATAACAGAGTCATACCTAATGTATATATGCACATACACAGGAATGTTCATCTATAGACATTGAGGTAATTATTTTACAATACATTTCTTTGCATAGATGAAAAGACGATGCTGTCATAAAGTGAATATGAATAATAACCTCTAAAAAATCGACACCTAAGGTTTAAAATTAATTTAAAATTAAAAAAAAAAAAAATCAAAATTTAGAATGAAAAAGTTCAATATTCAATATTTAAAATGAAACTTTTTAATGAATTTAAAATTAAAAATATTTCTTGAAGATTTTATTTTAGTTTTAATTGCAAGCGAATAGATTAAATTTAATCTATTAATAAACAAGCAAAATACTTTGCTGTATTGCAAAATGAATTTAAATTGATTGGAATTATTTTTTTAAATCGCTAAAATCGGTCATATTGACAAATCTGTTAGCACAACAAAATTCTATTTATTAAAAATCTTACAAAAATAAATATATTTTCTGAAACATTATTTGAGGAAGATTAACTCATCTAAAGTTTAATTAATCCGAATTGAAACAAATATTACATACGGTTAGTTTAAAATATCGCAGAAAAGTATTTTTAACAGAGAGGTGGATTTTTTATGACGTGTTCATATATTTATCGATAACCTGATGTTTGCGAGACTGATGTAAGTGGGGAAATATTTGTAAAATTACAAGCGTTTTTTTTTAGATAATTTTTAACTACCCAATAATCTTAAAAATTGAAAATATTTTTAACATTCTAATATTTTATTGAATTTTAAGTACTTTGGCTTTATAGTCCTACTTACAAGACGCTTGTTGAGGAAATGTTAGAAAATTACCAATAAATTTTAAATTTACTATATTACTATAATTATTTTCTGATAATGTCCTGTATGGACGTGTGTATTTACAGAAATCGGCAAGTTTATGCACATGCCCGCAAAAAACAAACAAACAAATGAACAAACAAAAATCCGTTTTAGAATACTGAGGGTAGCTGAATTGTAGTATGCTTTTCCATTTAAATATTGGTTTTATTTAATAACAATATCATTTGTCCGTTTCAAATTAATACAGAATTTTACAAGTTTATAAATTATTATAATTAAAATTAAAAAAAAACAACAATTTTTGTAAAATTCATTGAATAAAGGAATCGGAGAGCCGAGTTCGAATTCCAATCGAATGTATTACGTTTACTTACGTGCTAATATCTTATGGGTAAATAGCAGGACAGACAGAGTTCTATAGACTTGGATGGCAACTGGTCTACTGCAGAAAGAAATGGCAACTACGGGAAAAAATCTGCTTCGTCAGTCATGTATCGAAAGATACATGATCGCCTAAGCGTGTATCACGTATGGCACATAACTGACTGAATGCCCATAATGTATTTTTGTTCATAAAAGCAATTAAAATAATTTATGATTGAATAATGACTTAGTTTTATTACATTTTTTATTTTACGATTCAGAAAAGATTTTCAGTAACTGGGAATCCAGTTTGACCAAGTCAGGACCGATAACATTACATATTCTGGTGCCTTTTCTATAAATACTTTCGTGGTAATTGTTCTGATGAACTTTCCTTTACGGTATCTATATTTTATGAATTTAAGCGCAATACTAGATTAGCGGCAAGTTCTCATCATTTTACAGTTGAAACGGATAGATGTAAGTGGTATGCTTAGTCCTGGGTATGATGATAAACTACATCCGGCAGCAAGGCCTCTGATCGGAAGATTTGAGGTTTTGATGAGTGTGGAACAATCTGCTAATTGTTGTTGGTCCCAGGTACACCCTGACCTAAGGTGGTTGCACCTGTTAGGGTCCCAGCTATAGTTAACCACGCAGACAAAAACAAAACACTATGAAAGTATAAGGAGTACATTTTTATAGTAAAAATACCAGCAATACCTATTTATAGTAAACATTACTACAAGCTCTCAAGAAAATTAGATTTTGGCATTAAATGACCAGTAAGGAGTTAGTATGCCGTTAAACAAACAAACAAATCAATCAAGTTCTATGCTAACAGTTTCTTCTATCGCACTTCTCACTTCCGGCTTCTTGCTTCCCAGTCCACTTTGATCTTCAAAAATTTAAATTCAATGTAAATCGTTATCTACTGTCGTTTTAATTACTATTTTAATATTCGCTCTCTTTAATAGTGTTTATTCCTCATATTCTCTCACACTCAGTAACCTTCTTGCGTCTTAGTTGCTTTATTGCATTGCTTAGGGTGAAATGATTTAAAAAAGTTACATACTCTACCTATTGTTGTTGTTATTGCTGAAGGAAGTGTTCATGTGAATTTTGGTAAGGCTCTTTGTAATTTTGTCGCGCCAATCTATAGAGTCTGATGAAAGGTTGTCTTCATTAAAACCTAAAATATTTATTTGCTTAGAGCCAGTTTTATCAATGATCTGAGAAAACGGCTGTATGCAGATGATAGTTTCGACATTTCTTACTGAATTTAACACCATGCACAGTATCCATATGAGTATCTAGATATGAGGGCGTGGCTTTCACTTTCAGTTCGATATTTGGATTTTGTAGCATCTTACGATGTTCAACAAGAGTTAGCTCTAGTTTAAGTTATTCCATGTTAAATTTCCTATACCAAATGTTCAAGTTCTTCTTGCTTCTTGGGGGACAGATTTTAGATAATGCTATAAAAACAGACATTTATTTAGAAAAGAGAGGAAAATTGAGAGAAAATATATTACGATCACCAGAAATAGAAATTCGAAAAGGAAAATAAATATTAAGAAAGGGGGAGAAAACATTAAAAAAAAAAAAGCTGACAGGTTCTTGTTCCACTTTCATCAAAGTGAAATCGCAGTCAAATTTTTATCTGAATGCCCTTGAGACCATTTTCATCAAATCTAAGCAACCTTATTTTGCAGCTGACTGCCGCAACTTGCCCATCAAGCTCTCTAGATCCGCTCCTGCTCGCTTGTGTAGCTGACTTTTTATTTAGGTTTTTGACCACACATGCAAATTAGCGATAGTTTTAAAAACACTAGAACCACACTTGCACTTAATGCAAATGGCTGCTCCGACCGGGTGGGCGAGACATCTTGGCTTCCCGGGCCTTGATCACGCTTTCTAAGATCACGGTGTAGTATCTGTTCGCAGATTGCTCGCTGGACGATCGCCTTTAGGCTGGGATTGCTCACTGATACAGGCCGGTCGCAGGGATTCGTCCCTGCGCTGGTAGTATCGCGGCTACGTCTAGCTATGACCAGCTTTGACCAGCTCTGACCAGCGTGGACAAGCTATGACTAGCTATGACCAGCTAAGACCTGCTTGGACAAGCTATGACCAGCAAAGACTAGCGACCTGAGTGGAAACACTCGGGTCAAACCCCCCTCCCTTCCCACGTTAAACCTCGACCTTGTGTCACAACCTGATCGTGTGGGAGGTCAAGTAAATCCACATCTTGGCTTCGGGTAGGTTAGAATTCTTTGGTACTATTTCACTACATGTGAACAAAGAAAATGATTGTTAGGCGATTAGCTTGTAATATAAATATACATATGGTAATCTATTATTACTATATTTGTATTTCATATACTCGTTTTCCACTTTTAATCACAGCTAGTTTATTTTTTCTTGATTGAATTCTAATGAGCGAGGAACGAGAAATGGTCAACTTTTTCTACCCTCACACCCTTTTCTTAATATCTATTTATCTTTTTTTGAATTGCCATTTCAACGATTGTAATTTTTATCCCTATTTGCCACTTTTTTTTTTTTTAAATAAATGTCTATTTTTATAGCATTACCAAAAATCTGTATTCTAAAAAGATCTTTAAATACCGATAAAAAACAAAAACCAAAAGTGATAGAAAGCTGAATGATTTCAGCTAGCTTATGCATCTCGATACATTCGATTTAAAGTTTAAAGCTAAGTGCCTGTGGTATTCTCAGCATTTCCCATTGTAAAATTGTAAACAAATTTTGTTGTATTTCTTCCCTTCATTACGTAAGATTCTATTGATAAAACATTTATTAGCCCGAAGAAGTCAGAAGAGTTGAGGAAGATCAGAGTCTGCTAGTAGATCGAAAAATGGCTTTTACACAAATACACATACAGGCGCGTACACGCACGCGCGTTGATTGATTAATTCGTTTTCTACGGTTCATCAACCCTTTGCATATTATTTAAAGGCAGAAAATATTTTTAAAATTGTGTGAATTTTTTGAGATAGTAATGGTTTAGTGATATAAGTCTTACTAATTAATCCATAGCTGAGAGAGAAAAGGTGGATTCATATTTTTCCCAAGGGTTTTTGCACGTAAGTGAATATAACGAACCCGACTGGAACTGGAACGCGGCTCTCGGTTAACAATTCCGAGACATTATCGATTGCACCAAAGCTTACAGTACCTGGTATTCCCAAGCGGTCATCAATAAAGGTACTGACCAGACTCGACGTTGCTTAACTTCAGTGATCGTATGGGAGCCGGTGTTTCAACATGATGCGGCCGAAAGCAACACGAAGTTCTACAACAAAAGTTAATGAAAGTTGAACAGAATGAGCAATCTCTTCTGATGCGTAGTTAATCAGCGTTTCCCTAGTCTCGCCGGTCATTTTACTTCTCTTGAAATTACTTAATTGGAAAAACATATCATCCCGTTTTCTATTATTTTTCCAGTAAGCCAATTAGCGTCTTAAGTTTTCCAAAGTTTTGCGTAGTACCTCATATATATATACACTCACCCGCATGTGTATGTGCTTCAGACACACGCAGAGATATTTGTTTTTAGTGAAAGCTGCCTATTGTTCAAGTTTTAACTACAGGTTAGAGTGAACGTTCTAACTCTAGACCGCACCGTTCTCTTTAATCATATTCGCCATTTTAGTGTTACTAATTCTCGTTCTTAAATTGAACGGAATTTTATTCTTTTTCTCCGACACCTACAAAAATAAATAAATAATAATAAAAAAAAAATTGGTGAACCAGGCTAATTTATGAGACGATTCTTCCCCCTCACCGCATTTCCCATTATTCATCTATTTTAATTCCAGACTAATTTGATAACTGTTGTCTGCAGTGAGTCATTATCGCCATTTCACAAGTTTTTCAAACTAATATTTTCCTAATTGTTGGATTTCATCTCGGTACCTCCAAAAATTCTGTAAAAAAGTGGATACATGAGGAAAAAAGAAGCCCAAAACATAATAAAAAAACAACATTTTATCGTTAAAATCTTTGTGTTATTATTAAGAGTACAGATCAAAGGATTTTTAATATAAAAATCATTTTCTTTACCCATTTTAAAACCTTAGAAATTTTGGTTAAAATCCTGTTTTTCTGGCGTCAACGGGTTACCTTAAATTTGTATGAAAAATTTGAGCGTCTTTTTGCGGTGAAAAACACATCGATTTGGAAATTCTTACAAAAATCAGATAACTGACGGATTATTCAGGACTTATTTATAAATGAATGAAATTATTTTTTTAAATGTTTCTTTTTTAGAAAATGTTTGTAAAAATATTTTTTTACATCTGTTAACCACCCTAGTGAAATTTATGAAATTTCGAGAAATTATTTTTTGTATCGCTTAATATTTACGCAGAGAATTTAAATCATCGATTATTTTTGGCCAAGCAGGACCTACAGTTACAGAAAATCTATTCTGAATCTTAAAATAAAAAAATGCAATAAAGCTAAGACATCATTTAATTAGAAAATATTTTAATTGCTTTTATGAATATAATATGTACTGGAGACTATTCTTTTGAGAAAACAATTTTTTCGATGAATAATGAATAATGAATTTTTACATCAATTGTTTTCAATTAAAAAAAATAATTAGAATAATTATAATCTCACATCTCCTCAACAAGAATCTTCGTAAGTAAGGCCATCAAACCAAAGCAGCTAAAATTCAATAAAATGTAATGCTTAAAATATTTAAATTTTTTAAGATTGTTTTTGTGTAGTTATATATATATATATATATATATATATATATATATATATATATATATATCAGGCGTTCACGTTTTATTCCTCCTTACTTAAACTTTCCAAACTGTTAATAAATCACTCAACACCTCACCCCACATCTTTCGTCTCAGCCCACACATTCACCATGTTCTCAAATTTAAATAAACAAAATGCATTTTTAACAAATATTTCTGTGGCCAAACGTAATGGAAATTTTGTATTTGTATCATGTCAGTCACATGATGCGACGATAACGAGGTTCTCAACCTAAATTCCTTTTTCTTTTAATGCGCAGATGTAAACAATTCTCTGAATTACAAGCATGGTTTAAGCTGTCATGTTCGTGAAGAAAAAAAAAATTAAAATCTGTAGATTTGGTTAAATGAACTAATTAGATTTAAATTATAGCGAACGCATTATTAGAAAAATATTCTTTTAATTAATCAGTTGCAGACAAAATAAAAAGTATTTCATAATTTATAGAGAAAGATAAAAATTATACAACATAAAACATGTATCAAATTATTAAACTGCCAAATTTCAGCTTTTAAGCACGTATACTTATTAAGTTATTAGGAATTTCATGCTCTTCAAGTAGCATACTTTCAATTAGAGTTGAACATTTTGTCTTCGCTACGTTCGTTCACCAAATATAAACAAAGGAACAACGTATGAAATAGTGAGTCAGTGTGATAGTACGAGTAACAGAGAGACGTAACAGTCGCAGTAGTAGTACGAACAGACATTAAGAATTCTTTTTGTATCTAATCTATTTTCTATCGTCCGAAAGTTGTCTTCATAAGAAGAAATTGAAAAAAAAATTGTTTTAACGCTTTTTAACAATTTCTGGAAAATAAAAATTCTGGATTTACACTTTATCTGCTTTTTCTCTTTTCCTTTCACTTTGTGGATGACTTAAAGAATTTTACAAGGGCCAATTTGTACCTCCTCAACCTTCCATAAAGTAATTTTGTGTTAAATAATGAAAATCAATCTTTTTCCTTCTCACCAGAATGATTTGATTGTCATTTGTGAAGATACGATAAAATATTACAAATATAAATTATTATTTAATTTTTTGGGGATCAAAAATATTAATACTCGGTTTGGGTGTTGTATTTCTGTGTTGTAAAAAACGGCCGATTTGTTTTAGAATTATTTCAAAACATGTTGTTATATACTAAATTTAGTTTGTCACAAGGTATTTATCTACATCTCCCCACTCGAACGAAATATGGCACGGGGTGGAGGAGTTTAAAGTTGGCGTCCTTCGTATACATGGGGCTAGAAACAACAACAACAAAAAAAAAGCTCAATACTCTCGGTACTTCTTTACAGAGCTCCTCAAGTATTAGTGCTTAATTCTTACATTCCTAGTTATATCGCTACTAAACTTGGCTTAGTTTAATCAAAGTCGTAAATATAGAATCACGCAGTAAGATTCGAACTCACTACTCAGTAGCAACAGTGAAACAGACCAACTTCCTATTAATCTACGTCGGGGAGCCTCTATTTGAAAAAAAAAAGTGCTTTACTCTTATGACGAATTAGGAAATAGCTAATAACTATAAGTAAATGGGATATACCGTTTTGGAAGCTGGACGTAACAAAGTTTCCTTTGGTCTTTTATTAAGTTAGACTTAATATTTATCTATTTAGTATTTATCTTTCTATCTACACTGATGGATCAAAAGATGGTCTCGCTCAATCTGGCCTTGGGCTCCCGGGTTGAAATGCCTCAATAACGATGAGGCATCCCTCACCTGGCTGGTGATACGTGGGGCCCTCTGGGTCGACAAAAGACTTTGCGCAGCGGGTTTGGAGAAATATCCAAACTGCCGACGCTGTGATGGGGAAGTCGAGACCCTGGGTCACGTCTTCTTTCATCGCATGTTGCAGGGAAAGTTTTTTGTCCTTGAGGCCGCTTCTGTTTGTAGCAATGTGGCCCCGCCGTTAACGAAGTCTGAACTTTGTGTTCCACTGCTTGCTAGGAGTTATGAGAGGCGTGATTTGGGGGACGCGTCAGAAGGGATTCTATAAAGGTGAGAAGTTCACCTCTTCCCAACTGATCTTGTACTTTCAGCTTAAAGTCAAGATTAGGACGGAAAGGCGGCGACTCTCTTCATCAGAATTCGGCAAAAGGTGGGTAAATATTGCGCGAATGTGTAGAGTGAGAGGAGCTGACCTAGAGTGGCACTTTGATGTCGGTTAGGTACAGGATTTTGTCCCTCATGGGTTGAACAGAGGCAACCCGTCCCGATATTAGGCTAGTTTAGGTTTATTTTGAATCTTTAGTTTCTCGATTCTGGTTAACTTAGCTAGGGTATGTATGCTCATCGGCCCCCTTTTATTTCTGTCCCTATTTTTCTTTAGTTTAATTCCCCATCCCCTCCCTCGTTAGGTGGCCAGTGACGTCAGTTCTCTGGTAGTTGCGGGATGACTTTCGTTTCGTGTGTGTGTTTTTTTTCGTATTTGTTATTGTGTCTAAATGAGTGTGTTTGTGTGAGTGATTTTGGACGGATGACTGTTTCTTACACTTTTATAATCTCGCAATTTTTTCGTCTAGTTAACTGATGTTTCTGCCACATTTAGGTATTGTGGGGGTTTTATTACTAACCTTATTTTGTTTTGTTTTTCTTGTAAATAGTTAATTCATATTGTAAATATTCATTCGTTTTTTTTTAAAATTGTTATCCCCCCCCCCAGACTTTGAAATGTACATATGGGGACTAGTTAGAATTTCATGGAGAATTTGAGGAATTATGGTAGATGTAGTAAGAAAGGTATGGAAGAATGTGTTGTTTTGGTGCTAGGACTATTGTTGGTATGTGTGGGTCAGTGTTTGTGACTAGCTAAGTTTTAATTTAAGACAGAAGAAGACCGTCCTTCCCCAATACTCCCTTTAGGCCTTGTGCCACATTTTGTATATTATTCATATACGAATAAATATCGGATCAAAAGATGGTATTAAAGTGGGATGCGCAGCCATACACAACATAGCAAAAGTAATGAAGTGATTTCCGATCAATAGTGCTATATTCAGCGCAGAAGTGGTGGCCATAGATTTGGCACTTGACATCATAACTGCAAGCAAACACAAAAAAAAAATTGATCAAATATTCAGATTACATGTTGGTACTCACAGCACCCCACCAAAAAAAATGATAAACCCGTTAATTATAAAACTTTTAAACAGAATAGAATATTTGTCAACATATAAAATGATATCATCGTCTGCTGGATATCCTGAGATCAAGGGCAACGATAGAGATGATTCAGCAACCTAAAAAAGTATCAACCTCCAAAGATAGTTCAAACATCAAGATCCCCTACACAGACCATTGAGAATCTCATTATCATCGCATCACGTGACCGACATGATACAAATACAAAATTTCCATTACACTTGACTACAGAAATATTTGTTAAAAATTCATTTTGTTTATTTAAATTTGAGAACATGGTGAATGTGTGGGCTGAAACGAAAGATGTGGGGTGAGGTGTTGAGTGATTTATTAACAGTTTGGAAAGATTAAGTAAGGAGGAATAAAACGTGAACGCCGTGAAAATTTTTTCTAATTAAATAATGTCTTAGCTTTATTGCATTTTTTATTTATCAAAGAAGAATGGCTGCAACTATGATCCGGTTGCCCGAACAAAAAATTATACATCATCAAACCTATTATAGAAGAATGGCATAAAAAACTAAAAACAAGAAAAGATGAAATAATAATATCCAGAATTCATATTAGACACTCTTGAGCATATAATTAAACATATTCTTATATTCTAAAACAAGAGCCACCTCCAATCAGTACAGTAGGTCAAGAACTATACACAATAAAACACATACTAACAAATTGTAGCAACTTAGCCAAATCCGAACAACCAACAATGAAAGAACTCTTTCAGAACATTAATCCATGTAATATTCTGCAATTTCTGAAAGAAATCAAACTGTATTCCAAAATTTAACTTCAACAAAACTACAGTACAATCACGCATATCATCACCTCTAGTAATTATGTCCACACAAACATGTATATGCACAAAAGCTGAGTATCATATATAATGACAAAAGTATGCTGGTGCAGGCTTTAAGAAAGCTTTATTCAAGTAATACAAGGTTCGCGTATAGTGTCCTTTTATAGTCCCAGTAAACAGAAATAGCTCTCTCAAAGAGGAGAGTAACAAAACAATGGGAGACCACACTCGATTATTCATAACATCGTCGACCATGTATTTAATTGTGAAAGCAGAATATCATTTTTACTACTTCAAAGCGCACAAAAAAAATAAATTTTGGCATTAAATGACCCACAAGGAATTGATATGCCATTAAACAAACAAATCTATTTAGATTTGCATTTTTCCAGCTCTTAAGTTCGTAAAACTAGTATACTTCATTGCCACGATATTTACAAGATGAAATAAAAGTAAAAAAAAACGTCAATCGTTTTTTCATTGATTATTTTAATTTTTTGAAATTTGCCCAGTACAAGGCCCAAGAGCTACTCAAGTGATGTATGACGATTAAAAAGATATAGCGAATGGATAAAGATTGACCCTAGACTAAGATCATAGTGTTCGGGGAAGCATCCACGCGGAAGTCCGTACTACAAAGTAGCGGTTTTGGGGAAGAAGCATTCGGGTGGAACGTTCTTACCAAAAGAATACGTAGGAAACGAGGGTGATTCAAACCTGTGGATGTCACTAGAAAGTGAGGATTGAGCAGTTCCAGCCTAGATATGACGGTGAAGCTCCATTTTTATCTTATCTGACTCTTGTAAAGGCAAATTATACCAGAAGTATATAAGTATATAAGAAGTTAATTATTTTATGGAGCCGTAAAATGAAACGACCATTTTTTCAGCATCTTTAACGATGTATCATATCTGATTTTAACTTGAGGCCTGGGGTTGCATCAGTCGTCTACGTGGATCAAACCTGATGCTAACTTTGCAATCAGTATTCGGATACCAGGGCGTCGGTGTGAAATACGCAATAATTTAAGCAGCCACAACCAGTGAGTATTGAACTCACTTCAACAGTAATGACCAACGAAATTAGATTTTTATATAACACTCCATGATGAAATTCCTTTTACCCACTGTTTTCTAATATTTTTTGTAGTTTTCCAAGTTTCGCCTGTTTTTGTAATAATTTTGGTAGTTTTACTAGTTTTCACAGTTTTTGTAATATTTTTTCTAGTTTTACAAGTTTTTCCAGTTATTATAAGTTTGGTAGTTTTATAAGTTTTCTATTTTATTGTAATATTTTTAGTTGTTTTCACAGTTTTTTGCAATAATTTTGGTAGTTTTACAAGTTTTCCATTTTATTGTAATATTTTTAGTAGTTTTCCAAGTTTTCGTAATATTTTTGCTAGTTTTCCAACTTTTACCTCTTTTTGTAATATTTGGGCACCTCGGCGTGGTGTAATGGTTAGCAAGCTTTTCTCGCTAAAACATTTACAAACTGAAGGGTGAGTTCGATCCTCACTGAGTACCCCATATCTAAGCTACTCTTAGAAAATCAGTAGGGCACCTCGAGGTGGTGCAATGGTTAGCTAGCTTGTCTCGCTAGTACAATTACGACTGGGTAGTGAGTTCGATCCTCACTGGGCGCCCCATACTTTCAGCCTTGTGCCACATCTAAGCTACGCTTGGAAAATAACTGCCTCTTTTTGTAATATTTTGGTAGTTTTACATCTTTTCCATGTTTTTGTAATATTTCTTCTAGTTTTACAATATACAAAACTCTTTCTCTTCATCATTAATGTTTTCACGCAATATATTATAATTCTGATTATTCCTTAGTTAATCAGTTAAAATTTATATAAATGTCGCTGTCTGGTTTTAGAAAAAAGGAAGAAAGATGGAAGAGCCGATAACATTCATGTATTTATCGTCTGTTTCAGTGAAATAGAAAACCTCGTCAATCTTGAATCTTTTCATTTCTTTTTGAATCATGACTGGCATTCATATTGATTGTTATTGCAATATTTTGTTAAAGTTGTTAAGCTCAAATATTTAACGAGGAAATATGGAAATGTCCATGGGTATTTTATAGTCGTACAACTCGCAAGGATTTTATCCAATCATTAACTTAAGAATTGACTCATCAGAAATTTTTACGGTTATTTCTAGTTTTTCTGGTTCGCCCATTTCTTTTTTACAATATGGATTCCAACGACCATCTATTTATCTTTTTCCTTACTTTTTTCTTCATATTTTTCCTTACTTTACTTTTCTTCTCACTTGCTGCATTTTTGATACAACAAATATTTTCTCTTCTCTCTTTACCGTTCTTTCTGCTTTTCCTTCTCCAAGCAAATTCAAATAACCCCGCGTCCCTCATTTCCATTTCGACGAATGCTGACTTGGCACATGACGAAACGGCGCCGCCTCGCGTTTCGAATTCATACTCAAGGTTATTAGGCAGTTTCACTGTGTTCACAGCAATAAATACATTCACTTAAAAAAAAAGGTGGAAACTTCATTACTTTTGAAACTAGAAAACCAGAAATGATTTCCTTGTTGCGGAAAAAAAAGAAACTTTGAAAGAGGCTGCATCATAAAATTTATCTTTCTAGTTTTAACCCGTGAAAATTTCACGATTTTCCTATTTGAAATTTCTGATGAATCTTAATTCTTAAGTTAATGCTTGAGTAAACTCATGGCGAACTCTACGACAATAAAATATCCATAGAAATTCCCCTATCACATCGGTAAAAATTTAACAACTTTAACAAAATATTGCAATATCAACCATACATATGAATGCTGGTCATTATTTTAAGAAGTGGGTACAAATGAAATTGACAACTTTGTCTGTTTCACAGAAACAGTTGTTAAACACTTCTATCTTCCCTTCTTTCCCTTTGTCTTTCATTTTCTCACTGAGAATTACCGTATTTGATAGCATAAAAAACTCATGGGCGTGTCAGTTAGACACACACCTATTTTACCAGCGCAGATTAAAAAAAAGAAAGAAAAAGAAAACGTTTCTTAAGCATGTGATGTTTAAAGCATGCAATCAACATATTACAAAAGCAGGCTATGGTAGAAAACATTATAGATAAAAAAGCAAGCTAACGGTACAACTGAACATAAAGCGAGAAATTACAATAGCGACAATATCTTACACGAGTAGAGTAATAAAACATCGTAAGAGAAAACAAAGCTAAAAAAACATTTGATAAAAATCCAACTGCGACTACAGTCGAGCATAAACCAAAACACAGTGAGCGAACGGGGAAAAACATTTCGTGTTCTGGAACAAAAAATTTAATCATCTTCAAAGACAGAAAATCTTCATCGTCAAAATTTAAAAAACTCGTCACCACTACTGCTGCTGGTAACACTGTTTTGATGCTATCAATGTTTTCAAATAATTCGCCGCTTTTTGTTCGATCAAAGGTATTCTAGATTTCATTTACACTACCAATAATAATAATAATAATAATAATAATAATAATAATAACTGACAAGCACTTGCATTGCAATAGCCCTGATATCACACTTGCGCACAAGAGCAGCCATGAATTGATTCTGCTGGCCAAAACAAAAAGACAAAAAAACAACCCCCCCCCAAAAAAACGAGAATCAAATGGACGATTTTTCCCTCGACACCACTATTATTTTAACTACCTTGCCTCCTCAGCAATGTTTATTGTTTTAAAACGCGATGATTAGAATTGTAATAAAACCTAAACATATAAAAGTGAATTTATACATTTTTTGTTCTTGTGAATTGACAACAAAAATAATAAACATTGTTTATTTATTAGATTGTTTATTTATACAGGGTGACCCAAAAAACGGGGACTTTTTAACAATCCAATAAAACCAGTAAAAGAGTGGTGGAAGAAAAATATTTAATTCATAGTAATTGAAACCTTAAAACATGCCATTTAAGAAACAATGGTGGAATTTTCATTTTTTTTAAATTACGTCCTGCAGATGGCGTTCTCCTGTACGAATGCATTCTTGAAATCTGCTGTTGAGATTCCTCATTGACTGCTGCAACATCTCAGTTGAAATACTGTGAATTTCATTCTCGTTACTAAAATGGCGAAATGTTTACTTGCTCAAGGTCACTGTCTCGCAGTGTTGCCACTTGCTCATGTCTGGCAATATGCACTTAAAAAATTCCCGTTTTTTTGGGTCACCCTATACTATTTATTTATTAGATTGTTTATTGGAATGGTTGGCAAAACCTCGGCCAATTACTAGTTGATTCAAACTTTGTAAAATGGCAAATAATAAGGATTTCATTACAGTTCGTTCACATATTTTAATAATTTAGTAAATGTTGATAAACTAATGAATAAAAATTGTTTTCTTATTTATTTCTTTATTGCGTTGCATTAGTTTTTGAAATGTTGTAAAAATAAAATTATTCTTGTAAATAAAAAATCTAATAAATAGTTTTTAATATTTTTGTTGTAAATTCTCAAGAACAAAAAATGTATAAATTTACTTTCATCAAGTTTCGATTTTATCACAATTCTAATCATCGCCTTTTAAAAGAATAAACATTGCCGAGGAGTGTGGTTAAAATAATAACGGTGTCAATGGAAAAACCGTCCTTTTGATACTTAGGTTTTTTGCGGGTATGAAGATCCAAGTTTGCCCGATCCTGATAGACGTTGCAGTACCTTGGGATAAGAACATCGTGATAGCGGAGAAGGCAAAATACAGTTTTACCAAGACCTGGAAAGGCAATTCAGAGAAATATATCAAGCAGTAGCCCAAATTGTCCCTTTTGTGGTTGGCAAACTCGGGACTATTTGCAAGAATCTTTCTGTTTCATAGGACGCCTTGGGCATATCTGATATCATTGGGCGTGCGCGGGTGGCAGAACTGTTTGGAACTGCTAATGTGTTGAGGAAAGTTATGTCTCTAAGCTGTGAGTAGGAACTGGGATATAATCATCAACACTCAACCAAAGCACATGAGTAGTAGTAGTAGTAGTAGTAGTAGTAGTAGAAGAAGGACAAGGAGGAAGAAGACAACGACTACTACTACTACTACTACTACTACTACTACTACTACTACTACATCTATGGGGAATTGATGAGGGCCCCATATAAGATTCCCACGTGGTGGATGCAGACGTTGTAATAAATAAAAAGTAGAACGCGACTGACATCTGATTTATACAAGTTGTATTAAACGATATTACAAATAAGTCATTGTAAACTTAATGGTGTCTGCGGCCAAACTTATCTACTGAAGAAGAGTCGATGTTTTCGCCATCTATGGACTCTGTGGTGATAACGGTGTAGAGTTGGCTGGTTCTGCAAGTGTTCATTTCGTAGGTCTTATCAAGAGTGAGTGTTCTTCAAAAAGAGGTAGAAAAGCGCGCCAATCAGCAACTGAATGGGTAACCTTAAAATGCCAAGGGCAGATAATCATATCTCTTATTTCTCATACGAGGTCTGAGTAAATATGCAGTCGGGATAGATAGAAATGGCCTTCTAAGTTAAAATTATGGTATACAGTAGTGAGCGCCGGGGATATAAAATTAGCCTACAGGAGGAAGGCCTCAGTTTTGCATATAAGGGCGATTTTATAGTCATCTTTTGGGTGAATGCGTCTTATATGAACTTAAATGCAGTAAATGGACAGTTATTTCATCTCTCTTTAATTTTCCAGAATAAGGTTCATGTCTTTAAATGAATTTATCGTAATTAATGGCATATAAGGGCCATCTATATTCCCTCTAAAATGGCAACAAAATATTTTTCAGGTTTCAAATGTTAATATTTGATGTATCTGGTTTACCTAGACACTGTAAGCCCCCCCCCTACTATAACATTATAGTCGGGTAGTTGACCCTACAGTGTAAATTGAGGTGATCTTATATACACAATAACAAACCGTCTGTCTTTGACCGACTTTATTTCGGTGTTTTTTTTTCTATTTTTAGAAAGTTTAAAGAATAAATGCTACACATGAAATCTTTTAGTTATTTTTTTACTAGCCTTCTGGCTTTCTTTTATTTATGTTAAACACTTCTCTTAAAAGCAAGTATAATATACAAACCTAGTCTATTATAATATTTTTTTATCTTCACCTTTTTATTAAATATTTATTTAATTTACATTTTTTATGTATTTTTAATAAGGGCGCACAATAAAGGATCAGTAATAAATAATGATTTGACGAGATATCTTGAGACATGGTAGGTTAGATGAAAACAATCTTACTTGCGTAGATTAATAATCAGTTCAGTTCGAAATTCCATGTAGATTACCAGGATCGACAAACACCTGAAGAAGGTCGGAGGCACAATGGCTGAAAGGTTGTGATAATAACAACAAGCATGAAGGTATTAGTCCGAATGTAAATAATGCAAATAAATGTGAACTCCTCATCACTGGAATTTAGAGAAAAAAGACGAATAAATAAGCCCGAAGTTTTGTCTACCAGAATTCAGATGAGAATTTTGATCTTCATTGTTCATAACTTCTATTCTAATACTTATCTAACTTTTCGCATTTTTTCAGTTTTACTCTGTGGTTTGCCGGGACGGTAATTAGATCTTACAGTCGACTTCCGTAAACTATATTCTAATTAATCCAGGTCGTCGAGTGATCCTTCGAGTAAATTTCAGTTTTGAAAGCACTAAAAAAAGGAAAAGAAAAATTGAGTGCACAATTACGGATGTTTTAAAAATTATTTTTTTTTTGTCTGTTTCCTTTTTAATCGTTCGATACTTTTAAGTGTCGAACCTATGAAGGTCTAAATACTAATCTACAAAAAATATCCCCCCCCCCCGATTTTTCCGGGTAATTTGCATTTTAAACCCTATGCTAAATATATAATAAAAATTTGCCGAATGGTTATATTTAGGTGTAAATTTACATGCTTACTTCGAAAATAACAAAGAAATTTTGATAAAATTTAGCGTTTAGGAGTTATCGACAATAAAATTTTGCGTTATGGCACGGGAACCATTACTGGCGTTGTTTGCATACATTCACTGCTGATTAGATTTGCTCGAAAGATTACATTGTTAACGGCCTTTTTACGATCCTTACTTGACTGAATTACTTCGCAACTAAGGATCCATTGCATGCTCAATAATCATTACTATTCCGCAGCAAATATATGCAAACAACGCCAGTAATAGCTGCCGTGACGCGAATGAGTCCGAACTTCTATTGTCGATAGCTTGAAGACGGTAGATTTTATCAAAATGTCTTTGTTATTTTCGAATTAAGCATATACATTTAAATTTTATTTAATTTTTCTTGTGATTGAGAAAGTGTTTTCTTTTCTGGACACAGAATGTGTAGAAACTGTCCAAATGTTCTGCAATTACGGGTGTTTTCAACTATACTTTTAGCCATTATCCAGGATAATTTTATTTTTACTTTTTAACTGGATGTATGTGTTGTGTATATGTATCTAGAGTTATAAGGATGTTTTATTTTCCGGACAAATTTTTTTTTATGTTGGTGCGCCTACACATGCGTACGAGTGAGGGATTATCATAAATAAATATAAATTTTTATTTATATTTCCAATATTTATATTGGAATTGTTTTATGATTATTGTTAAAAGAATTACAGGGATACATTTTTAATTTTTGTAAGCAATTTGTACCACATGAACATCATTAAGTATATATAAAGAAATTAAGTTCTGTGTGGAGTGTTTGGAATAAATATATCTCTTTTGGTTTTACTAAACATATGAGAGTGGCTTTAGTATCGCCTGTCGTAGGTAGAGATATTTACCCAAATATTTAAAATAAAGAAATGAAGACAGCTAGTGCGAAGTCGAAAGAACGTAAATGAAGGTTTTATTTTTAAAAAGGAGAACATGCTAACCACTTGAAGTAATGTGTTACATTGCATTCTCTCTGACCCTGAAAAAGAAAACTAGCGAATATTACAAGTCTGTCTTTACGCACAAGTCCAGTGCGTCGTGAAATCTTCTGTTCACGGCGTCTAACCCAAAATCTATTCTCTGTACTGATTTGGCTTCAGCGCCTGGCCGTTATGGATCACAAGGACGGTATATGCTAATCAAGAGGAAAGAAAGTTAATCCAATATCTCCAAAATCGATTGTGAATCAATGTTTGTTTTGTTAGGAAGTGATTTGTAACGAATCTCATATGTTTAGCTGAATTTACTAAGCTATGACAAAACTAGTGGAAATATTACTATAATAACACTTTTGTTGGTAATTTCATATATTAAACTTTATGTTGTTAACGAAAAGAAATCTCCGGCGCCCTACTTGTCGTCTTTTTATAAGGCAATATTCTTTTTATTACTTGTTATCTATATAAAATGATTAAAGAAAGACTCGAAAGATTTTCTAAGCTAGAAAACCTGCCAAAATTAACGGTAATCAGAAACTTGAAAGAAGGCGTGTCTACGGATGACTGCAGATATAATTGGGCGAATATCGCTAGCTTTTTTGTCGAAAAGTATAAAGAGGTGGCAATAATCTATCAAGTGAAGAAAGGAACGTCAATTCAAAAGTATCAGTAGGAGAAGCCTAACTTTGTTTATAGACACGTTGTCTTGTTGAAAGGACAGTTTTTTTAAAAAAAATATATGGCGATCAGTTTCGCCTTTACTTTGACTTGGCTTTCTTCCCTTTCGCCTCAACTTGCCAATTTTCTTCTGATGTTTTCCCATCGAGCATTTTTTTTTAGTTCTAAAGTATTTCAAAAAGTTTTGAAGAACTTTCTGCCTGCCTAAAAAGAACTTTTGTCACACAAAGGAATATTTATGAAACACTTTCAAAAGCACTTGTTGATTATTTCCTTGTACAGTTTGCATTTGTTGTGTTGATTTTTATGAGACCCTTCTCTAATTATTGTTTTAGAAAAGTTTGTCTATTTTAAATCTACATCTAGTCTTCACTTCATGCCAAATTTGTTGAATTGCGCCGTTTGCTGATTCATGATAAAACACTTTACTTGATGGAGCTCCTGTTCACAAGTCGAAATTTGTCAGGCGAAACAGGTCGCACTCAAAGCAGTGAAAAGGGAAACAAAACAAAGCCTACAAAAGCAAACAGAATAACATATTTTTTAAATTTAAAAATAACTCTTCATTATCTGACGTCAACAAAATATCTGCTGACTATGGTCAGCTTCTCTTTCTTTCAATGTTGCGTGTGCCTTGCATATCGCCACCCGCCGAAAGATTACATTACACTTCATTGTAAGCCTTTGTCAACGCGATCAAATGTCATTACTTCTGATTAAATCCTGTGTTTCCCAATTTCGTTCTTACGCCTTCTCAGCAGGATCAGAATCAGTTTCAAGTTCTGTGATTTTATTCATTGCTTCGCCAGTAGATTCCTTTTTACTTTCTCCGTGCAGATAGCGTGTTGCGTGTTGAGAAGACAAGTAGCATGAATTTATATTTTGATGAATACGGCATCGGCTCGTGTATATGTCAATTTTGGGTTTTAACTAAAAAACTCAGTAATTTATGATACACTTTATGTATCGGTCGATCGTAGATTTTTTTGATAATTCACCAGGAAATGAGGTTAATAAAGTACTATATTTAATGAGATGTGAGGTATATTCAGAAAGTATCCAGCTATATCTCAAGAATAGGTTGAGCGGCCTTGACATAATTTTCTAATCAATCAGAGACTCTACTGCCCAAGAGTGAACTCGTTCGTGCGGTTACTCCTTCAGAAGTGCTTTTTTTGGCAAAACATTGCATCACCCAGGTCTGGTAGTTCTAGAGTTCAGATTTGGCTCTTTGCAACTTCTGACTTTACCCAAAGTTAAGATCGTTGTTATAACACCGTGCATGGGATTAAGGAGAACGTGACAAGGCAGTTGATGGTGATCCCGAAATATTTCTGGAGTATATGCACCGTAAAAATGACTGACTAGATCAAACTGACAGACCAGAAAAAAGCCTTCTTGTTAAGTCAATGACAACACTTTGTATAGGATTTCCAAATCAATGTCAATGTTTCATTTACCTTTAAAGCTAATTGCAGATATGATTCCTGTATCAGGCATCCAGTCAGATTTTCGGAATTTTACTAGTAGATAAAAGTATATGCACTTGAAAAGTTAGAAATATTTATCAGGAATCAAAAAAAAAAAAAAATAAAAGGAATAACATTTGACATTTGTTGGGTGAAATAATTTTAAATGTGTATAAATAATATCGCTGTACAAACAGTGAAAAAGATATGTGCCATTTATGGGGATAGTGCCATAGCTGAGAGTACTGATCGAAGTGGTTCGCTATGTTCAGAATTGGAAATGTCGATCTTGAAGACCGAGAACGTTCCAGCAGTCCTGCAGTTGTTGATGATGACTAAAAAGCAACTTAACGTAATCCAGGACACAACACGGGATATCGCAAAGGTACTCCACATATGTCTTATGAGCGTTTGAAAAAACTTTCATACGTGAATCGCTTCGATGTTTGGGTGTATCAAAATTTAACGGAAAATAATTAATGGACCGTATTTCGATTTGCGATTCTCTGCTCAAATTCAACAAAAAATAGCGCATTTTTAAAAGACTGATCACAAGCGATGAAAGACAGATGTTTTACAACAATGTATTGCGAAAAAGGCACTGGGAAAAACGAATTGGGCCACTGCTAACCACTCCAAAAGATGGTCTCCATTCGAAAAAAAAAGGTGATGCTGAGTATCTAGTGGTATTGGAAGGGTAATTAATGTCTATTACGATTTTCTTCCGCAAAATTAGACGTTGAATTCAGACAAGCACCGTTCCCAACTGAGCCGATTGATCGATGAAAAGCGTCCGAAATTGGACAATTGGAAGGGTGTCGTCTTCCATCAGGATAGTAACAAACATCATGACTTTTGCAGACCCGATAGAAATTGGTAAAATTTCGTTGGAGTGTCCTACTGTATCGTATCCACCTAATCTCGCATGTTCAGCTTGCCGCATATTTTGACCCCTACAAAATTATAATGAGAAAAACTTTAATTCACTGGAAACCTATCAAAGCCATTTAGACCAGTTCATATCTCAGAAGATGCACAGTTCTGTGATGAGCGAAAGATAGTGGAATGGTACATATGTGGTTGAATTAATCCATGTATAAATACTGTCTGAAATTCACTTAAAACCCCAGGAACTTTTGTCTTGGCCCAACATCTGATTTAATAAATCTCGATTGAAATAGAAAAAAATGAACTTAAATTAACATTTTGTAAAACGACAGCAACAACAACAAAATCAACAATAACAACAACAACAACAATAATAATATATAATTATACGTGTTCCTTAGTTCCATAGCACGTACACTACGTCCTGCTAATACCCCATAAATAACGGACTATTCTGTTTTGATCGTGAAGAAATACGGTAAAGATATGTGAAGGACGCTGATTGGTTAAGTGAGGAAATGAAAGAAAGAAAGGAAGAAAGAATAAAATAAAATAAAATACAGAAGTTACGATAACATTCTCATGTTGGTTTTAGTGAAGTGAAAAAGCTTGTCAAGTTCAAATCATCTCATTTGTACTCTCTTGCTACTGACATGCTGACTGATATTTTTCATTGTTATTGCAGTATTTTGTTCAAGTTGTTAAACTGAATATATTTAACGACGCAATGGATGAATTTCCACGGGTAAACAGAAGATTCACTGGAAATTTCAAATAAAAAAAGCGTAAACTTTTCAAGGGTATTTATAATAATAATATTAATAAATTGAATGCATGGAGAAACGCTGAAATTAGTATATTTTTGTATTTACTTCCAGGCTTATTAATTCAGTAATATCCAATAGGTTAGAGCAGTGGTTCCCAAACGTTTTTTTCCTCTGGGTTGCATTTTCGGAATGAAAAGTTGCTCATCCCTCACGAAATTTTATGTGATAAAAAGTACATTTAAATATAAAACACAGAGAGAAGGTTAAAGGGAGATAGCTGCGGATTCGAAGTCAGAACATTATCATTAATAATTCTCTCTTCCAATTTGCAGACCCTAGTTACTATACTCTTAATACTTGATATAATGCAAAAATAACACAATGAAAAAATAGGTCAATAATTATTTATAACTATTTATACTGGGACTCCTGCATGCAATTACAAGTAATCCATAATAGTATTTTAAATTTTAAAATTATAATTACTTTTGGCATATGAATTTTTTGAAACTGTTTCTAAATATTTGATTGTCTATCAATAATTCCGCCTCACCTGCTATCCTTTTCTGTCGCTGCACCGTCTGGGAACCACTGGGCTAGAGAGATAAACGTTTTATTCAAGTGCAGAAATACTTTGGGGGGGGGGAATACGAACAGTATAAATAAATGGTACTGATTTTTAATAAGAAGATAATTAAAATAGTTGCTGTTCCTTGTAAAACGTACGTTATGTTGTTTTGTTTTTAGCAAGACTAGACTAGCGCAGGAAACAGTTGGGGGCAATGTATCCAACTGGCTTAAAGCCGCTTCTGAATATAACATTTTACTTGAGTTAGTCTGCTCTAACAGCAGAATTACATTTTCTAGACATCATCTGATATGAAATTTTGCGCAGGCTTTTATTTAAAGTGGGCACTTCAATTTGTGTGACATCTCATTAGCAATTGTACACAGTGACCGCGATAACATAGATAACTTGACTGTGAAACTCAAGTGTGACTAGATGGTGGTATTCAGACTGGATCCTTCGTACTTAAAAAATAAAAAATAAAAAATCGGTGACTATAACCTGAGAATGAAGGTTCGACTGCTGTCGAGATTTATTTTGAATAATAAGCGCATCATTGGTACAAAACAGACTGACACAAATTTAGCAAAGATTCAGTTTATTTATAAAATTTATATTATTGAGCTTATTTATAAAACTGTTGCTGTTTTTAGAAAGTTGAATGATATTTCTTATCACTCGCAAGCGACACGTTTTATTTTAACTTTAGTTTCTGTAGACAATTTTGTGCGAGAATATGATATATACATTTCTGTATATCAGAACAATGTTGGGTAATTGAATGACAAAATGAAAAAATCTCCATGTAACACGTTCCACCCCCTAAAAGACTAAATTAAAGTATTGATGGAATTATATATATGTAGACATAAACAAACTGGATATTTTTACAGGAAATCAATACAAAAAATTCAATAGTTGTTCATCGTAAGGGATATTTAGCATCCCGCTACCACTTTCTTATCAATGTTGAAATCTGTGCAAAAAGTGGATCACAGATCTTACCCAGCTTCATACATATTTTCAGATAACCTCAGCTTCTGATTGGTCACTTAATATTTAAACCATGCCCGAATATCATTGTCGATTTCTGTGCAAAAAGTGGATCACAGAGCTTATCAAGCTTCATACATATTTTCAGGAAATCTCAACTTCTGATTGGTCCTTTTAATATTTAAATCACGTCCGAATAACATCGACCTAGTTCTTGACCTGACAAAAAAATAATTCCGCCAAAATCTGACAATGCCTTTTTGATTCTGTCACGTGATTACGTTGATTATAAATAGCAGACACAAATTTGTTCTTTCTTCTTTCTTTCATTCGCCTACGAAAATGTAGCCTTAAAGGAAACTGCGTTCTGATTCCCAGTTCGGTCGGACGCTGAAAACATATTCACACACGCACGCATACACGTACGTACGAAACTTTCCAAAAACATTATAAACATACGAAACTCGTCAAACTTCATTTCAAACTACGAATATTCAACTGCAAGCAATGGAAACTTAATTACAAACATTACGGAACATTCAACTCTTCTGAAGCTAAAAGTTTACTCAACATATTCTCAGCTTTATAATTCCTTCAACTATCTAACAGTGAACATTTTGAGCGACAAGTTAATTCAACTTTTGTGAGCTCGGATAAAAAAACTTCATTAGTAAAAAACTTTAATTCAGTCAAAGGGACACAACACCAACAAAAATAGTAACCCCTCTGCTTGTGTGCATCATTATACAAAATATAAATATTGTTGTTGTTATAAAACTGTTTTGTGTTCCTTCTTGTTGTTTCATATTTTGTGGTATTTTGCGTTAAATATAAATTTAGAGGACGTATCAACTAACAGGCTTTAACAAATGGCAAACCCGACGTTTCAAAAGGAACAAAAAAAAATCTTCTACAAATCCGAACATAATTTCGATTTTAAAAAATGCTGGTCTAATTAAAAGAGAAAGTCATTTGCAAAGTCAAAAATGTATAGAAAATGCACTGATTTCTGAGTCTTCCGCGGTAAATTTACGTCCCGGTTCTTACAACATTTCACCTTTCTTAACAAATCACAGTGTGGGATATTTATAAAACAGCATCGATAAAAAAAACAAAAACAAAAGGGTTGGGAAACCGAATGAGATCATCTCGACACGTCGAACGCCAAAAATTTTTAAATTTAGGGTCCCTATATTTTCAACGTTTCCCCCTCAGTATAACCGGCGGGAGCTTTTCTGTTAATTCACCCAATATATTAATTCATACCAAAATAAAAAGAATTTCTATTTACTAAAATTCACATCAGATTCTCCCAGATCGAGGCCTTTCCATTGCACTTCGATTCGGTTGACCTTTGCGGTCGCCCCAAATATAGGCATATCGAGTGCGCTATTAATCAATGTGGTGTCTCCCTCATTATACTCATAAATATTTTCTTTTTTTTTTAAATTGTAAAAATATTCTTTGTAAGTACCTGGGATATCATCCGCATTTGATAAAATGTGAATAACGCCTTAATTTTTGGTAATTTTTCATTCTGAGAGTTGGAGTTCTCGCGAGGTAAGCTAAACAAATTTTGATTTAAAATTTACAATTTCAAAAGAGTGTCAAAAATTTAATAAAAAAAAGAAACAAACTTTGATTTAGAATTTATAATTTCGTGGGGTGAATTAATATTTGCGATAAGTAACTTTACATTATCTGGGGTGAATTAACAGAAAAGATTCAACCGATGATAACGTTTTTATTTCCGTCACTCAGTCAGTTATGTGCCATGTGTGATACACGTGTAGGCAATCATGTATCTTTCGATACATGGCTGACGAGGCAGATTTTTTCGCGCAGTAGGTTGCCATTTCGTTCTGCCGTAGACCAGTTGCCATCCAAGGCTATAGAACCCGGTCTTTCCTGCTATTTACTCATAGCTGGGGGAGAGGGGATAAAAAGAGGTTTCATACCTTTCCCAAGGGTATTAAAACGTAAGTGAATGTAATGGATTCAACTGGAATTCGAAATCGGCTCTGCCGATTCCTCGATCTGTGCTGCTAATTCCATCAGTAAGACATTTTTCTTTCGTGTAATGAAAACCTTTTAGAGGATGAAACGCATTTTGTTTGTTCATTATGTGACCGACGATGTAAGAAGCGAGTTGTCAAGGAATGAATAACACGCCATTGTTTTGAAAATACAGGCAAACATCAACAATTTTCAGCTAGTGTACAGTGGTACGTTATTACCACAGGAGTATGGAGAATAATAAATACGGGCATAATTGAAAAATATAATCTTATAAAATCCATACTGACATTATTTCTTCAAACAAAATATATATTTTTGGTAAAATTTCTGCTTAAGAAACACTGTCGTATCCTGGATTATTTTAAATTAGCATTTCCTTTTAGTCATCATCAACAATTGCAGGACTGCTGGAACGTTCTCGGTCTTCCAGATCGACATTTCCAATTCTGCACATAGTGAACCAGTTCGATCAGTACTCTCAGCTATGGCACTATCCTCATAAATGGCACATATCTTTTCGCTGTTAGTATATTATTTATACACATCTGCCTTAATAAATTTAGTACTTTCTATAGTGAGTTGGAAAATCTGAAATCCACTGTTTTAGAGTCAACAAAATATAAAACCTGAATGTTACTGTAATGACAATAGTACTCAGGTGTAGGCTTTTAGAAAGCTTTATTCAACTGAGAATACATGGTTCTCGTATAGTGTCCTTTTTATATCAATATAAAAACAAAGCTCTGCTTTTGTGTATTCGCATCTGCCACTGATAATATCATTGTTACTTTTGCTGCTGATGATGATTACATCTTAATTGTCTCGGGCTTTTAAAAATATATATTGATGCGTTAAACAGATGTAATCGATTACCACCGGCGGGCAAGAAGCTGTCGACAAGGAGACATGGTAGTTCAAGTTTTACTAGACAACTTCCTTTTCCGAAGCAAGCTACAGAACACGAGCAGAAGAAGCGGCACTGTAAAACTGGACCTCCTCACATTTGTCAGACATTACTTTGCAACCGATATTAGAAACCCAGTCATTCGTTTTTGGTGCTAACTAGCCATCGAAGGATTTGCAAATGACATGGGATATCCTCCTCAATTCGCAAAGCCAAAACATGATATTAAGGCTCATTGAAATAACCGATTTTAAAAACAGAAAGAGATGTTCAGGAATAACATTTCCCCAGAAAGTCTGGTATTACAATAGCACGGCTGTCGTATCAGAAAGTGTGCAACATACAAGACAATATAAATATGTCGCCTGGCAAGTTCTTATTCTGATTGGGCACTCCTTTAATAGGAAAGCTGCAGATGATCGATATAAAGAAATGTATTGTTTGGTCTTCATAGGATAGACAGCCATATTTTCGGAAACTATCTTGTGGAGAAATAGACACATTGTTACAGGAGCCATATTGTTCTGAGAGCAGCCATTTGCAAAGTGAGAACGGTGTATTGTGAAACGAAGAAAACCTCTTACCAAATAACAAAAATATATAAATATATCTGGCAAAGTGAGCAGCAGTACTTGTTTGTTTAGTGAGTGACTGAATAAAGCAACTATAAAAAGTAATATAAAATCTTAATATGATTTGGGAAAATACATTTACAACTATTAGTTGATTTGTTGAATTCGTTTATTCAATAATATAAATATTTTGAGCACAATTTTATGCCAACTACAAATAAAATGTATTGCTGGTCATTTTACTATATATATGTATTGTTGGTTCTTTTTAATATAAAAAGGTATTGCTGGTATTTTTACTATAAAAAGTATTTTATACTTGTCTTGGTGTTTTTGTTTTTGTTTGGGTGTTTACTATTTGCCCATAGCTGGGACCCTAACAGATGCAACCAAACCGGATCAGGATGGACCTGTGAACAACAGCAATTAAGAGGTGGTTCCACCCTCCTCAAAGCATCCGATCTCCCAATCAGTGGCCTTGTTGCTGGATATAGTTAAACGTCATATCAAGTATTCAGCTAGATTGAATATTTTGCGAAGTGACTGCATCTTAATGTAACTTGGCCACCAATAAGGGGAGGCTCATTACGCATGTGTTTACACTCTTACTCATTGAACGAGGTTGTGCAATATATGTTCATGGCACACATACATACATACATCATCTAGCACATAGGTGTTGACTGGGCTCCATAGATATGTATGAAGCCAGTGCGGTGATGACACGACATCGCTGGACAGTGGGCTTCCTAAACCGAACAGCCAGAGCGGAGTGTTTCCCCGAATGGAATCAGCGGCCACGTGTCCGTAACCAAGGCGAGCCTTCAAGTTAGAGGATATCGGCCGTGGTTTGACCTGGAGGGGAGAGGGACTCGGCAAGGTGTACATGCTCAATATACATTATTCACGTCTTTCAACCCAGATATAAAGAGTGAACTGGTTATATGGCAGTTGCGCATAAACCCTACGACCACAATTGGTCAGGAGACTGTTGGTGATGTAATGAGAAATCACATTAGTACGTGTTTTTATAAACTACTCTAATGCTACATATTTTGATAGGTTGTTTAGTCACAAGAGTTAAAGTGACTCTCATACCTTTTTAGACGCCAAAATACAGTCCTCCTGTATGTCAGTGAATGTTGGACAATCTCTGCACAGACGAAGAAGAGACTTGAAGCAACAGAAATATGATCCTACAGGAAGGTACTGAGGATAATATGGACGGGACATGTGAGCAATGATAAAGTTTTGGAGGAAATGGAAACAAAAAAGGACATCAGGAAAATTTTAGTTTAAATATCAAAGGCACATAATGAGGAAAGAGGACATGGAAAGTTTAATACTCACAGGACAGATTGAAGATAAGTGGGACAGGGGAAAACAACGCGTAACCTACCTAGCGAAATTTAGTAAAAAGTTTAGGAAAGATAACAAAAAGACAAAATTTATTAAAAGCTACAAAGAACATAATTTTGTAGAGAGCCATGATCGCCAACACACTAAAGGGACACGGCACATAGAAGAAGTCGGCAACTGAAGGAATAATAATAATAATTGTTACAGAAGTTATTTCAACATTTAGCATTGTGTAATGATTAGCAACCTGGTTTCGCAAGCTGATGTTGGTGAGTACTGTTCCCTACTAGTGTTTTACTATTGCAGCGATATGTCAGACTAAGCTTATTATAATGCTGATATACATTAATTTTTTTTTTGCTAGACACTTGCTTTGATAACCATGTCAGCAGCAGCAGCAGCAGCAACAGCAGCCATTCCTTTTCAGCTTTTGGCCATGCGTAAAAAAACAAAAAACAAAGAAAACGAACTTGTAGCATGCGTACTGTGAATCCAAAGATGTTAACTCTCTCTCTCACTGAGGTCGTGATAGGATGCTAAAATTAGAGCTGCGTGCAATAGACGCACATGGATAAGATAATACATCTCACTACACTCACCATCAGAATAAGTTCAAGTTTTTCTTCATTGTTTTTTATTTTTTATTTTTTTTACAGAGACACTCCCTTAAATTCCTTGAATTTGCACTTTCAGGAAACTATCCTTGAGAATTTTCTTTACACAAAAAGTTCCATAAAACATTCTATTTCGTTCTGTTTCATTCGCTTGTTTGTGTATTTTCTCAACCAATTCAACACTTTTAGTTTTTGTTCGTCAACACACGACACCTTCTCAACTTCAAAAGATGATCTTTAACTTAATAACAAGACCAAACATCGTGTGATTTTTTTGCAATTCCCATTACCTTCCCGGGAGAAAAAAAATTTAAAAAAGAATCCGTGTTTGTTGTCATCTAGGAAATGTATGGATACTGTCGAAGATAATCCGTAAACATATTCAAAGCTATATATATTCTGGAATCATCCTCAGTATCATCTTTTTATTCTAGCATTGGAATTACAGACGGAACTGATTTACGAGTGAAAGAAAAGCCAAATACATGAAATTATCCCATTAACAGGTACACCTAGCCTTGGCGATTTCAGGTGATTTTTAAAATATATTTTTAAACGTTGAATAAAAAAAATTAAAAATATTCACCATATTTTGTAAAAACACTTTCTTACTTTTCACTATAAATTTACAGGATATATACGGATATTTTATTTGAACTACAATATACATTTGAATTCAGCGTTTTCGAATATCAAATCCATGTATAAAAAATAATTGTTTTATTAGTAAGCTCTAGTGTTGCTGGGACACAACACAGTAATGAGTCAAACTATTAGGCAGCAGCATCTTTAGCAGTTGTTACATTGTCTAATACAATTTCTGATATCACAAATATTGGTGATTTATTGAAGACGTAGTGATACGAACTGGTGTTTTTTTTTATTCACAGATAAATCATAACAGTTGTTTCCAAGCATTTATTTTTTAATTTAAAATTAAAAAAAAATAATTGTCACAGTAATCTTATAGGATTTTCCAAAAATCACAGAAACCCTACTTACATTTTAGGGACAACCGCTACCATAATAATTTTGATAAGATATAAAATGATTTAGCGATAGAATTTATTCATACAAAAACAAACATAAATTAAATATTAAATAAGGGTCCGCTCGGGAATATCAGATGATGTAAGCTTAGATGTGTAGGTGGTGTAATGGATAATAGCTCGGAATTGTTAATCAGGGAGCCGAGTTCCAGTTTCAGTTGGGTTCGTTATATTCACTTACACGCAAATACCCTTGGGAAAGGTATGAATCCACCTCTTCTCCCTCCAGCTATGGGGTAATTTGTATCACTAAATCATTACAATCTCCAAAAAAATTCTTACAATCTTTTCTGGCTTTAAATAACATGCAAACGGTTGATAAGCTGTAGAGAACGAATCAGTCGATCAATCGATCAAACATTAAAAAAAAAAAAAACACTGTTTATTATTGTTATAAAATTATAACTTGTGAAAATAATTATGCTGATTAATGCAAAAACAATGCTACTTCTTGAAATTTAGTATTTGGTTTGATATTAGATAATTAAATCCACATATCTAGTGTATGAGGCACTCTGGTGCAACATTTAGTTTTTATGCTAACATGTTTAGAAAAGCCATATTTACCTAAACATGTTGTAAACGGTCATCGAACTCAAACAGAATAAATCCGGAAATTCGTCAAACATATCGAATCAGAAAATAGTTTCTGGAACTCCTTAAAACGCAGCTTTTAATTGAATATTAACTAATTTCAATTAATTTTCATAATCCAAAAAACTTACATTTATGGGGAGGACCCCAGTACGGAAACATTTCAAACCTCATCAGGAGTATGACAAGATGGAAATGAGATCCCCAACCTATTTAATCTCTTCCTAGACTATGCCCTACGCATCTACAAACACATATGTGAAGAGATGGGCACTGACCATTTAAGCATCCCATACGATATCCCAAACGAATCTATCAATAGAAGACAACGATCCTGGTTTCCTTCTCGAGGCCAATGTACCGAGGCTGAGAGGGGCGTGGCTGATGACATAGGTATTCATAGTTGGGATAAGAATGATTTGAACAGAAAATTAAAATCCTCTACAAGTCTTCCAAGAAATAGTGCTAAAGATAAACCTTTATAAAACAGAAACTATGATCTGGAATTGGAAGGAAAGTCGTGATGGCACACACCAAGAATCAATCATAAAATTCAGTATTTGGAATTAGTAAATACTAAACATTTGAAATACAGCGGCGTATGGATCAATTATAACAAATTTAGTATAGGGGATAAGGAAATTGAACATGTAATAGTTATTTTCTAAGCGTAGCTTAGATCTAGCACAAGGCCGAAAGTATGGGGCACCCAGTGAGGATCGAACTCACTACTCAGTCGTAATTGTTCTAGCGAGACAAGGTTGCTAACAATTACACCACCTGGAGGTTCCCAAATTGAACATGTAATAGTGTGCGCCAGAGGTAGTTTCGCCCAAGACCGTAAATTGCTCCAAAACCAAAATATCAACCTGAAAACTTGATTCATGATTTTAAACAGCCTCGCCAGATCGAGGCTTTCATAGGGATGTCTTGCATGGCACCAAACCCGTTCCGAAATATCTAAATTCTCAGCCCTATACAGCTGCTTCCTAAGATCAGTGGTGGAAAAGGCTTTGAGCGAGTGAAGCCTGAGGGACTTGGCAAATAGCATTCTTCTTTGAACATTGTGGACTGACGCTACAGATTCACAAAGAGCTGTATCAAATAGGATAAACTACATCACTTAAGGATTACCAATAGTGGCAACAACTGAAATGTATAGAACATGTAAATTAAAGAGAAAATGTGATGCTACGTATTATGTATCATATTTGTTTCAGTTTTCCTTAAACGTCATCGCTACACACATGTTCAGTCCATGGTATTCTCAGCATCCTTCTGTAGAACCACGTTTCTGTTGCTTCAAGTTTTTTCTTCATCTGTGAGGACATTGTCCATCATTCATTCCCATAAAGGAGAACTAATATTACATAATAGTTCAACACTCTTTTCTTTGTTTCTAGCGAAATTTTCCTGTACGACTTTGCTTAGATTTTGGAAAGCGTCTTTCGCTATTCCAATGCGCCTTCGAATTTCGATGTCACATATACCGTCCTCCGTTAAAAAAACCTCCTAGAGTGTTAAATTTTCGTATTTGTTTGATTTTGGTTTCTTAAATATATCGTTCGCATCTTGGGATGTTCTTTTTGTTGGCAACCATATATTCTGTCTTCTTACAGCAGTGGGGTAGAATTTTTAATTTTTTTCATAGAAGAAAAAACTTTTTAGGAAGTCTTTTGATAAAGTTGATCGTAAGCATCTCGGACTTTATTCACGTCATATCGAATTACCATATAACAATCGGTGTTAGCTGAGACTTTTCGTGACATTAGGGCCAAAGATTAGGCGAATCGAATTCAGTCTGCTGATTGTTAGAATCATTCCATAACTTATCTTTAAAATGAGGAATTTAATGTTTTAATGAAATAAATATTTTAAACGCTATCTTATGGAGATCCAGAAATTTTCGCGGAACTATAGGATTCTTTAGAACTCAGTTTGAATCAGAATATTTTTGTATTATTAACGATCATATTATGGCGTGTGAACAGTCTTGTTAAATTTTGCGATATTTGTGGAAAATTAAACAAATTCCACGTAAATTTGTTTGGCTAAATCCAAGCGTATAGTACCTGGTATGCCCAAGCAGTCACCCATGTAGGTACTGAACTGATCGTATGGGAACCGGTGTTTCAACGTGATATGGCAATATGACGATATAATGAGACATCTTGGTCTCCTCGGAAGATACTGCAGAAATCTTGAGATCCAGATAAAAAAATATAATCAGGTTTGATTGAATTTTACGGTTTATCAACCCTTTGTGGATTATCGAAAACCAAAACATATTTTGGATTGTAAGGATAATTCTTTTTTGTTGCGATTGAATACTGTATTACCAATGTTTTGAGAATATTTTTATTACATACAAGTCCTAATATTTAACCCATAGCTGAGGTGTGTGGGGGGGAATGGATTCATACCTTTTCAAAGGGTATTTGCGTGTAAATGAATGCAACGCCTCTGACTAGTATTCGAATTCGGGTATCCAATTTCTCATTCTAAGGCGCTATCCGTTACACCACTCGCGCATCCACTCTCTATTCAGGAACAACTGAGTAAACCCTGTGACCCTACTGGATTACGCAACTCGTAGCGACTAAGCAAATGAATGGAGACCATTTTCAGATGCATTTAAAAGAAGTCTGAAACTGCTGTGTCTCTTCATAATGAAACTAAATATACAGCAGTATCTGTAGCGCATTAAAACATGATGCGATGAAAACATTCTAAATGTATTTCTTATTTATGTTCATAACTACAAATATAATAATTTATTAAGCGTCCTCGTTAGTATAGTGGTGAGTATCCCCCGCTTGTCACGTGGGAGACCGGCGTTCGATTCGGGGCGCATCTATCCTATTTGGGCACCTCGACATTACACTTCCAGGTGTAATTGTTACCAAGCTGGCCTTGCTAGATCAATTACAGCTGAATTATGAGTTTGGTCATCACTGGGTGCTCCATACTTTCGGTCTTGTGCCTGTGCCACATCTTAGAAAATCACTAAAATTTACTAATTGATCCAGGGAGGCAAAACCATTGCAAAACGCCGAAGTGCCCCATGGATCCAGAAATAGTTTACTTTCTTTTTTTTATGTGTCATGTTCTTTCAGGACCTAGACGATCATGGCTCTCCACCTCCCTCTATCCCGTGCAGCTCTCAACAAGTTCTTTCCTTCTGCTACCTCCCCCAGACCACGTTGTCATCCACATGCTCAAGCCCGCTAGGTATGTCACGCCTGGTTTTCCCTTGTCCCTCTTTTCCTCAATTCAACCCGTGAGTATCAGATTCTCCAGGCTCCCCTTCCTCATTATGTGTCCTAGAAACTTCAGCTGCCTCTTCCTGATGTTACGTATAAGCCTCCTCCTTGTTTGCATCATCGTTGCTCACAGGCTCGGTCCATGATATCCTCAGCATCCTTCTGTAGAATCACATTTCCGTCGCCTCGTATCTCTTGTGTAGCAAAAGGCTGCAAGTATGGAATACACAGTGACGATTGAACTCTCTACTAATTGATTTAGCGAAACAAGCTTGTTAACCATTACACCACGTCGAAGTGCTCTTAATTTATTAAGGCTAGCTTACATGTGGCACAAGGCCGCAACTATGGGGCACCCAGTCGCAATTGATCTAGCTATGTGCCCAAATGATTTTCTAAGCGTAGCTTACATATGGTATAAGGCCGAAAGTGTGGAACACCCACTGAGAACTGGACTCACTCCTCAGTCGTAATTGTCCTAGCGAGACAAGCTTGTTAACCATTACACTGCGTGAAAGTGCTTTACATATTAATCTTCTATGATTGAAAGAAGACTCTTTTTGTAAGAAATGACTTGGATGGATATTCAGAATATAAAACCATTAAAAAAAATTCAAAAGTTTCAGTCTCGATTTTAATGGACCCTAACGCCTGGAAACATCTGCTTCTCAACACGCAAGGACGGAAGTGACCTATTAACTCGATCGAAGGCTAGTTTCCTGTTTTCCTTCTGCTTCCAAACCAATGATACATTTGTTGTTGAATCCGCAAACAAAACAATCACACGTCTCCTGCAACCTGTCATCTCTGGTGAAGTTCATCTGGATTACCTTATAAACGAATTAAGAGTGAACTTTTTCGAAGATAGGTAAGTTTAATTTTGGTGCTTGGAATTATCCTTTATTTATTTACTTGCAAAAGGAAGGGAAATGAATCTTACTAATGTAGAATAGCTATTTACGAAGTTTAATACTAGCGGGTCAAATAGATGGCGGTGGGGGGAGAAAGAAAAAAAAATCAATCAATCTTTTATATTGGGAGGGATTGTCTTAAAACCCAGGGCTCCAAATTTTCGTATTTACTTCGTTCGAACACTAAATTTTAGTGTTGGAAAAAATAGTCAATTATTCTTTAAACTTCGTTTTTACGAAACATCACAGTGAGGATCAATGTTTAGGAATTAATTAATGATTAGATACCGCCATAGACTTTATGAAAAAAATTTTTTTTTAATAATTTAAGTTAAATTTGGGTTTTATTTGAAAGATAATAGCCTAAAACTAATCCGTATTAAAAGAAAAAAAATGAGTTAATGTATGTAAATAAGCTTTTTAGGAATTTAAAGCATTGGGACGTTCGCTCATCGGCTCCTCGAACCGCCATTATAAACGAAAAATGTTGACAACAAATTTAAGTCTCTTACAAATCGAATATTTATTCTGGAGATATGTTATGATGTCATTTAGACTAGTAAATTTAAGAATTAACCAGATTCATTTTAACTTAATGAAAATGATGCTTATCTACATACGGTAACCTGTTGGGTCAGCAGTTAAGAAAAAGCGCGCGAAAAGTTAAAATTAAAGAAATGCAGAAAACCAGTATTGTTCAAGAAATTGGTATTCGTGTGTAAAGCCAAATTTTCTTTAATCTTACCCGACCAATAGTTTAAGAAAACACTTTTAAAAAAAAAATTCTATACACTTTTATTAAACTTAGCAGAATAAATAATTTTATTTTTAATTCATTAGAAATATTTTTTAAACGATACTTAATTGCCTGAGTATTTTCTTAGCTGTTTCATGCCTTAATATATCTGCACCGGATTTTAAATTTAAGAAAATATATTAAAATAATGGAGTTGCTACTAACAAAAATGAGCACAAATGGTAAAGAGTTATTGAATTGATAATGTTAATTGATTGCGTTCACTTTGAGTTTTCTTAATTATTCCCTGGCATCCAAGTAATACCTTTATTTTATACGTAAAATTATAATTCTATATAAGTAAGTACCTCCAATAATTCGCTTAACAAAAACAGTATAGCATGATGATAAAAGGCCCCAAACTAAAAAAAAAAAAAACAAAGATTTAACCGCAATGTTTTATTATTAAGAGGAAAGAACAAAGTATTTTTTTTAAATTATTTAAAAAAAAAAAATTTCTTCCTTCGTAACATGTTCTAAATTTGGTCAAAAAATTTTTTTTTTTTTTTTTGGTCAACTTTGTAAGACTTGTGGTAATGGACATTTGTAGTGTAGCAGTTTCCAGTGAAAAACATTAATTTGGAGATTCTTGCAAAAATCAATTAATTGTTTGATTTTAATGAAACTTTCAGTACTTATTAAGAAATGAATGAATTTATTTTTAAATTTTTATTTTTAGAAAAACTTAGTAAAAATATTTTTTTTATAACTGTTCCCCCCTCCCCGTATTTAATTCCCTGAAATTTTCTAGAATTTCAAATAGTTAGCAAATTGTTTTGTATTACCTATAAGCAGAACTATTTGGAGAAAGTAAATCATTATTATTTTTTTTTCACAACTTCTCCCAACTTTTTAAAAATCTGCTCCAAATCGTAAAATAAAAACTGCAATAAAACTATCTAATTAGATAAATTTTATTAATAATATACATCAAAGACATTATTGTTTGAAGAAAACTTTTTCTCGATAATTAATTTTTACAAGAATAGTTTAATTTTTCTTTAAGTTTAAAAAACGTTTTAAAATTCTTCCAAACCGAGTACGAGGTAGGTTATTAATTGAAGACTATATTTACTAAGCGAAAATTAAAATCTTAATGTAAAAATCATACTCCCAATACTTTTTACCATAATTAAAGATATTTTTTTGTGCGTCAAAATGTTTTTTTGTTGTTTTGTTTTGTTTTTTATTATGGTGTATCGTAAATGATATTATGGTTAAAAGGTCACGTGTTTCAAGGTTTGTCCCCTTTAGAGAAAACTCCTTGACATAAAGGTTTTCGGCTGCGGGCAATACTTTCATTTCACTTCCGTGTTTCAACGTCCCTACGTTTCAACAGGCTTCTTTTTAAATCGTGAGGGGATGATTTCTAAAGTTTTTTTTCACTATGTATTCATCTTACTTTATATAGTGTGTATACTTTTCATAGTGTGTCGTGCATAATTTGTTTTTAGTTCATTTTAAGTTTTTTTTTGTTTTTTTTTTGCGATTTAAATAAAATAACTTTAACAATTCATAATCATTAAAGTATAGCAATTAATAATAAAGAAATTCTCAGTTAAAAATTTAATAACTGAGAGAGTTAATTTAATTTTTAATTTAATAAGTGAGATAATTAAAATTATCTCTGTTATCAATTTAAACAATTAATAACTGAGGGAGATAATTATTAATAATTTTATTAATGAAAATGTAATAATTTAATATTAATAAATTATTTATCATTATCTTAGCTATTAAATGATGAAATATCATTATAGAAGTGACTCAATAAGGTAAGACGTTTTTATAGTATTTTAAATTATTATAAGAAGCAAAAAAAAAGTTCTTAGAATTCGTAAAATTATGTCAGTTCTGGTACACCATACTAAACCTGTCATTCAGCCATCAAATTATCGATGAAGACATGAAAATAACAAGACCCCGAAGAAATGTTTGTCTAAAAAAATTTATTCTACAAGTAAGTGATATTTGTTTCAGAACAGATTAATTTAACTTTAAATTTGCTAATTTTACGAAAGTAACGTTTCAGAAATGTATATTTTATTTTAGCGGTATTTTCAAAACCAAAAAATAAGTTTCGTTTACATTTCTCTAAAAAAAAAAAAAAAAAAAAAAAATTGATAATGGCCGTTTCGATTGGTTTTTCGGAATAATCGACTAAAAATGATTCACATTTCTAATTGAAATACTCCACAGTATTTTTTTCTGGAATTAGAAAATTTAATCCTTTAGCTTTAAATTGAAGCTGAGGGAAAGCTTTAAAGAGGATTTTTCCTTTATGAAAAATACATTTAAAACCTTAGATATACGAATTTTTGGAGCAATAGTTTAAGAATATAATTTTTATATTCTATATGCTTTTATGAAAATTTGAAATGTTCAGTGAGAAATCGAAATCATTTCCCTTTTCTACATATAAACAAATCTTATCGTTGCTACAAGGAAAATTTAAAAAAAGATTAGTACTCGAAAACAGCATTAAATGTTGACATTTTTCGATTCCCCAAACAGGTCTTCAATAAAAGAAACTCTTGTGACAAACAGCAACGGGATGAATTTCATAATTGCACTGAAAAATTATTACTTTTTAAAATAATTCTCGTAATTGTAGGTTTTCTGTTCATTCTAAAAGAAAATGTATTATTTTCTGCAAGCACCAATTCAAAAAAGTATTTAAGTTTTATTGAATTATTTTTGGTAAGATTCGGGACTAATTTTCCGTATGTTCAGTTGTATCACAAATCTGTTATTTTAATAACATCTTCAGAGATTTCTTTTTATAAAGACAATTTCGCGAACACCATTTATTCAGTTAACGCATTTTGCGCCGCTGTGGCCACTACTCCTTTCCATTTGATTATTGTCGTTCATGGTGACATTCAAGGCAGAAGAGCGCAATGGCTTCCTCTCGGAAGTTAGTCAAGACTTACAAGGCAGCAGGTTGGTTGAATTCAAAGTTTTCCTTCTAGACTGAATGGGCTAGTTGGGCTCCATATACATGCGCCAGACTATATGCTCCCTCTTCTTGGTCGTACTGACAAAGGAATATGAATTTGTGGACGGCTTGGCTGCAGGAGTTGTCTGTGTTTAGTCAACCACTCCAGGTTTTCTGTCTGGATTTACTTCCATAGCCTTTTCTGTGTTTTGGATATGACCACAAGGCAGCAGAGGTTTCAAAATCAGGGTTTTCCTTCTTCCTGGGGTGTCGAGCTCCATCTACCCGAATCTGCTAGTTATGAGACGGAAGTTTTCTGCTTGTGTCCATTCTCTGACTTGGAGCTGTACTCTAGTTGCCAGAGGCTATTTGAAACGCGTTCCACGAAAACATTTTATAGACAGTGGAGACAAGCTCTCATTATCACCCACGGCTATGAAAACCTTTGGAACATAATGTACGTATAAACATTTACATACATTACGTGTTTTAGAAGCTCTAAAAAACATTAACGGTTTTTTAAATATACAAAAACATTAGGTAAACAAAAGCACTAGAAAGGAAGAGAAATTACGACGTAGTACATAAACACAAATCGAAAAATTTGTTAATTTATAAAAGATAGCAGAAACAAACAAACAAAATGAAAATATATATCGAGATTTAAGCTTAAAATACTTGGAGATTATGAAGTCATTATTTAACATACAATAAAATCATTTATACTACCTTTTTGACAGTACTAACACCTAAACTAGGTATGTCCAATTTTGACCTTTTTAGCGTTTTTTTTAGTTGTTTTTTTGTCAGTTGAAAGACACATTAATTTCGAAATTCTTGTAAAAATTAACTACTTGTTGGATTTTAATGAAAACTTCAGAACTTATTTTAGAAATGTTTATCTCTTTGAAAGTCATGGTATAAATATTTTTTTTTATATCTGTTACCCCCCTCGAACTTAATTTTATGAAAACACAAAAAAAAATTTATTTGCAACCTGAATTTTGTTTTTTAATTAAATGCACAAAACTCTGAAAAATCTAAATCATCGATTTTTTTTGTTAAAAAAATGTCCGAAATTGTCCAAACTTTTACCTCAATTGTAAAAATACTAAACCCAATAAAACTAAGACAATATTTAATTAAGAAAGTTTTTAATGGCTTTTCTGAATAATATATACGAAGTTAATTATTATCTGAAAGAAAAAAATTTTTTTGATGAACAATGAATTTTTACATTAATTTTCTTTTTTTTTTTTTCAATTTTAAATACACAATATGACAAAAGGTTGTTATATATTTATACATTAAGTTCTTTCTGCAACCTTATGGAAATGATATATTATGTTCTCTACTTTTTAAAGATCATAAATTTGAAAGCTTATTAAAATCTGACAACCATAATTATTTTAAAAATAATTTTTAATATTCCAAAATTGTATTTAAAATCGTCTACAACAAAAGTACGGATGCACATTGTTGAAATAATGTCACATGAGTAGTTTCCTTTGATAGAAGCAAGTTTTTTTTTACTTCAAAAATGGCTTTGATTCGTTCAGTAAAAAGAAAACAACGCTTGTCAAGTTTTCTGAATATCGTCGTATTATTTTCAATTTTTTTCTTTTTCTATTCAAATATAATCGAATAGTGGGATAAAAGAAAATATTGACTATTTACAATTACAAAAAAAAAAAAAAAACGCCCTTGGAAGTCCACCCAAATTTTCAAGTTTGAAATCGAATGCATAAATTCATTGTACATTACTTTGGAATTATTATCCACACGACAAATTATCAATTAAAACGATTTTTGGAGTTTAAATTTTCTGGAGTTAGCTCGCTACTACTCAAACTAAAAAATACTTGTTGAGTCAAAACAAAACCAACATAGCATGTTAATTTTATTAATAAATAAAATAAAACTCATATTACTGCCATATAATTATTAATAAATAGAAAAAAATCTGCCTTAATAAAAAAGAAATAAAATCTCATTTCATTAAGTTAACCCGTTTCAATTAATGGTGTTTCATGTAATTTTTATATTCTCAGAAAAATATTTCATGACTGAAATAATAAACCTCAATTTAAAAAAATGAATTTTTTTTACTGTTTTATTTTTACTTGTAAAATTTGATTTTCTTTCATAATTTAAATGTTATTTTCAGTGCAGAATTCTTCCTCAAACGTAAGGTAAAAAAAAAAAAAAATTTGAAAGTGAATTTTTTTAAAAAAAATCTACTAACCAGATTCACTTAAAATTAGAACGAATTATATCACTTCTGTGCTACCATCCAATAAATTTACGTGCCGTAAGTTGCGAATATATTGACGTACATCAATCAACGCCTGTGAAAATAAACCACCCTGGTGTGAAATATCTCTCTTAAAAAATTTTCTGCTAAAAATGTAAGTAATGTTTCTTTCAAATTACATTAAGTATACTTTAATCATTCTAAATTTCCTAAGATAACAAAAGAAAAAGGTGTAATTGATTTTTCATGATTTTTTAACTAACAAACTATGATCTTTCCGACAAATGTCGATAAGTTCGATTTTACGAAATTTTTTGACTCGAAAAAAAAACAAGATTTTTGAATAAAATTTTTAACATTTATAGGAAGGATTAAAAAATCTGAAAAAATATTCAGAAAATACTTTGGTCTTTCCTCTTTAATAACAACATAAATATTTAAACGTTAAAAATTGTTTTGTCAATTTGGGGACCTTTTGTCGTCAAGGTATACCACTTTTTAGCGAAATATTGGACATACCTAATTTAATTGGCAAATATTTTTATTCGTCACAACTTTGTAAATGAAATATGACGCACAGATTAGGAGCAGAGCAATTTGACTATTTAACTGTAGATTTGTGCTCCTTCTAACCGTGATCGAAATGGTTTCGGCGTAGTCCAAGAAAGAAAATCTCTCAGTATATTGGTTGTGATTTCCTGTATCGTCGAAAGCTACTAATTTATTCTTCCTGATACTTTAACGGTCGTAGTGTTCGATCTGGAAAATTCTGATAAAAACCAACAATAAAATGAAGGAACGAACTAGTCAAATACTTCCTATCCGAATTCAAGTAATATTAGCTAAAAATCTGGATAAAATTTTTGCTTTCGTCACGAGAAAAAAAGAATCTTGTCGCCTTTCTCTAGCAGGGAAGAGTACTTTTATTTAGCATCTATTGTTTTCTTTTTATTTGCACTTTATCAGAACTTTACTCGGTTCATCAGTCTATATCAGGTAGTAAATAGTATGAATAGGAAATAAGGGAGAAGCTCTGATTGAGATTCGAATTCTCATCGCTTTTGTCTCAGGAAAGTTTGGATAAACCAAAAAAACAAATCTAATCTATACAATTACCGATCGTTTATTCCACCTCCCAGTCTTTCATTTTTTTTGTCTTGCACAACTAGTATAAGTAATAGTAATATTATCATTTTTGCCTATTCGATCGTGTATTCATTTGTACCAAATACAAATATCGTCTGGAATAATAATGCCGGTGGGAATTTTTCAACTTATAAAATAAGCGTGCCAACAGGACTTTTTAAAATAAGTTTAATAAACACGGAATAAAATAATCGTACCGCGGAGGAAAATATTAAAAAAAAGCGTGCTGTACTAAATAAACACTGTGCCGGTGGGGTGGGGGAGGAATTGAAAAAAATAATTTAATAGTTCTGGTGTATGTATTTGGTGCATAAGAGTATTGATAAAACCGTTGTCAGTAAATTTCGACTAGTAACTTCTGTTAACTCTATTCTTATTGCTTTTACCTTAACTAAGTCTCTTGGGAATGACGATAAACTACATTCAGCAGCAAGGCCGCTGATTGGGAGATTTGAGGTTTTGAGGAGCGTTGGGCCACCTCTTAATTGCTGTTGTACCCAGGTTTCAGCTACGGGCAATTAGTGATCCCCCAATCAAAATACAAGACACTCTGAAAATATAAAAATACGTTTTTCTAGTAAGAATTGTCAACAGCACCTATTTCTTGTAAGAATTGTCAACAATACATTAGTTGAAGGCATAACATATTTAGATTTCGCCATTAAATAACCAAATAGGTTCACAGGCCACTAAGCAAAATCAACCAAATCAACCTCAACTATGTCAATCTTTGACAGTGAATAAACAACGCGAATCTAATAAAAAAAATTGCTAATGTCGATCTAGAGTACTTTTTTTTTTTTTTTTTAATGATGTTCACCCTGTACACGTCCGAAGAGCCACTCGTGGTAGGGTGTTACAGAATAAGAGGCACAGTTTATGGGGATATGTGGTGAAGATATCGGTTGACCCTAGATTTGAACAGGTTACGATTGTAGTGATCGGGGGAAGCAGCTGTACGAGTAGAACTTACATCTCACCAACGGAATACGTAAGAAATGGGAGTGGTTTGCTACAATGTGTGTGGCATGACGGATCAGCCGTGAAGGTTAGAACTGGTGGAACTCAGAAATTAATATCTCCTCAAAATAAAAGATATTACTGCAACATTGTCGCTTTTCGATTGGAGCAGTGATTCTCAACCACTGTGCGCACCTAGCTAATTTTTTAATGGGTATACATTTAAATGTTATGAAATAAAACCATCGATTTAAACACGCACAAAAATACGAACTTACATTATTTCAATGTTTTTATTTAACTATTTTTGCAGATTATTTAGTGTGAAACCTGTGCCTGTTTTTTTTTTTGTATTGTGTGTGTTTTCTTGCGATTTCTTCAGTGTTTCGTTGAATGTGCAATAAGCAGACTCATTTCTTCAATTGAGCGTAGTCTTTTTGCTTCTTATTTTTTTTATGTTCTTCAGGGTTGAAAAGCCTAAGTAGACCTGATAAAGACATTTTAGTTAATGCGGGATATTCCTTTCGTATTGAAATCCAAAATTTATCAATGGGTACCGTCGAATGTTTTACTTTGAACTCTCAATCACTAGAAATGGTGGCCAATTCTTCTTCACGTATCTGAAGCCCACTATTAGAAGGGATATTTGTGAAGGGATTTCGTATCCAATCCTACTTTTGACGGGAAATAATAGTCGATGTTTTCGTCGAGCGCTTTCAGATAGATAACCATAATAGGGGTCATTTTTTTAATGCGGTTAATAAGCATCGAAGAATAGTAAAAAAAAGAATTTTGAAAAAACGTTTAATATTTATCCATTTACTAACGCTGTATCATTACTACTTCCACACTCACATATATATATATGTATGTATGTTATGTACATTTAAGGGGATTGCGCGTCACATCAGTCGAAAATCACTGCTGTAGAGCAATGATTAGTAAATTAGTCTCGTAGACCGTGACTGTTGCAGTGAGTCCCGATACACATCAACTGCTGCGAAGCCATCGTCAGCAAGTTATACTCTCAAACCATTGTTAGTAAGCTCGGTCCTCAGCAGGTACTTCATTATAGTATCCTTGTGTCAGACGAATGTAAATACCTGCATTGCATATTTTCACGAGTATTGACTACATGCGCAAACACTTTTTTTTTTTTTTTTACATAAAGTTAGGTACCACAAAAAAGAGGGTTCTTCTACGTGCCGACTCCCTTCATGGGTCGCCACAACTTTTCGTCCCTTGTAGCTCTCAATAAATGTTGTCTTTTCGCAATCTCTCTTAATTCTTGTTCTGTTATCCATTCACTCAAGCTCGTCAGGTAGGTTATGTGTTGTTTTCCTCGGTAGTAGGTCAGTGTCGGAGGACAAAATGTCAAACGAACAAAGTGCTGAACGGAAAAAGAATCGAACTGATTAAATGACGAATGGACATAATGTCGAAAAGATAAAGTTTCAAAAGGACAAAAATGTTGAACAAAGTAAAAACGAACATGTCGTCATGATTTTAAAAAATCTGTTCAAATAATCAATTAAGCTATTCTAAACTTTTTATTGCTTAGCTTTGGCATCGTTTAATAAATAATAGCCTTAAAAGTACTTAAGCCGCCATAATCATCGGTTCGATTTATTACGTTCCATTTTTTACCAAATTGAATTGAGTCTTTTCATATATATTCATTACGGACTATAAACAGGCGCCTACCTCACAATTCAGTTTATGCACTAAATTCAATTATTTCTTCCGGTTTTAAGTCATAATTTCGGATTTATATAACATTTGATTCGGCTGCTATTGGAAATCAATTATATACCAGTTATAGTCTTGTTCAAAATAAGACTTTGCCGTTAATATATTGTCCTTTGTCCGTTCAACACTTTGTTCTTCGGCACTCTGCGCACGGTTTTCCGCTCTCCCTTTTGCCTTCGATCTGTCATGTGAGTATCAAATTTTCCAAGCTCTCTTTCCTGATTATGTGCCCAAGAAATTTTAACTGTCTCTTCATCTGTAAGGAGATTGTCCAGCATTGACTGCTATTACATAACAGTTCAGTACTCTTTTCTTTGTTTCTAATGATTTTTCTAGATCCTTTGCTTAGCGAGAGTTACCTTACAAAAGCTATCAGAATCCGCCTTCGGATTTAAGTGTCACACTTTTCGTTCTCTATTAAAACGCTTCAGATATTTAAATTGTTGTAATTGTTTGATGTTTGTCATTTTGCTAATAATTATGCATTCTGTCTTCTTGCAATTGATGTTTGGTCCTTTATGACTTAGCATTTAAATAAGGATACAAGAGGAAAAATACTCTAAACTTAATAAAATCGGTATTTTATCGTTAAAAACTTTATAATAAAGAGAACAAATCAAAGGATTTATGTAAAAGTTAATTTTAATCCTTTTTAGAACGTTGGAAATTTTGGCTAAAAATCTTGTTTTTCAGGCGCCAACGCGCGCGAGTCCTTAAACGTGTACGGGACATTTGAGAGTTTATCTATTTTTACATAAAGGTAGATATCTCAAAAAAACAAAACAAAAAAAAACCGTACCTAAGTTTAAAAGGCCTTTTTAGAAATGGAAAAAATCTTTCTTTTAAAACTAAATTAGTTTCAATTCCAAGCGAATAGTTTAAACTTAATATTCCCAATAAGCAAAATACTTTGTATTTCAAACCGAATTTAAATTGATTGGAATCTTTTTCACCTTATCAGTAAAATGTATAAAAAAAATTAACCCATCTTGACAGATTAGTCAATACAACATAATTATCTTTATTAAAAAATTAAAATAAATACTTTCCTGAAACATTATGAGAAAGATTAGCCGATTTGAAGTTTAATTAATCTTAATTGAAACAAATATCAATTACTTTTAGTTTAAAATATCACAGAAAAGCATCTTTAAGACAGATGGAGTGTTTTTGACATTGAGTAATTGTGACATGTTTGTGAAATTTAAGTAAGGCAGACATAATTGAAAAATATGACGAATTTTTTTATGATTTTTTTAAAACTACCCAGTAATATTAAAAAAAAATAAAATAATTTTAGCATTCTAATATTTTATTGAATTTTAAGTACTTTGGTTCGATAGTCTTATTTACGAAGACGCTTATTTAGGAAATGTAAAATTACCAATAAATTTTCTATAGCACCGCTCTTATTTTTTGATAATGTGTATGTATTTACAAAAATTCTACACGTTTATACGCATGAAAAATTCAAAATTCTTTTAGAAATACTTTAGATCGTTGAATTGTTGCGAGCTCTTCCATGTATGACTAGGAAATACAATTGTAATTTACTAACAATATCACTTGACCGTCACAAATGAAAACAGAATTCTTACAAATTTTAAAGTTTATAATTTATTCTAATTAAAAAAAGAATAAAATATGACAATTCTTGTAAAGGTTCATTATTCATCAAAATTTGTTCTTAAGTAATAGTGAGCGTCATGTATTTTATTCATAACACCCACATATCTACGACCCATATTCTATGAAAATGATGTGCCGAAAATTCTCAGTCCGACCCACTTCGAAAATCTGACTAAATGACCAAACTTCAAAATTTTGGGAGTAATCTCTTTTCAGTTGGTCGAGAACTTTTCAGCACTTATTTGCATATGTGTAGATGTTTAGGCTAGAGTGAGTCTCAAATTCATGACATATCTTCCCCTTTATGTAAAGGTGTGTGCGTGAAAATTATATATGTAACTTTAGTGTGTTTTGTTCCGGGGTAAGTATAAAAAGAAAAACAACAACTTAAAAACGAGAACATAAGAAGCAACGAACATAAAAATAAGTAAATCAAGTAAACTTTTTTTTTCTGTAAGTGGATTTACTAACGAACATTTTTTTTTTCAAAATGCAAATGGGTGTGGGAATTTAAGTGGACTGAAGAGAAAGAAAAAAATCCGAATGTTACTCAGAGATGAAAGAAAAGATAAAACAAGGGGCAATATGAATTGATAAGGATGGAGGGAAGCCTGAGAGGAGGGTGGTCTAAGCAGACGAGACAGGTGTTGGGGGAAATGGTTGGCAGAGGGTGCGGTCAAACAAAAAATTCTTGAAAATGAAAAGGAATCAGAACTGAGTATCTAAAAGACACCCTACTTCGGAAATTGAAAAAATAAACCAAAACGAGGGCGCTCCGAAAGTAATGTATCCTATTTTATTTGAACGAAACCTTTAACGGATACAAGGATAACAGTGACACCTTTTAGATAGAATAAGTTTTCAGCTACAAAACACTATATTTCCATTGAGCAATCATAACTGGTTAAGCATTTTTCACCAGCGACGAACCTACATGCCATATTCGTGTAAAATAATAATAATAAAATCTGCACGAGCAGATGCGTCTCTTTTGCAACACACGTACATATCACTACTGCTGAAACACACTACCCACAACCTGTGTTCACATTAACTGTTTGGTCTCCATAAATAGCTAGCAAGTTACGATGAATGTTAATGGGTGCCTCTTTCTTTCCGCATGAAAGAAATAAATGACACACTATTGCGTACGCACTTTCATGTTAGACACTATTTTGACTGACTACCACTCAACTTCTAACTGTAACAAGGCAAAAATGTTATTAATATGAAGGTTCAACTTCCACTGTCATTCTACCAATATCAGTATATGGCGATCGTGGACCAAAATAAAAAAAAAACAGGTGACATTGTTTTCAGAGTAACCCTCGTATTAAATTTTAAACGAATTCTGATGAAGCGATATTAGTAATAAAGATATAAATGCTTGATGATTGAGATAGTTGCATTTTTTGCAAAAGAGCACCAGTAGTTCACGTTCAAACTCTGGTTTGGTGTTAAGATTTCAAATACTGAATTCGAAAGAAGACATGCTTTCACCAGTCGGCGCATCGGAACTTCTCTACCTTACACCAACCTGAGGATACGCATGTTTAACCAACAATATTATATATATATATATATATATATATACATACACACAGGGGTTGGACAAAATAATTGAAAAACTTGTTAAATTCAAAGAAAATTTATTTAATATGGAGTTGGTCCTCCTTTAGCCTCACATACAGCTTTAATACGTCTAGGAATGGAATCATACAGCTTCCTGACTTCATCCAGAGGAATTTTCAGCCATTCTTCCATTAATACCTGATCCGGCTCTTTAAGACACGACGGTGGAGGATAGCGGCTCCTAACTTGTCGCTCTAAAATGCACCACAAATGTTCAATAATATTGATATCTGGAGATTGTGGAGGCCACTCCATGTGTTCTAGCTCACTTTCATGCTCTTCATACCAATTCTTAACCACTCGAGCGGTATGTATTGGAGCATTATCGTCTTGGAAGATGCAGTCACCATCAGGAAATAAGTCTGGGATGAATACGATTTCCCAAAATGTTCAGGTAATCTTTGCTGTTGATTCTACCATGTAGGGCAACTATTAAACCGAGGCATTTCCATGATATGGCGACCCAAAACTATCACTGATCCACCTCCATGCTTCAATGTTGGAAGAAGGCAGTCAGGGTTGTAAACTTCTTTGGGCTGCCTCCACACATAAACTAGCCCTGAAGTTGGGAAAAGAGAAAAATTGGACTTGTCTGAGAATATGATTTGCATCCATTGGTCTGCAGACCAGGCATTGTGATCTCTGCACCACTTCAACCTCTCCTGAATGTTGCGAGTGAAGACAAGAGGTTTCCTTACGGCGGATCTTCCATGATATGCAGCCTTATAGAGCTCACGATGAACAGTTTTAGAAGAAACTGGACTATTCAGATGATTATGCAACTCGGCAGTAACTTTGGCCGCAGTAGTCCGATGATTATTTTGCCACATTGCGGTTAAATGCATGTCGGCTAAAATTGCTACAGTTGATAGAGGTTTTGCCCTGTTTCTCGAATTTCGTCATAGTTCTGGATATGGTAGCTCTAGAAAAACCAAACAGTTCACCAAACTAAGTGATCGAGGTTGCTGTCATGCGAGCTCCAACAATTTGCCATTTTACGAACACGTAGCGCACACGGATTTAGCTTAAAATTTACTAAATTATAAAAATAAATAACACAAAGACAGTAAATTAAATAAATAAACGTATTTACAATAGATATAACCTGCAATTACAAAGTTTTAGTTAAAGTTCTTAATATAATAGGTCTTTGAAATATAGGTATATGCACCTGTTCCAATTATTTTCTCCAAACAATGTATTATATATATTTTATATATATTATATATATTATATATATTATATATATTATATATATTATATATATTATATATATTATATATATTATATATATTATATATATTTTATATACATTATATATATTTTATATACATTATATATATTTTATATACATTATATATATTTTATATACATTATATATATTATACATTATATATATTTTATATACATATATATATTATATATATTATATACATATATATATTATATATATTATATACATATATATATTATATATATTATATACATATATATATTATATATATTATATACATATATATATTATATATATTATATACATATATATATTATATATATTATATACATATATATATTATATATATTATATACATATATATATTATATATATTATATACATATATATATTATATATATTATATACATATATATATTATATATATTATATACATATATATATTATATATATTATATACATATATATATTATATATATTATATACATATATATATTATATATATTATATACATATATATATTATATATATTATATACATATATATATTATATATATTATATACATATATATATTATATATATTATATACATATATATATTATATATATTATATACATATATATATTATATATATTATATACATATATATATTATATATATTATATACATATATATATTATATATATTATATACATATATATATTATATATATTATATACATATATATATTATATATATTATATACATATATATATTATATATATTATATACATATATATATTATATATATTATATACATATATATATTATATATATTATATACATATATATATTATATATATTATATACATATATATATTATATATATTATATACATATATATATTATATATATTATATACATATATATATTATATATATTATATACATATATATATTATATATATTATATACATATATATATTATATATATTATATACATATATATATTATATATATTATATACATATATATATTATATATATTATATACATATATATATTATATATATTATATACATATATATATTATATATATTATATACATATATATATTATATATATTATATACATATATATATTATATATATTATATACATATATATATTATATATATTATATATATTATATATATTATATATATTATATATATTATATATATTATATATATTATATACATATATACACATTATATACATATATATATTATATATATATATATATTTATATATATATATATATACACATTATATACATATATATATTATATATATATATATTACACATTATATACATATATATATTATATATATATATATATACACATTATATACATATATATATATATATATATATATATACACATTATATACATATATATATATATATATATATATACACATT